>CADDXX010000139.1:434091-464304 GCA_902810485.1 Alauda arvensis | reverse complement strand
AGAAAAAAAAGTTTGGATTTCAGCATAATATATCCTTGTGTCAGTTTCTTACTCTGATTTTTACCTGCATGCATGTTTACTCATTTTGGTGAAGCTTTTCCAATTCTGCAATTGGAGAGAACTGGGCAGATATTACTCAGTGCTCTTAACAGCATCAAAGATGCCCAGACTGGTCATGCCTGCTTTTCTCGAGCAAAAAGTCATATCAGACCCATGGGTGTACTCTCATGAAGAGAGCAAGCAGCCTACTCACAGAAAAATCAGAAGAGAAGTTTGAAAAAGTGCAGTTATTTGTGGCCTTATAGAGTGAATTTTAAAGCAGGTCAATTACAAATGTTACAAAACCATGACCATTCTTGTTATGAAACAGCCATATATATATTAAATGAGAGCCTGTGATATTTCATAAAAGTAATGAGGACTAAACTACAGGATGGGCAAGAGAAGCAATGATTTTAACCCAGTAATAGAGGTTACTCCAGCAACAACACTTTTGACACATTTTCAAGCATCACTTCTTTATTGGCCTTTTAAATTTAGAAGAAACTATTCCAGAGTATAAATGCCTATCTGTTGGAAAGAAGATCTATTTTACCTATAGTCACGAAACAAAATGCAATACAAATCAAGTAGTTGTATAAGCCAAAAGGGGACACCAGAAAACTGGTTAACTTCTAGAAATCCAAAATCTTGGTCTTTCTTCAGGCCAAGCCTCTTGTAGACATTTTCTAATGATTCCAACCCTTCCTAAGCTGCCACAGCCCTCCTGAGAAATGGAGCACCTTAAAAGAAAGGCTGAAGTGGCAAAGTTTCACATAGGGATGGGAGACTGGAGTTGGATGTGGGGAGACAGAGAGTGTAAGCAGATGTCTGGGGATGGAGGTGAAGGTGGAAAGGGTCTGAGAGATGGGAAGAGAAGCAGAATAAAAAAATGAACTTGACTAGTGGAACTGACTGCTTTTGGTGATCAAAATAATTGGGAAAAAAAATACCCAGTTTCCAAAGTCCTAGTTAAACAACATCTTTGGCTGGTTTAAACTTGGCCTGCCAAGGAACCAGTTCATTCCTGCCATTTGCAAGGTAGCAATGGCAAACTGTGATTTCGGATTCAGGGATTAGTCATATGGAATGTTTACTTCTTCCAGGAAAAGGTGCTCAGCTGTGATTTTCTGAGCAAGTTGAAATGATTGGGGAAGCTTAAAGCTGTCTTTACAAATTGGTATTTTGAGAAATAAGGTGTGGAGGCTTGAGCAAGTCATGAGTCTTTCTTGTGAAATGGCTGGCAGAGAACGACCATGCCGGAGAAACTCCTGTTTTGAGAGTCTGTGCGAGCATGACCTGTCATCCTGATTTGGATTATCCATTTAGTCCCTGTATTATTAAAACAAGTCTCCTCTCCTCTGGCATTCTGTTCATCTGTGTAGTTGTTTCTCGCTAAGGAGAAAGTATGTTTAATAAYACACACTAAGGAAAAGTTATGGGTCTTGAACTCAAGACAGAAAAGGGGGCTTGAATCTCAGTGTACAGTACAAAGTGCATTTCAAAATAGAGCAGAATGGAAGCATGAGAGAAATATACATTGCTGAGATTTGTGTTTTACTCAGTTTCTCAATCTATCAATCTGCAAATCCCACTTTTTGGCTCTGTTACACTTGGTGGGAGTTTTGCTGCTGCACAGAGTGGGGTCAGGATGTCTCCTGAGATAGCTAACCTGCTGTGTCAAAACACGGGTCTGAAATCAGCTACTACAGACCTTCGCCACACAGCTATTTGTCCCTAGCAAGTGAATATCGGCCACTCTACAAGACTGTGCCAGATCTAACAAGAGAAAACCTCCCTGACACGGTTATTTTTCTCCACACAAGCTGCTGGAAAACAAACGCTGGCCCCGAAGGATGCAACCCCCAAGGGATGAGCTCGAAGGATGGGGCCTCCCAGGGAAGGGATTCCTCTAGGGGATGTACCCCGAGGGAAGTGCCCCCAAGGGCTGGGCCCCCTGTCCCGGGGCCTCGAGGGAAGTGGCCCCGCGGGATGAGGCCCCCGAGGGACGAAGCCCCCAAGGTCTGGCCCCCCCGGGATGGGGCTCCGCCGCCGCCATCCCTCCCGCTGAGGGCTCCGCGGGCGGCCCGGCTGAGGGGGTGCCGAGCCCCGCCGCCCTCCTCCCCCTGCCCAGCCCTGCGCACCAAACAGCGCCCGCACGGCCCTTTCTCAGACCGCGCCGGGAGGAGGCTCCTTCGGCCGGGCCCGGGGGCAGCGGGCGGCTCTCACCTGCCCGGCGCGGAGCGCCAGCTGCACCGCCACCTCCGCGCACTCCTTCCAGGGGTCCCCGCCGCCGCCGCCCGCCGCCGCCGCCGCCCGCCCTTCCTCCTCCTCCTCCTCGCACGGCTTCATCGCGGCGGCCGCGCTGCCCGGAGCGGGGCCGGGGGGCGCGGGGGGCCCGGCTCCCCGCCCAGGAGCGCCCGCCGAGGAGGATGCCCTGGGCGCACACACCGCCCGGYGCTGTCACTGCGCGCCCCAGCTGCGCCCCGCCCAGCGCAGCGGGGCGGAGAGTGGCGGCCGCCGCGGTCAATGGGGAAGGCGGGCTGGCTGCTGGGCGCTGACTTTAGGTGAGTCCCGGGGGCGGAGGAGGGCCGGGAGAGGCGGGGGAGAGCAGCGCCGGGGCCGCGCCGAGCCGAGAGGGCGGCATGCARCGGGCAGGGTGCGCAGGGGGGATGCGGAGGGCAGGATGCGGGGTGAGGAGGGCAGGATGTGGAGGGTAGGATGCGCTGCGCCGCCATCGCCATTGCCATGGCTGTGCCCCGGCTGCCCCTCCTGACATGGCGCCGGGGCCGCCAGGCTGGGGCCGGGGCCGGGGCTGAGGCGYTCCCGTTTCCTCCGGGATGAGGAGGAGCAGCCGCGCTCCCAGACCGAGCTCCCAGACCCTCGGAGGCTCTGCTGTCCCCATGTCCCCAGGGCCATCTCGGTGAACGGGTGTCCGGCTGTCGGCGTTACCGGGGGAAAAGCTTTGGGGGAAAAAGCTGGCGGCTGGCATCGGCCGTTCTCGGGAATTAAAGGGGAGGAGTGTGGGAAAAGCGGGAGTGGAAAGGCGAGTTCAGGTTTTAAAGTTCAGTAGCTTGTTAGTGCTTGAGAGTTAAAGTGTGGTAAGAAATATCGCCCTTTATATTTTCCCCTTGTCTTCGTGTGTCATATTGGATTTGTCAAGGATGGAGAAGAAGAGAATTCTGTTGCAGRATCCGTATAAGCCAAATTTCCATGCCGGCAGAGCAGGGAACAGAGCGGAGCTATTCTGGATCCGCCTCTTAGAAGGAGGGCAGCCCAGGACGGATGCGTGCTTATGCAATAGAGCAGCCAGACTGTTGTGCTTAAAACACCCAGTGAGTGTTGGGAACACACACTTTATCTGTCAGAGTGAGGCTTTTCCAGATGACTTGGTCTGATGCACACTTGGCATTGAATGGGAATAAAGAGAGCCCAGGGACTGAGTCCATCAGAGTGGCTTTTTGAAAGAGGCATTAGGTACATAGAGTGTATGAAATTTGTTATTGCCTTTCAGCACCTGCTTTGTGGTTGAGAGTTTCATTTCCAGGGCTAGAATAGAGATGCTTTAGTGGCAAACACATTTGCATGAAGAAAATTGCATAACACCACCACTTATTATCTCTGAGCACAAAATTAATTAATTTCTTAGACACTAGGCTAAATTAAATTGACTTGGGTATCTACTTAATGTAATAGACCCTAAATCTAGATCTATTCTCTTTTCTTGTTTATCTTGTAGGACACAGATGACTTTGGGATGAGAGGGACACTCTTGCCACAGGCAGTTCACAAACATAATAGACACTTTTTAAAATTAAACACTTGGACGTTTTCCTTCTAAAGCAAGGGACTGAACTTTGTGGATTGTAGCACAAGAATTCAGCTTCATTCTTTAAATTTCTAAGCTGTAYCCTGGCAGTGGATGCCATAAAGAGAGCAAGGCTGTCAGTCTACTTAGTGAAATATTTTTATTCCCATTTTGAATCAGAAAAATAATGTCAACAAATTCTGAGAAGGTGAATGAACTAGTACACAAAGTGTAAAAGTTTGGTTGAAGTATGAAATGATGATATTTTGTTGAATAAATCCTCACCAAATGTTTCTGCTGACTGTTCCAAGTCACTTGTTTCCTCCAAATGCATGTCTGCCTCATTCTTCKGTTAGATTAGTTTCCTTAAGTGCAGTAACCCTGCAAACATGCAGTATAGATTAGACTTATAAAGAACAGAATTACTCTGGATTCTTCCCTAATCTGAGTTTCCTCTAGGTTTTGGAAATTTGTGCTTTTTATTGCTGCCATAGTATGAGGTGTCTTCCAGACCTTCCCTAGAGAGTTTCTGTGCAGGGCCAGATGGGTAAATGTATTTCCTGGTGAGTTTGTGGACTGCTGAGATGTACTRTAGACAGCTTAACTTTGGTGAAAAAGAAGATGGACAGTTAATCATGGCTTTGCACTCTAGGAAGCATCTCAGACCATGACAGAAGTGTTTTCTGTATTTTTCCTTGAAKGACAAAGTTTTAGTTACTGAATAATRAAAKTCTATAGCTATTGCTGAAACAGMTAGGTYMTATTCTGAAGTAGTGCAGATGGTTTCTTCCCATATGCCTTGGGTCTGCCTCARTGCCTGGAGATTTGTTGYTATTAGGCTGCCACAGGGRCATTTGGAAGGCTCTTTAAGGCATGTTTGGAAAGCAGGCAGTGTGAATTACAATGCAGTAGRCAGGATGCACAAATATCTCCACTGAAGGTATCTACAGAAAGGTACACACAACATCACAGAGAAGTCTGTTGCAAAGAGGGGGAAGTGCTTTCTTTAGTATTTTTCTTAGCAGGAGTATGTCCTCTTTCTAASTGATATCTGGAAAATAAGCATTTGGACAGTAGAATATCCCCAACCTTCTCTTCATTCTGGTGGTAGAATAGTGATAATAAGAGTCACCAGAGGCTGAACTTGAGAGGCTTGAGAGTATCTGAATGAGGCCTCATTTTTTTACACTGCAGCCATATGGCTTGTGCAGGTAGATTTAAAACAGAACTAGAAGGCCAGCAAAGAATACTTCTTAGAAAATCAGTGACTGCAGCTAGTATTTTAAGACCTTCCAAAAAGCTGTGCAAAAATTACAGCTGCCTGTRAGACCTTTAAATGGTAATGTATCTCTTTATCATTCTCCTAGTMCATGATAACTGCTTAGTTATTACTTTTCTGAAGTTTTTTCCAAACCTTTCTTAGTCTAGACCTGCCCAGGCAGTGTGAGCTTCCCCATGTGAGCTGCTGGCTGATTTTGGATATCCATTCACCTCCGAGCTGGTTGAGGCTGCTCTCTGCCTTGCTGGATCAGACTCTTGGCTTCTTTCATAACTGCCAAGGTCTTTCATAACCTCTGATCTTTCATAACCCCAAACTCCAGCCAGTTCCTCTCACATGCCTTTCGTAACCTACACAAACGCCACGTGTTTAATCTCGTCCACTTGGAATAGGCCCATCCTGATGAACCTGAAATACAAGTGTTTCCTGGGTGCTTTGTCTGCCTCAATCCTCCTGAGCCCCAGCCAGATTTGTGTGGATGGCAGACTTCCTCCCGAGACAATGAATGCTTAGTGGAGGGGAAAACCTGTTCTCTCTGACCTCAGAGGAGAAAAGGGAGCCTAGTCATGGATTTCCTTCTCTCTCGGGGTGTGAAGCCCTAATTGACTGAGGTGTGGCTCAGCTGGGGGTGGCTGTCCTCTTCCTGTCCTGAGCCACGGCTGCTCTGTGCCACACAGGGGTCCCCGCCGCAGTCTGCTCGGAGCAAAACCCAGGGTCACTCGGCGGGGAAGCTGCTGCAGCTGGAATTCTGGTTTAATTCTGCCTCAGCAGACRGCTTGCCATGCTCTACTCCGACAGTAATTGCAGGCTGCAGTGATGCAATAAAATAGATTGTAGTTTTGCAGAGGGAGGRTGACCTCACTGTAGCTACCCGGCCGTCGACATGGAATCGTCAGATGCCTTCCAGTGTGGATCTTTGTCACTTCATGGGTTTGATGGATGACCTCCCAACAGGGAATAAAATGGGAGGACAAGGGTATAACAACTTTAATAAAAAGAGAGGGGTGAAAAAAAAGGAAAAWATCTTTTGCAATTATTAGCCTGAGTGCCAAAGAGCGTTTCCTCGGTGTGACAGCCAGAGGCTTGCTGTGCTGTTATTAAAGTGCACTTCAGTGGGAATCCATGCAGATGGCTTTTTTTACCCAGCATAGGATTATATTGGATTAGTCATATAAAATTGTTGTTTACCATCTCTAGCCCTTTTCCCCAGAGCTTTTATCAGGAATCTCACAAAGCACGTAGTYTGAGCCTGCCTTTAAGAGGTAACCCAGATGAGCAGCTTTTTGTTTGTGTAAACTGCTACAATGTTGTAGTTGAATGTAATCCTAATGCTGCAGTGAAAGATTTTATACCTGATTAAAGAGGCTGTTTAGCACAGATTTTCCTTTTGCCCACAAGAAGGGAAGTTAGATAGTAAGGAGATGCTCTTTCTGGTTGCTGGACTCCCCAGCAGAGCTGTGCTGATCCACTTCTGCTTTATCAGAGACCATCAGGAATTCCTAACACTGGTACCGTTTTTGCTAATGAGTCATTATGGCATAATGACTTGCTAGCTGTCATTTATGCTTGCTAATGAGTTGTTTATGGCATAATGCTTGATTAGTGCACTGTTCTGAGTGGCGTATGAGGTATTTCTTCTGTTCCCTTTCTGTCATGCAGAGCCATTCTCTGACCATCTTTCTTTATGTCCAGAAGGCTCAGGGATCACTGCCTAGACACTGTCCACGTTTTCCCTCCTGCCACAAACTGTCTTAAACATGCAGTGCAAGGCTCTCTCTTTAGATCTGCCCTGGATGCTGGTTGTAACAAGGACTTTTTTTTTCACTTCAAGGTCCAACAGATAGCTCTACTGGTAAAATGGCATCCTTCACGTTGTTTTTTGGAGTTTTCAGACTGGCTCTGTCATCCTGGGAAATTTTCCCTTCAAGGAGATCTGGCTGCAAGAACTTTCCTGAGGTGTGAGTGCCTTTGATTCTACAGCAAGAGATGTTTTTCTTCTCTGTAAGGTGTTCTGTGACAAGGTAATACAGTCCCAAGCTAGACCATGTCTGTGGGTGTAAAATAAAAAGGTATTTTTCCCTTGCCTTGAAGGGAGAAGCAGCAGACTGCCACATGCATGCCAGTATTTTTTTTTTTTTTTGATGCACTGAAAACACTGAACATTATCCACTGAGAACAACCCAGTGTTATAACTTGATGTTTCTGTCACTGACGGGGATACAGAACTTCTGTCAGTGTGCTGTGACAGAGATGCCTGTAGCCTAATWTGGTTTAGTGAATATTGCCTCTGGTTTTGTCAGACTTAAGAGTAAATCTTTGTTATTTATTATGAGAAAGTATTTTTTTTGTTTCCAGTTCTGCAAATGGTTGCCTTTAATCCAATTATGTCTTGGTGCTTTTCCTCTTGATATGCAAGAAATGTTCATAAACTGAACTCTAAACTTTGCTTTTAGCCAAAGTGCTGAGGGTTGGGAAAGCCAGACTGCTTCTCCTTGGTTTCAGGGAAGGTTCCTGAACACAAATGGGATTATTACTCTGTGACTAAAGATCTAAACAAGATGGGCAAAGAGCCTTTCTCCCGTGTTGGCCATTTTGTTCAAGGTTGTTCCATGATTTTTCAACTGGCATTTGTCTATAAGGCTGGCAGCCCCCGTTGTGCTACAGAAGATACCAGGCAGAAAAATCACATAAGTTTTGCCATCCTCCAGCCTGAAAGGGACTTAGGAAGAAGTCACTGCTGACAGAGCGAGTGGATGGAATAAAGGAGATTAATTTGGGGCAGGTGAAATTTGTACAAGATTTACAAAGGCACGTAGATTTCCATAGGAAAACTTTCATTCCTGGAAAATCAGATGAGGATGGTATCTCTCTGGGGGTTRAAAGGACACATACTGACCTTTATTCCATGTAGAAAAAGAGGCTACACTTGGGAGTTATTGTAGGGCTGCATCAGGTAATCCCATATATTTTCTGACAAATCAATGATTTCAGTGCACATGGAGGTGAAAAAGAGTGAAATGGGTCACATTCTTGCTGTTTGGCAGCAAGTAGGAGGCTCARCACCACTGGAATCAATGACATTTTCATTTGTGTGAGCCAGCATGAAATGTGTCTTTTGTTCATACCAAACAACATTRAAACAAAAATGCAAGGAAAAAAGATTGTGTTCAGCAAAGGAGCTGAATAATAGTGTAGGGAAATGTTTCTGCTGTCATTGTTTACAGTGGAAAGTATCTTAGTGGCATTTCATACATTCAGTGCCACTGAGTTTTTAAAAAATAATGTATTGTTAGGATCTTTGGAAAATTAACGTTTCCTAGTCAAGTACACATCAGTCCTTTATCATTTGTATRAACAATGGGGTTGTTTGTACACACACAGGCTAACATTAGCTTTTTGATTTTCAAAATCTGACTTCTAATGCTATGCACCAGCCTTGCCCCAGYTTTACAAATTGATGGAGTATCTTTAATTTGGAAGAATGGATGTTCATTTTGAAGTGGAGCCTCTCAAAATCAATGGCAGTTTTGAAGATGTTTGATCATAATGTGCATGATTAAACCAACAAGAGCTTCAGCTGTAGCTTTTCTGAAGAGTTTCAAGATACAACTAGGGGGTTTTTTTGGGTGTCATTTGGATGGATCAATGCATGTTTGACAAAATCTGCATCTTACACAAACTCCTTACAGTTCCAGCTGCATAGTTGAGAAACCTGGCTGTTGTCTGCTTCCTCAGTCTGTCTTCAATTCTCCTGCCAGGCATGGAAAAGTGGAAAAGAAGGAGGCTGCATGGCTTGCTTTCTAGGTCAGGAATCAGGAATTCTTGTTTCCCTTTTAGSTCTGTTGGTCTATTTCCCAACTTTTTTGTGTTCTACTGGTAACAGTTTCTGAGTTTTGAAAACACTTGGGTCTTAAAAACTGTGCATAGCTGCACTGTGAACTCCTGGGCAAGCAGGAGAGCAGCAGTGTGCCCAGAACTGGTTGTTGTGTTGCTAGAAGAGCTGGGGAAACTGGGTCTGCAGGCTTCACACATGAGAATCACAGAATGGGTCAGGCTGGAAGGGACCACAGTGGGTCATCTGGTCCAACCTCCCTGCTCAGCCAGTGTCATCCCAGAGCACACAGTACAGGATTGCGTCCAGAGGGTTTGTGAATATATCCAGTGAGGGAGACCCCACAGCCTCTCTGGGTGATCTGTCCCAGTGCACAGTCACCCATACAGTAAAGTTCTTCCTCATATCCAGGTGGAACTTCCTGTGCATCAGTTTCTGCCTGTTGCCACTTGTCCTATTGCTTGGCACCACTGAGAACATCCCAGATACCCCTGCTTTAAATATTCATACACATTGATGGGGTCCCCTCTCAGTCATCTCTTCTCAAAGCTGAACAGGCCCAGCTCCCTCAGCCTTTCAARTGACCCAAGACTCATCATGGGCTTGTTTTCTCTGCTATTTCTGACCTAAGTTGTTCTCTGAGTGCTACCCATGCTGCCTTTTCTATGCTTGCTCTGGTTTCTGCAGAAACCCTGAATTAATCCATCTGGACATTTTCTTTACTTCTACACCTACTGTATTTAAAAAACACTGAACAACCCCAAACCAAAAGCAAACACCTKGGTACCGTAGGAATGTTAAGTCCTATTGAGCCTTGCACATCCTCTGTACAGTAATTTCTTGATATTCAAGTGGTCTTATATGATATAAAGTGATTATGACTACTGACATTCCYAGTATTGAGGAAACAACTGTTATCCTACTTGTACTGTCTCCAGTGAGATACTGGCATGCAGGATGCACTGGAGTCCACTGTGCTGATCTCTCACACTTCAGCTTCTCTTTGTCACTGGAATAATTATTCCCAGTTTTGCAAAATATCAGACTCTCTATTACATCAGAATGTTTTCCTCTAAATCAGTAACACAGATGCATTGAAATGGTGGCCTGGAAGGGACTTTTTGTCTACTTGCTCTGTGTCACTGCTGTGCATATTAGGTGTATTCAAAGTTATGCCTGATCATTCTCTGATCTGTTTATTAAAATACATAGTGAGGAAAAACTGTGTATTTTTCTTTTTGATATCAAGACATTTTCCCTCTCACCCAGTTGAAGGGATGAGCAACATCTACTCTGTTAGACAGTAACTTTATTTGTGCTCATTCTCCTCTGGAAGACTCAGGAAACAATTACTACTGTCCTTTACAACAAAGTCAGTTAAAACAATTCTGATTTCAAAACCTCCTGATATGCTGTATTTCCTTCTGTATGTAATTTTTATTCCTGTTTTACAGACTCCTCAGGACCTCACCTGAGACGTTTGTCTTGGATAAACCAGAATAAAACTGAGTAACTGCATCTCAGGGTATTGCTTCTTCATCTGAAAATGGGATTTTCCTTTCCCTACAGCACCATTACATTGCTGGATAGTACTATCCCTCCCAAGTTGTTTTTTTTTTTTCCTTGCTGCAACTGCAGCTAGTTACATGCAGCTGTCCTTTTACCACGAAGTGACCTCATGGTTTCCACAGTACGAACTGTCCATTGCTAATTCAGTCCATGTTAGTTGCTGATTGAAGTAGCAATTTTGATACCAGGCAATTTGGAGTCAAGGTGATTTGTCACAGGCTCCAGCAATTAGCCGTGTTGGGTGGCTGCTTCTATGGAACCAATATAGAAGTCTTCACAGGCAGGATTCCTRGCAGCAGGTAACACCTCAGGCAAGTCCTTTCCTCACATGGATTCTCAGGTTGCTGACAGCCTCAGAGCTGGGATCTTGTGTCCATTCAGCTCAGCACAGTGAAGGCGGAGCTGAATATAGACAGGGCTTTCAGCTTTCACTGTGACCCCTGCGTGCAGTTCAAGGAGTTGACTGGATGGGTGGCTGGGTTGAGAGTGAAGGAAGAGAGATGCCTGGTTGTGCCCTGGAGCCAGAGGTGTGTGACACTTCYCTTAATCTGATTACAGTTCCAGTTCCTGYTCACAGYCTAACCTGACCTGTCTCCTGCCATGGTTTTGGTGAACTGTGCACTCACAAGTAGGCAATGATGAGCTCCTGTCATGTCCCCRCCCTCTGCCCAGGCACAACAGGCTGAGAAAGCTGGGGCTGCTCAGACCTCACAGCAACCTGCCAGTATCCAGGGGCCTACAGGGGACCCAGAGAGRGACTCCRTCAGGAACAGYAGTGACAGGACAAGGAGTAATGGGTACCAATTGAAAGGGGAAATTTAGRCTGGATATTAGGAAGAAGTTCTTCACTGTGAGGGTRGTGAGGTGAGGCACTGGAACAGGTTATCCAGGGAAGCTGTGGATGCCTCAGYCCTGGCCAGTGTTCWAGGCCAGGTTAGAAGGCGCTCTGAGCAACCTGGTCTGGTGGGAGGTATYCCTGCACAGGGCAGCAGGTTTGGGATTAGATGATCTTCAGAGGTCCCTTTCAACCCTTAGCATTCTAAGATTTTGTGATTGGTTCTGTGCAAAATTTGCCAGGCACTGCAGTCAGGTGGGCTATATGGTCAAAGTGGAGGGGCAGGTGGCATCTAGCAACATTTCATACAAAAAAAAGAAGAAAGAATAAAAGAAGGAAATGTGATTTACTTTAAGACATGARTAAGGCAAGATTTTGTACAAAGACAGGAGATAAAAGAACAAGAGAAGACTGGAGAAGATTTGAGACCTAGCAAAAGAGAGAGGAATAGAAAAGGTTTTAAACTATCACTAACAAAGGCTTGGAAGACCAGCAGGCAAGAATCACTGCTTTGGGTCAGTCTTGCTGTGATAGCTGGTCTTCCTGTGGCTGGTGAGTGGTGTTGGTGTGGTGTCTGTAAGGTCCAGTCCTGAGGGTGGAACACTTTTGTCCTGCCTGTGTGCCCTGCAGCCTGGCCTGCCAAAAATACCAGAAAAATAAAAAACCCAGAATCACAGACTGGTTAAGTTGGAAGTGACYACAGTGGGTCATGTGGTCCAACTTCCCTGCTCAGGCAGGGCCATCCCAGAACACGTGGCACAGGATTGTGTCCAGACGGTTCTCRAATGTCTCCTGTGAGGGAGACTCCACATCTCTCTGGGTAACCTGCTCCWGTCTGTGGTCACCCCACAGTAAAGAAGTTCCATATGCAGGTGGAACTTCCTGCAGGTCAGTTTGTGCCCATTGCCTCTTGTCCTACTGCTTGGCCCCACCGAGAAGAACCTGGCTCCATCCTCTTGGGCACCCTCCCTTTATATATTTATACACAAAAGGCAAAGCCCAGCAAGCAGTAGCAGTAGCAAGCACCACCAAGTCTAAGGACACAGCCGCTGCTCCCCAGGGCGCAGCAGCATTACCAGGCGCACTGCTGTCTCCTGCCAGGGGGTGTCACTGGGACAGCCTGTGCCTGTTGTGATGGGGGGACATGCACAACCTGCTTTTGCAGAGATCCCTCACTTGGSGTGTGTTGGTGCAACCTGCGGCCGGCAGAGTTCTCAGTCCCCCMGGTCGGTGCCTGTTAGTCACAGAATCACAGAATATGCTGAATGGAAGGGACCCAGCAGGATCATCGAGTCCAACTCAGGGCCCTGCGCAGGACACCCTGAGAATCACACCCACCAACTGCGAATAACACTAATGAAAATTTAGAAGGGAGTGGGCTGTTTTCTCGCCGTGGCTGCAGCGGCTGCCGGAGCACGCACGGCCGCCTCGGGCCAGGCACARGCTCCGCTCCATGGCCGCAGGGACGGCGGCGGCGCGCCCGCAGCGTGCGACGGGCGCTCGGCTGTGACGTCCCTGCTCGCGGCCTATCCCGGGGCCCATCCCGGCCTATCCTGGGGCCTGTTCCCGGCTTGTCCCGCCCGCTGCCCCGGCRCTCGCCATGGCCCTGCCCGTCGTACACAGGTGCCTCCAAGTGAGTGCGGCCCCGTCTCCCGGGAGCCCCGGCTCGGCTGGGCTGGGCCGGGCCGGGCCGGGTCGGGTCCGCCCTCGGCGCCGAGCTCAGGCTGAAGGCGCAACGCGGGGCTCGGTGCTGGCCCGGGGCATTGGGTGTACTCCATACCCTGTAGGATAAGGCTCTCTCTCTATATATATGTAATACATATATCAATATATAAAATATATATTTGTCTATATAAGAATGGTTTTATATATGTATATATATACATATATATGTATGTCTTTACGTACATGCAGATATAAGCACGTGTACATACACACGCACACATTTATAAATGCTATATGTGTGCATACACTATATAGTGATATATGTTAGATATATAACTATAAATATGTAGTTATAGGTATTATATATATATTGCCTTATATATAGCGTGATATATATGTGCAAAATATATGTAGCTATACATTGCCTCATATTACTATTCTATACAATATATATTTTATATGCATGAGATGCAAATCTATGACTGCATACTGCTGGGCAAGGTCCAGCAGACATGCATGCAAGATGTTCAGCCAGTGTGGCTGTCTTTTTGTCTCTGGTGAGGTTAGCTCAAAAATAAACACCAGCTTAATTGCAGACCTGATGTTTATAGTTTAGGGGTATAACTTGGATGCTTTGTCTCTCTGTGATTAATTTTAAATGCAAAACCAGTTCTCTACGYTCCTTAATGAATTCTAAAGTTTTATTAGACACCTTTAATAGATACCTGTTAAAGGAGCTTGTTGTAGCCAAATGTTGATAAAATTCGAAGCCAGTTGTTTCTCCAACCATTTCCCTTTTAGATGGTTCTGTGGATTAGGAAAAATGTAGTGAAGTTTTTGTGAGAGGGTTGGAATTTGAAGCGTTATCAGCTTAATTAACATTTGATTTGAAAGTGTTCCTTGATTTTTTTGTTTTTCAATTCTCTTTCTTTTCAGCTCACTGATGAAAATGAGCAGTTAGTCAAGAAGGTGAAAAAACTACACATAAAAAATAAGGAGCTAGAAAAGAATCTGGGTCAGATCCAAGAGCAGCTGTATCTGCAGCAGTTAATGCCTGTCTGTGGCACAAGCAGAGAGTAAGAACTGTCAAATGTTTGTCTTTTGCATCAAAAGAAGTGCAGCATTTCAGGACTTTTATTTTCATGTCCTCAAGATGAGCTGGGCATTATTTGGTCTGGATCTTTTAAGGAGCCGTCCGTCAACAGGATGGTGGGGTGGAAAATGCTGGAGGCCTGTAGAGGAACAAAGGGCATCTGGAGCATCTTGTACAAAATTTAYTGTAGTGAAGGAAACAGTTTTAATATCAAAAAGTAGTATTCCTGCTTAGCCAATGCACTGTTTCTGTCGAACTGCTAAGGCTTTTACACTGTTTTTCCACCAAAAAGTAGTAAAATAAAAACAAGTTCAATGCTGTCTGAAAGATTTAGAACCTAAGGACCTGAAAAACTGTAGTGCTAGTGGTTTGGAGAGTGTCAGGTTTGGAGAGTGCCAGGATTTACATTCTGGTTCACAAAAATCTTCCAAGGCTTAAGTTTTGGTGTGTTTATGATCCTGCCTGGAAACCTCCATATTATAAAACCAAACTGAAAAGTAACTTGTTCTTTTTCAGTTGCTTTGTTCAATCCAATTACATTTGCAAAATATGATTTTTTGAAGCTGTTGTGTTTGTTTCAATTAAGTGTTCAGGTTCAAACAGAAACCCATTTATGGCATAAGGGTGGAGACAGCAAGGATCTGGTTCTAGTGAGTGACAGTGTCAGGTGAGTTCTTGGAAGCTGCTTCTTCACAGAATTATTCTTCTCTGTAGTGTAGAAAATGTTCATGGTTAAGTCAGTTGATTTTTTTTTAAGCTGTTATGCAAGTGGCTTTCAGCCTTTGAAACAATGGGAAATCATTCACATTTTAAAAATAACTACAAAATCCTGGATTAAACTTGAAAATAGCGCCGAGCAAAGAACAAAATATATTTATTTCCCAAGTAGTTCATTGAGAAAAATTCAATGAGCTAGGAACCTCCTTCATGTGTTTGCTCACACATATGATGTTTTTTGTAGATTTCTTAACCTAGAATTTTGTGGTTTCAACTTCTATTTTGTGGAACCTTTCTCAACACATTTTCTATTTCTCAGTGTTATGTGCATATAAAATTTATAGGCTGGTAATGTTTCCAAAATAAGCTAGAGAAGCACTTCTACTTTTCAGTCTAATAATTTTAGAGTTGAGCCACTGCTTACTGTAGTTTGCCAGTAAGTGATAGAATTAAACTTTTGTAACTGCTTTTCTGATGCAAAAGCTACAATTTTGTCTTTAAGAAAAAATATACTGAAACATTTTAACAAATAGGCATGCTAGGTAAAATACTGCTCCATTCTTCTGTGACTTGACTGTAAAATTGTAAAATTTTAGGCTGCTCATTCCTTCAAAGGCTGCTTTTAGTCCACTTACATAAATGTGGATCTTACACAGATCTCTGTTGCTCTTTGGCCAAGTGCCCTGTTTTTAGTGTTTTCTTTAGGTGGCTGTAGAAGACCCATTTTCTTTTTTCTTTTTAATATCTTTTCAGTGGACTGGAGTCTCTTTGCAGGCCGCATAAATACATAGGAAGGCTGGGTGACTGGCTCTGGGCTCAAACTGAGTTCCTAGTTAGGTGCTCATGCAGAAGAAGTCCAAGTCAGTCTTTGAATTAAGTGCTGTACCTGCCTGTAGATAACCTAAGCTAGCTTTTTTATTCTAGCATCTGTTAGTGGGTTCTTTCACAAAGCTGTGCTACAGTATTGCTGTTCCTGCTTGTGGTGTGCAGTCATGAGTTATTATGAATGGCAGCTCTCATTGTAATTCCTAAAGTAATAGGAAAAATGTCTGCTCATGYCCATTGGTTAAATTGTGGGCCTCGTGTATGTTGGCTGAATGCTCTGAAATATGGTAGGAAATTGGTACAGCAGAACTTGATGGAAAATAATATCAGAGGGAAGGCTAACAGCCCTAATCTGTTTATTTGACATTTATTTTACCCACTCATTTTCACACAGATTTCATTCACTCATATCCTCACACCCAAACACTTGGAAGCAATGAGATGCTTTGTGCAACACGGAGAGCTGGAAACTGCCTCATGTGTCCTCATCATGGATTCTTGATTGGTGGTGGACAAACTTGTAAAAATCCTTTAGGATTGTCCTTTTGCTATTCCTGTCATGCTGATGGGGAGAGGAATGATGTTTGATGCAAAGTCACTGCCAGCCTCCTGTTGTTGCTGTCTTCCCTCTAAGAGYGATTTGCAGTGAGGTTTAATCAAAGTGTGGCCATGTGTGCTGGACAAAAACAATGGGGTCCTCAGTCTGGTTGAATAGAAAGGGTTCTTTGCCATCCATACAGACCATTCTTTTAACTTGCTTTGCTGGTTGATTTTCTGGTGCTTTCTTTTTCTGTGTTGACAGTCACAYTTCATTCACTGCCATCTTCAATATTTCTGTTACAAGTCTGCAGCACAGCTACAGCCCAAGTGATCTCTGTGGGGCATCTCTAATACTTTTACCATAAATGATGCCACATTTTGTTGTCTTTCATGTTTTACAGCAACTTATGCATTTCTTCTGTTTTAGACTACTTCAGATGTATACTGAGCTACAGAAACGTTATGTTAAAGAAACCAAAACAAACAAGGAGCAAAGTGAAGCAATTAAAAATCTCACTGTAAGTAGAATTTGTAGGAGCTGGTATCAAACAGCCACATGTAGTATTCTAGGGAGACTGAAAAGTAATTCTTATATTTGTGAAATGAGACCATGTTTTTCTTTTTATACCTAATTTCCCATGACAGGGATAGTGGAGTGCCTGTAATTCCCTTTAAAAGTGAATTCTGTCACTGGTGTGTCTGTAGCAGAAAGCTGTCTCCCCTTTCCTTGCTTTTTTCTTTACTCATGCACCTACCCCTCCTTCCAATTATGTCTGCACCTTGTGATCTCTTTTGCACCAGCCCTGGTATTTTTCTCCATGTGTCATGAGCTGATTTTTCTCAGAAATTCAGCAGAAGCCAAACCAAATGAAGACAAAGAGTCTTCTTTTGGGTAGCAAGGTCTGTGGCCCTGCTGTGCAAAGAGTCTGCCATGATAACTGGAGTGAAGGTAGGGTTGTGTGGCCAGGAGCAGTTCTAGAAGCTTCAAGAGGGTATGGATTGAGCATTGCAGCTGACCAGTMTAATTTCCTCGTTTGTGCTTTGTTTTTTTCTACTTTTAGACCTTTTGGGTGAATGTAGCTTTTAAATCAGCAATTCAAAGCTCTAGGTTTGTATTTGGGATGTGTTTCCAGTTGTATTCAATTAAACTGTGTTTTTTCTATGCATTAAAAAAAATTGTCTTGACAGATTAAAATTAGTGAGCTAGAGCATAACCTTCAAGAGCAGAGGAAAAGAATTGAGCAACTGGAATGTAAAAGKGTTTCTTGGAAAACTGGTGCTGTTTCTGGAAAACAAAATCAAACCCCAGAGGGAGGAGTAACTTCTCACAGGGACTTTGCTGCAAAGAAGGAATCCTGTTGCAGTAGATATTTAGGTAATGGTACAGTTAATTCTGGTGATGTTCCTTCCACAGTACGCCCAGCAGAGAGAATGCATTTCATTTCTCATCTAGAGGCCACTCCAGGCTGTTTCTTCTCCTTCAACCAGCAGGATTTAAAATGTTGTTTTCATTTTTGAAGACCTATTACGTAGAAATGGCATTTTGTAATCTAGGGTTCTGCCTTGCATTTGTTTGTGATAAAGTGTTTGCTGTCCTCTCTTTTTCAGAAACTGGTCCATTGCTGTAATCAGGGGTGGGAGTGCGTGGCTGTATTTAGTGCTGGTATTTATTCTGGTGAGATGTATCAGTGACATCTCTTAGTAACAATGTTTGCTGCACCAGCCTTTGGTTTTCAGACACTGAGACACAGAATAACCTGTTTTTAGCCTTAAAATGTTGGACAGGCCTGGACAGTGCTGGTTTCAGTACGTTCTTCCTCACATAAGTAAATCTGGAATTTAAGGTGTGATCTTGTTTCACTTCAAAGCATAGGAAGGAGGTGGATGAGATCACATAATGTAGGCATGATTTTCAGGAAATGTGCTGTCAGCAAGGGCTGATGTGTCYCTC
This sequence comes from Alauda arvensis, assembly GCA_902810485.1. NCBI lineage: Eukaryota > Metazoa > Chordata > Aves > Passeriformes > Alaudidae > Alauda > Alauda arvensis. The sequence continues at coordinate 446,151 of CADDXX010000139.1, read as the reverse complement.
TCATAAGACAGAGAAAGGTAATCAAGGCATGTGATCTGTGTTTTGTGGATTGTAAAGTAAAATAATCCCCCATTTTAAGAATCTGGCAGATTCAGATTATCCAACTGGCAGATCCTGATGTCTTTCATAGTACCTGGGAGTATGCTGGGCTAGTTCTCAAGAATAAATCACTGTATGAAAAAGGTACTTTAAGAAGCTGAACTATAATTTTCTAATATCACAAAAGGTAGGCAGCTCTTTAGCTGTAATATGATTCATATGAGGGGGAGGTTGACTGTAATGGTTGAACTCTACATTTTTCCATTTGAATATAGAGCTATTATTGAAGGAGATTAAAAAGCTGAAGAAAGAAAATGGAAAGTTGTCTGCAGAAAAGAGAGCACTAAAAAATRAATTAGCTGGATTAGACAAGGTAATTTATTTTAAGACAATCTTAACAGTAGGTGATTTTTGGAAAACTAACTTTTCTGCCTGAGCTGAAACTTCTTTAGGCTGAACATATGTTGTTATCAAGTAAATACATAAAAGAACAGTTTATAGCATTCTGAGAGAGATGGAAATGAATGACTYCTTGAAACATTCATGTCCTAAAGGGCTGCTCAGCTAAGGAAGACTATTTCCTCTTGAACTTAAAACATGTCAAAGCTATGCCTCTGACAGAACTCCACGTTTAGGGAGGGCAGAGGCTTTGAATTTTTTGTTAGATCTATASGTGTAAAAAGTGAAAATGTGAACATTTGGTAATTCTTAGTTATGTAACAAGATGATGAGATCTTACTAGCTATAAAAGACTCAGTTTAATGTACTGACATAAGGTTTTATTTTCAGCAACAAATTGTTTAAACTGATTTTTACTTGTTCCTCGAGTACTTTTTTTTTAAGAATCTGTTTTCTTACCTTGCAGTCCTTTCTCCCAAACTAAATAACATGATGGTATTAATTGCAGGGGTAAAGTAAAAGAGGGTGATAGTTGATTGGATGTGTAACTTGCAGAGTATTAAGCCAGGGTGAGTTCTAGATGCCTGTGTTTGGGAATCAGGGACAATGTGTGGCTGAGAGCTTCTTCTTGCAGGAGAGAGATACATAAACCTGAGGTTGTGGCTTTTTATCAGTGGTGCCTTTTTAAGCACCTTTTAAGTTGCTGTATAACTTGTATATTGTAGCTGTTCATTTAAAAATGCTGGAAGAATAGGGAGGAGAATGCCAAATATAGATGATTATAGGTAGATACATTATTATTTTGGTAGCTAGAACCTTGGGTGATTATACTTTTCTGTCCATATATTTCCCAACAATTTCTGACTTCACTTACAAAGGATCAGGATCTGACATTTATTCCCTTGTCATATTAGAGTATCATTTTGTCTGGTAAATCCATATTTTTTCCTTTCTAAAATTAATCTTCTCTGTTATTACTCTGTATTCCAGCCTCTAACATAACTTGTTCTCTGCTTGTGTGTTCAGGGCAGAAATTATTACCTAAGGTTGTAGTTGATTGCTGTATCTCACTGTAGCTGTGTTTGCATAACTCAGCCATAAACTGGTAAAAAATATAAAGTGTCTTTGAACTCAGGAATAACTGAACTGCTGAGTAGCTCTTACTGAGAATGTCTTTGGAAAAAAAAAGTTTAAGGTGAATATTTTTTGGGTTTTTCTAGGATTTTTTTGAAGAGGTAGAAGATCTAAAACAAGCTGTACAGGAATCTGCAAAACTGAACAATGAGTATGAAAAGTGCTTGAAACAAATAAGTGTAATATATGGATTTCCTTTTACAGCACATTTGTAACTATTGGGTAATTTAATGCCAGCTAGAGTTTCCACATACTTTTTTATACTTACTGCAACATTTAAAGCTACCATTGCTTAAGTGGTACCACAGTTTGAGAATATAGATTCAGTAATGTGATCTCAATATGACAAGTGCTCGGAAATGTTGTATTTTGTGACCTTGATTTTTTTCTGTTTATATATCTTTAAATAAACTGTGATCTGCTTAACTTCAACTAAGTTTCAAACCCATCTCTTTCACACTTGCAGAATATATTCTGGTTGTGGGTGTTTATGGGAATACAATAAAATTGTTTGATTTTGCAGAATTTCCCAATTTATTCTTTTCTGTAAGCTACATAAAATCAAAGTATCTGTGTAGATTTGTCAGTCTGTGTGAATTGCAGCCCTAAGAATGTGCTAATGCAAACAGAAATTAGTTCWGTATTAAATTATTGCAGAGGGGTTTCTTAAAAGAAAAATGCTAAATCTCTACTTGGATTTTTTTCTTCAATCCCAATAATAAGTGAAAAATTGTGGATGAAGGAAGGATTTAGTGTTCAGAATCGGAAAGTGTATTCAGAGCATTTTGCATCATCAAAAGAAGAATTCATCAGAAGCTCTTCTTTTATTCAAGAGTGAGGTACTGGAAGAATTGAAGAGCTGAAAAGGAGGGTGGAGTGCAGAAGGTCACAGTGCACAAGGCAGAAATGTCCTGTTGCTTCAGGGAGGGTGAGCTKGGAATGAAAAGAGACAACTCCCAGTGCAAGTGTAGCTTGCAGAACCTTGTGAGATTTGAATGTGAACTTGTTTGCAAAAGTTTACATTACAGAACTATATTCTTCTGAAAGGTGTAAATCTGTCTTTATGACACTGTGATGGGAGAGTTGAGTGAAAACTGCTTAGGGTAGAGACTTAGCTTGCTTATAACCTGATACAGCTTCTTTAGCTTCACAAAAATACATGGACACTCCTGAGGGATAGGATTAGGAGAAGGATTAAGACTCTTGTGTCCCAYTTGGTTTGTTAGGACAGTTTTGTGCAGTTGTAATTCAATAAAGAAATTTGCCTCAAAGCATGTGCAGTGTTCAGAGCTGCATATTCACTAAGTGATAGGGTAAAGCTCCAGAACTCCTTGTGCCTGCTCTGCCTATAGACCACTGTGCTCCTTTGCTTCATTCCTGGCTCCCACATGAATTAGAGCTGGATAATGTTCTGAACAAGAGATGGGAAAGGGAAACAGAAGAGCAATGCAAGTCTGCATTGCCAGTAAACTTCATGGAAGAAAATAAGGGGGATAGCATCTATAACAGAAAATTGTAAGTGCAAAAATGYTTGTAACATTTGCTAATAGGTAAAATAAACATGAAAGTTGGAGCAGGRAGYAGTGCCAGTCCCTGGAGACTGTTTYCCCCACAGTGTTATGGTGTAAAGTTACACTTTCAGCGTGTTTAAACTTTGATCCCGTTGTTGAATGGCTCAGTAATTGTCCTCGTCCACAGGCTGATTTTTAAATGTCGTGCAGAACAAGGACCGGTGAGGAATCCCTCTCTTTTCTCRTAGCGAAGGTCTCTCAGCTCTGCTGAGGAAATTGCTCTAATGAGAGTAATGAACCGTGTGAGGGGCAGCGGCAGCAGCGCTGGCGGCGACGGGGAGCCGCAGCTCCAGCCAAGCGGCTGTGCAGCCCCAGCCGAGGTGGGATGGGAGATGGGATGTGGGATGGGAGATGGGATATGGGATGGGAGATGGGATATGGGATGGGATGGGAGCGGAGCAGCCGTGGGCTGGCAGGTGGCAGAGCGAGGTGGGCAGGGATTTCTCTCAGCCAGTAGCAGGAGCTGTCTTTCAGCTCGATCTGCATCGCTGACTTTCTGGAGGTTGGGTTGGTTTTTTTTTTCTTTTTCATTTCCCTTTCCGCTTTTCCTTTCACTATCGGGAATGCTGGCGCTTAGGGTGCAGATGGGGCACCTCTGGCAACTTTCACATCTGCGGCACAGCTCCCCAAATAGTAACAATTAGCTGCACAAACGCCAGAGGGGGAATGGATGTGGAAGTGGCTCTGTGGCATTGATTGTGTCTGCTGCTGCTTGTGACTTTTGAAAATGGCAGTTTTGCCTTGAGGATATTTTTATTTTCTACTGATTGCAGGTTTGGTTTGTTGGTGTGGGTTTATTTTTCTTTTTTTTTTTTTTTTTTAATTTGACGGTATCAGTTTGCTCTTGAAGCTGTGATTTTCATTCAATTGTTTATTTTCTGGACATGGCTAATGCAAGTTAAATAACTTACTGGCATTTTCTGTTCCAATTAATACTGTTTTTGTTGGAARAGGAGACTGTCTCAGACTACCAAAGTCTACTTCCAACTTTGCAGGATAAAGCCGTATACATTTGTGAATAATAATATTCTTTGGTTAAGGATTTGTCTGTCTTTTGTCCTTGTTGCTGTGCCAGTTAGCAGATAGCTCTGTTTTGATCTTGCTTCTCTGTGAGATGTACAAGCAAGGTGTTGTTATTTTGTTTGCTAGTTAAAGAGGTGAGATGAATATTAAACAGGTTAATCATCTTATATGTTTAGTTCCACATATTGTGGAATTGTGACATTTGGCCAGTGGCTTTTTCCTGCTGAACCAAGTTTAGGTAGAATGGAATTCTATGCAATTAAGTATTAGTCATGCTACTGTTTGATAATGCATATTAGAAGGTGAAGGCTAATGGTTCTTTGTCTCAAATAAGTACTTTTTAGTGCTGATATGGGAAGCTTGGGTTTGAAAAGAACTGGCTATTATCAAATAGGAATTTTGGTTGGATATAATGATATAATAATTGTGTTAGTATTCAGTTTCCATCAGACATAAATCAAATGGGCTAGTCCATAGGACAGTGAAGCAATTTAACTTTTTTCTGTGTTCTGCCTGTAACTGAGGGCAAGATTTTAGAAACAATCCACTAATTTTGTGTGGCTTTGTARTTTTGTCCCAGTTTTCCTGATACTTGGAGTATAAATTTTCAAAGGTACCAAATATTCACAGCTGTAGTCAGATATAGCTAATTCAGACTTGGTCTGGTAATCACTGAATACTGTGTTCAGTAATTGCTCACATCCTGGATATTAATGCTAAATTAGGATTTTTCTATTGTAGAAAGCAAAATTGCAATCCCCTTGGTGGGTGGGGGACAACATTTTGTAGATTTCTCTGGAAGTTGTTCCTGAGCCTGTCAAGCAGCATCTCTGTATGTCCCCTGGAGTCCCTTCACTGTGACCATGCTTCAGTGTTTACCTTTAAAGAGCAGAGCTTTCAGACCTGCAGTTTTCTTCAGACTGAGACCCTGAGAGGCTGGACCTGGAAACTGGATTTCATTGGAGAGCAAGGGCTGGTGCCTCTGTTCTCTCAGCTGGGRTACTTTCCTTGTGGGCACTTACCCTTGAAAGAGTGCTCCTGCCAAGGGCTGTGGAAGAAACAGAAAACCTACTTGAGTTTCAAAAGGGGTAAATTCCCTGTTTAGGTTACAAGGTTTCCAAGGCAGCAGCAAGCAGTAACTACAGTTACCTCACCAATTTGGGCTCATTAACTGTTTCTCGACAACTGCAGTGAAGTTTCTTTTTTCTGAGGTTTAGATGTTTCTTCTTTATCTTTTGCCAGAAATGAAGCAGTGTTAGTTAATTACCAGTGTATCTGCCTGGTTCCTGCAAACCTCCTGTAAACTTAATCTGGGCTAGTGAATTGCCCGTGGTTCTTGGAGRTTACAACAAATCATATTAAAGGTGGCAATGCTCTTGATTTAGTCATGTTCTTTASTTRTGCCAGAAGATAKCCTCTGGGAGTTGTTTARCCTGGAGAAAAKGWGGCTGAGGGGAGACCTTCTTGCTCTCTACAACTGTTGAAATTGGGCTGTAGCCAGGGGGGTTGCTGGTCTGTTCTCCCAAATAAGCGATGGGACAAAAGGAAGCGGCCACAAGTTTGCCAGCGGAGGTTTAGACTGGATATTAGGAAAAATTCTTCCCTGGAAGGGTTGTCCTGTATTGGAACAGGCTGCCCAGGGCAGTGGAGGAGTCACAATCCCTGCAGGTAGAGATGTATGGATGTGGCACTTAGGGACAAGGTTTAGTGGTGGACTTGGCAGTGCTGGGTTAAGGCTTCGACTCAGTCTTGGGGCTCTTTTCCAACCTCAGTGATTCTATATGGATCCAAATTGATTTTTTCTTCCTTTGTTGCAGCTGCTGTTCAAGCTGAGCTGTCTTTACCTACACCTTTGACCCCCCACTCAGCGTGTTTTCACTGTAAAGTTCYAAAAAAAGCATCATGCACCAAGATCCTGGCAGGCAGTGATCAGCTTTCCTTGGTGCTGGTGGGAGCCAGTGCAGCTCCATGCTCAGCTGGCCTCTGTGTGCCTGGAGGAGAACTTTGCCCTTCAGGTCAATTACATACTCCCAAGCCTTTCAGGGTGACAAGAAGCTAACACTGTAGCCTTTGCATGGTAGCTTWCCACAGGGAATGCTGACTTAATGGATGTTGTATTTTGTATTTTYCCCACAGGGATTTATGCTGACAAAAAGCCCAATGTGATCCTWTGAGTAGCCCAAGCTGTTTTTATCCGAGAGAGGAGAACTTGAGCCACTGTCTTATGCTGGTACTGCAATGCTGGGTTCTAGCTTAAACACTGTGAAGAATCTCCCTCTGAAGAGGAGGCTCTGTTTTCTGCTGAAACTTGTGTGCTATGTCAGCTCAGTGTTAATATTTTGTGAATTTTTAATTTACTATGTGGTGATATTTCAATGCCGATGGCCAGATGTGAAAGGTGGAGCTCACAGGAGGGAAAAAGAGGCTTCAGTCCTAAAGGCYATAATTTTAGCTGATACACACCTGCTTGGTGAAATCAAAGGACATTGGCTGGATAAGCTAAGAAGGTAATTATTAATTTTTTTTTGAATAATCTCTACCCAGTTTTTAGAGTTTTTTAGTAGTAGCTAATGGGACAATAATTCACTGTTCTATTAAACAGCAATTCATTAGAATTGTAATGAAAAAATAAGCTGKTATTACTTCTTGCCTGTCTTGGTCCTGATTGTATCATGGTGGAGTTACCCATCAGGTAAGATGCACCTACTGTCCTTACACCTGATTTCTAGTTATTTAATTTGAATTTCATAATATATTTTCATATTTTAATGTGTAAGAGCCAGTTTCCCAATCCCATTGCCAGGCTATGTCTGTGTATTCAGAACTGAGGATCCAGAGATAAGGCAGTGATAACTGGTTCTGTGTTTCCCTTTCAGGGAATGGCAAATGGAGAGATCTTTCCAAACTGCCTTATGGTTACTGCAGCCAGATATTGTTTTTATTCTGGGAGATGTTTTTGATGAAGGAAAATGGAGCTCACCTCAGGTATGACATCATCAGCTCTCTTATTTMAAAAAATGAGGATTTCTTGAGGGAAATGGAAGCAGATTAGGTGTGCAAGGCTTTGTTTAATACTGCTACAGTTGTCCTGTTGGGAGAACTTCCTAGTCTTTCAGCTAGAAGTTGTGATTCTCCTTCATTTTTGTAAGTACCTCGACAGTTTTGCCCCTCATATTTTGCCCCAAACTTAAAAAATACAAGCATCTGAGTTTGTGCTTCTGTGTTATMCACTTGTGATGGCAGGATGCCCAGTGCCCTGCCCAACAGAGGTGCCCTATCACTTCCCTCCTTAGCTGAAAAAGAGAGAGAAAACACAAAAGAGACCYTCCTCCTTTACTGACCTTGGTGTCTGCAGGGCTCTTCCTCTCACAAACTCTYGCTCCTCTCTCTKGCTGCAGTTGCAGAGTTTCCTTTCTGCCACCTTCCTGATTCTGTTGTCCCAGAGGCACTATCAGCCTTGGCCAGCRGTGGGTCCATCTTGGAGCTGGCTGGCACTGGCTCTGTAGGACACAGGGGAGGCTCCCACCCCTGCAGCCCCTCCAGTACCAAAACCTCACCATACAAACCCACTGCAAAACCTTTGGTGCTGTGAACAGCATTCATTTCTTCTCCTGGTTCTTCCTGCAGGCCTGGGCAGATGACGTGGGGAGGTTTCGGAAGATGTTCAGGCATTCCGTCCTCACGGAGCTGGTGGTGGTCGCTGGCAATCACGACATTGGATTCCATTATGAGTAAGTCTTGCCAGGGGCASAACACAAGTGCCAGGAATGAAGTGTCAGCATGCCCACAGTAACTGRTGCTGAGTCTGAGGGACCTGAGTCTGGTGGTTATGTGGAAACTTTCTGATCATGATCAAATTAGAGAGGGTTGTAATAAAGAGTTAGGCCTGTGCACAAAACAGGCTTATGCTTCTCTGACCACATGAGGGTTGTTCAGAGCTGATCCTTCTGCACTGCCATGGAATCCTTGAAGCTGCTTTTCCTTGTACTTGCCTCCTCCTTAGAAAGGCACCCGAGTATATTTCCACTCCTGTTAGCACAGAAGAGTGTACGTGCCCTCACTGCTGGTGCTTGCACTGCTGSGAGGGGCTGGAGGACACAGGGGGTGTCAGAGCATCCCTGTGGGTTTCCTGAATGATTGTGAGCTGCATAATGGAGCACAAGCTGCATGGATTGTCAGCAAACTGTGAAGCAGCTGTGTCAGATGAGTTCTAATGGTGATTTCTTACCTCAGCTGTATTTTCGCTCTGTGACCAGGATGACTACTTACAAGGTAAATCGATTTGAAAAGGTTTTCAACTTCACTTCAGGAAAGCTGATAACTCGGAAAGGAATAAAGTGAGTATATTTAATTATTTCTAATGAAATAGAATGGAAATGCTTCACTTGGAGCCTTTTTTTTTTTTTTTTKTGATCACCTACCTTATGATGTGTTAAAACCCCAAACACTTTGTACAAACCTGTAGTTTGACATGGACAGGAAGCTGTACTTACAGCTATGTAAAGTGTAACAATTTCCTTTTAAATGGAAAAGTACTGTGGAGTCAGAATCCATTTCTCTGGTGTGCCTTTATCCTTCCTTGCAGCTGGTAATGAGCCATGGCTGTAAACATAGCAGGATAAAGAAACATCAGCCAACCCCCTCTGTGTTTACAAATCAGGAGTTTCATTAATTTTAATAACTTCTTTAGTCTGCAGARCTYAACCCTTGTTTGAGGAAYTGGGGATCACAGCAGCTGCGTGTGWGCAGTTTTTCCACAAGGTGGGGCMATAATGCTCGAGCTGGTTTGGAGCAGGACTCGGTGCAGTTGGTTCTCGCAGCTGTGTCCCTGTGGCTGCACTTGTCTGCCCTGTGCCCTGTGCCCGAGGAGGGAACACAATACTGGCTGTGTGGAAAGGTGTTCAAGTCTCAGAGCCAGCAAGGGAAGGCCCAGGGCCACTCTGTTGTTTGGCACTTGTGCCCTCGGGTTGTACTCACTTGTGGAAATGTGAGATTCAAAACCTACAGGTTTACACCGGTTCCTTTAATTTAGCAAACATTAAAAATGTTTAATTAAAAATTCTGAACAGGTCTGGAAATGATTGTCTATTTTAGGAAGATCTCTGAGCTTTGTGAATGCTCAGTATAAAGCTGTTGCTTATCATGCAGATRTGGGGTCCTCATATGTGTTTCAGGTGTTTAAAAATAATTATTAAGGAACATCTCCATGTCTCCTTTGATAAAACAGCACAACAGAATTCTTGCATGGAGTTGCAGATTGTATGTCTGGGATCCATTAACTGCAATGAGCTGCATATTAATGAAATATTCCAAAATAAACATTTTACAACAAATCTGTGGTATAAAAGCAGCTTAATTTGCTCAAAGAGAATTAATTTTTGCTTTACTATTGACTAGTATCTCTTAAGTGAAGGCATTCAGCTCATTTTTGTCTTTTAAACAGACTGAATTGAACTGGGGATGTATCTCAAGCTGAATGTGTGACTACATGGGTATGAATCTTGTGGCAGAAGTTAAGTTGATTGGGAATCTACAGGGAAACCTTCTGTTAAGAATAAAATCCTGTTTTGTGTGTCAGAGACTGCAAACTATAAAACTAAGCTTGTTCAGGGCAGTCACCCAAATGCAGTGCTGCTCTGCTTTTCAGTTGTTCTGAAGAAATAAATCTCAAATTCTGTCTTTGAGGTCTAAACTGTGTGGGAAGAGAAGCCAGTTCTCCTTTCCCTCAGAATTTAGTTTAGTGATGAACTTCCAAGATTCCACTAGAATACAACTTAAGTCTCAATTAAAATAGAAAAAACCTTGAAGTGTAAGCATAAAGCATAAAGCATAAGAACCTAATTAACAACTGTAAAAAGGAGCCAACCAGGCAGAGACATGGCTGTGGTACAGATACTCAGAGGAGGATTTACAGCACATGATTTCAGGAGCTGTTACATTCTGCTGYCTTGTTGAGCTGTGCCCAACTTAGGAACACTTGCATTTTATAAAATGAAGTCTATCCCACATGTGTGTATGACCAACAAATGCCTTCATGTCCTCCCCCACTTCTCTTTGCCCACCCTCTGGTATTTTCCAGCTTTGTCCTAGTGAACAGTGTAGCCATGGAGGGCGATGGCTGTGCTGTCTGCCGTACCTCAGAGGCAAAACTCRTGGCTCTTTCTCACAAACTGAATTGCTCCCAGCAGGTAAGAGATTATTAAAGATCTGATTACAGCCAGGGACTCCTCGGCCACAATGAGAGTACTGATACTGTAGCATAGTCAGGATATAACCAGACTCCTGAAAAAAATCTGCTTCCAATTCACATTGCAATTAGTTAGCAAGTCTTTCTCCCCCTCATGTCCCTCTTAACCATGTTTACTCAACTATTAACAGTGTTGCTTTGCACTAATGGWGTCAACTTCCTAGTCACTGCTGCCAACAGAATGTCATTTCCTCTGTTCCAAGGAATRGCAGAATTCTGTAACCCTCCCTTTGACTCCAGATACATAATCCTGCATTTATATTTATGGATATTTTTCTGTTTTACAGCCTTCAAGCATATTCTTTTAGTTTCCTGATTCTACTGAAATCCTTTCCTCATAGCCTAGTAGTATTTTAATTGTATTTTTTCCTCGTATCAAATTGCTTCTTGTATTTCCTTCCTCTTCCCTTTTTCATAGGCTGACTGGATGCACAGTAGGCAGCATGACTGACTGGGCTGGCAGTCAGTCAGGAAACCAGCTCCCAGTGGAAAAATTGCCAGATTCTATCTTCCCTGGGCTGCCCTCACACTCCTTTGCCTTGGTGCAGAGATCCYGCTGCTGCTTTCTGCAGTCAGACAGAGCAGGGCTGTATTTACAGCATGTACAGAATGGGGAGTTGCACCAGTCCACAGTAAAACTAAAGGAGTTCATACAGTGGGTTGTATTATCTGAGCTAAACTGCTTAACCAAAAACCAAAGCCAACAACAGCCCCAGCTTCCCAAACCCCTTAAAATCCAGCTATTGCTTAATTACCTTCACCTCTTCTATGGCTTGATTTTGTTCACAGAAACCGAATCATTCCAACAAAAGATGCAGTGATGTGGAAAAGCTTCCRGCTTCAGAACCCATCCTTTTACAGGTGTGTTAGAGGTGGGGTGAGGCAACATATTGACTTATTGTTATTGTGGAATTATCACTGCTCCAGAAAGGCTGGATCATTAACAACTAATCCTTGCTTTTAATTACTGCCAGCATTACCCTCTCTATCGGAAAAGTGATGCTGAATGCACTGGAGAAGATTCTGCTCCTCCAGAGGAGAAAAACATCCCCTTCAAAGAAAAGTACGATGTRCTGTCTCAAGAGGCATCACAAAAGGTTTGACTTCTTGGGAACTTGAGTGGCAGTGGGTGGGTGAGAGGGGGACRTGAGTATAGATTTAAATAGATGAGAAAATTGTGGTAAGGCTGTTGGCTGAGACACAGCACAGCTGCTCCTGTCTGATGAATTCTGGGAGAGGCTGCCTGTTAGAGCTGCTCCCCTGAGGATCCTCGCCATCATGGCCTTGGTCCTGCCAGGTTTCCAGGTACAGCTCCTATGCCTTGGCACTCTTAAATCTTCTGTGGTGCCACTACCTCCCCTTCAGCATTCTGCACTTTCTGTACTGTAAATTATTGACACACCTGGTATGATGTCACAGTTTTCCAACACTTCAAAAGCATCACTTTTGCTGAATTAGTAGCTACAAGAAAATTTAAAGTATTTCCTAAAAACTTTCCATTATTTCTTTCATTCTTCATAAATGTCTTCACTCAAAGATTGTCAGTACAAGATTCATCCTTATACAAGAAAATAGCACTGCTTTGCTAAACCCAGTTTTTCTCTTTGTGATATCCACAGCATGCTGTTGCCTTTGTTCTTCTGATCT
>CADDXX010000139.1:318650-433950 GCA_902810485.1 Alauda arvensis | reverse complement strand
TTTCTTACTGGAAAACAGAAGTTTACAGAAAACACTTTGTAAGAATATGAGAATTGCCATAATAATTCCACTCTGTTCAAAGGGAAAACAAATAGGTTTTTTAAGTTCAATTTCTTTTYAGCTGTCTTAATTTTTGTGCTTTACCATTTTGTGTTCTAGCTCCTATGGTGGTTTCAGCCCCGTTTGATTCTCAGTGGGCACACTCATAGTGCTTGTGAAGTGCTGCACGCAGGGAAAATTCCAGAAATCAGYGTCCCATCATTCAGTTGGAGGAATAGAAACAATCCTAGTTTCATCATGGTAAGTTTAAATTTTTTTTTATTTTTGTCAGATAACTTTCATAGATAAATCAACATGGCAGTCAGCTATATTTTAAAACTGATTCTACCTGTAAAAACGAAAAATAATAATAAAAAAAAATTGCCTACCCACCCAACCCACTCAGTACACTGCATCCACTTTATAAAGTACATCTGTGGGAGCCACATGTTCTGTGTGGTACAAAGCAATGCTGTTAAAGACCTAATTAGTATCTGGGTACATTTTCATAGAAAGAGGGTGCACTGTAAACTATTGACTTGTAAAAATAATCAGTATTGTGCACTGAACAGTAGAAAGACCAGTTTGGCTTGGCTGCTTTACTGTGAAAACAAGACTGTATCCACCTCAAACCCTTCTGCACGGTGATCGTGGTTCTCAGACGTGTGCATTAATGCAGTGCAAGTGTTTGTGACGTGCCCACAGTCTGCCTCCTCTTTGCCAGTTCACATTTTACACAGGGTGGTGGTTATGCTTGTGCAGGCAGTTCCAGTGCTCAGTGTATCCTTAGAGGTAAGTCAATTAGTTCCCCAGTTCAAAAATAAAACAGAACTCTTAGAAACTTGGAGTAAGAAGCAAAACCTACAATCTGTTTACAGAGTAGTCTGTGACTTGGAGGGGGAAATCTTTTATGTATGTGTTACTGCTGTTGAGTTTAGGCTGCTTAATACACAGATAACCCCATATGTTTAAATTCATTTTATGCAACTGTTGGTATTTGTTGTTGAAAGTAGTTCTGTTTATTCCATATTCCTGAGAGTAGCTGCCTTCAAACTACACACACACTCTGCACAYGCCAGACAGCACATCTTCACTGCAAAACAAGAGGTTGGCTAATGAAAGTTGCATCCTCTTCACTACTGTTTTAAATCCTCAGCCTTGATCCGCTGTAAACTTTAATTTTRAACTGCAAAGTCAAGCCAAAACTCAACAAAGTTCTTTGTTGTTGGAGTTCCTATTCCTAATTTGGATTAGCCAACGTGTGTTTTTGCAGCATGTACTGGGTAAGGAGGAGGTCTTGGGGGAGGAAGGGGCACATTCACAAAACCTAACTTTAGCCTGGAAAGGCTCCTTCCAGGTGGGTTTACAGCAGCTAAAGTCAGGCTTCTCTTGAAGGCAAATCAGATGAGGAGCCCAGCTCTCTGTTTATGCTAGATGGGAAGATGGGCCTCTGGGCTAATGTTGGCCTGGTGAATATTCCAGTTAGTGCCCAGCACCACAAGGTATGGACTCTTCAGCCCCCTGGAGAAGGCACTGGTACTAGGAAACTGGCCCCAACCCTTGCCACCCAACAYAGGGATTTAGAAATTGGAGATCTGACAGCTGTGGTGTTCACTCCTGATTCAGAATCCACTGTAACACAGCAAAGTGACAGTCTTCATTTCTTTTCCAGGGCAGCATAACACCAACTGACTTCTCCCTCCAAAAATGCTTCCTTCCGTTTGAGAGCAGAGTCTTCACTATCTAYTGTGCAGCAGGTGCTCTGCTTGTGATCCTGGTACTAGCTCATGTTCAGCTTCTCACTCCACCGTTTTATTTTGCTCAGCGTTTAATCAGTAAGCATAAAGCAGTATGAAGAGCCAGACATCTGCATTCAGTCACTGAAATACCAAAGCTGAGAACAGTCAAACATCAGACTATATTCATGCCAGCAAATGACCTAATTTGATTGCTAGTCTGAAGGCAGGTTGCATTTACACATACCATAGAAGTCCTATACAGCTGATATGACTACTACAGGATAAATAATTAACTGAAATGAACRTTTCATGCTGTACAAAAATACTGTATTCGACAATCAAATGAGTCCTTTTCCTGCTATAATTTTTGTATCAAATATGTATATTAAAAGTGTAACTGTACATTATGTAAATCCTATAGCCTCATCACTTGTCTCCACTTGTGTCTTACCCTGGTGGAGGCTGAATCTCACAAACTGGAAACGTTTCTTTGTTTTATTGCTGCATGGCCCTTCAAATGTCATACTTGTGTTTGTTAGGGTCAGGCAGAATCTGGATGCATCAGCACTGAGAGATGCAGATTTCCATGATCTTTTTAGGGTGTCGTGTGTAAGGGACTGTGGTTTGGGACAAGAAATCCTCTGGTTCCTGACACAGTAAATTGTTAGCTGGCTATAATTTGCTGTTACCCATCTACCAGACAACAAGGGGAAGAAGCTCGAGGATCCAGTTTGCTGATACACACTTGAAAACTGCTTAAAAACAAATTAAGGTGACACCTCAAGCTGCTGCTTTCAAAAAGATGTGCTATGATGAGCTTAAAAAAAGAGGGCCCTATTGCATCCCAGAGATCTGTGTGGTGAGGGGCCCTCCAGTTGCCAGTCTCCTGCAAGAAGGAAGGTCAAATACAGCTGCAGTAACATTATCCTATGCCTCAGCCCTCAGTCTACAGCCAGGGATAGGAATGTGCCTTATTTTACATTCCACAAGTTCTATTGACTTTAGTGTAGTGTCACATTTTGAACTGCACCAGCTCCTCTGTGGGGAAGGCAGAGGCCACCAGCTGTGCCACAAAGATAAAGTCTGAGCTCAGCGGCTCCAGTGTGTGGGGGAAGGTGGGACAAACCTACTGCTGCTCCCCACCCACCCCAGAAAAAACAGAGGGACTACTTCASACCAGGACCAGTTTTCCTGCTGATGTTCCTGCAGAGGCTGGGAGCTCTAACCTGAACTCTTGGGCTGGGGCTAGTTTAAAAAAAAATAYTATCTTTTGTTATTTGTTCTATTACTTTCTTTGGCATGAGAAAAAAGATTTTTGGGAATTTTGTTTAGTGTTAGCTTATTGCACCCAGCCTTTCATTTTTGGGAAATATGACTAAATTGAACATACAGATTTCTGGGAAGAKAAAATGGTCATATTATAGTATCTAAAATGGGATTGTTTTATATTCAACTGGAAACAAGTTCTCAATTGGACTGTAGTCTGATTTTAAAAAGATGAGTGATTTGGGTTTAAAACTAATAACAATACAGTAAAAAGTTAATAAAACCTGCTGATTCATATGCCAGTGTGGGGACTGTGTTAGCTCTTCATCTCTCCCTAAATTTAAAATGAATTGGGGAGAATGGTCCAAAGTGTGGTCAAACATTCTATAAAGTAATGTAGTCTAACACTTCTCTAGGTTTCTGTTATTGCAACTGTAATTTTAGACATTTGTACAGGTTATCTTGGACACAGGAAAAGTATATAGTCACAGACATAAAACACCTATGTATAAAATATAAAGCAGTGTTATAGTTACTAAAAAGGACATGCCTTATTGCTACAGCAATTCTTGCTTTTTATATATTGTACTGTACCACAACTTGTTTTGAGAATGTCATTTGCATAAATTATTCAAGTTTGAGAAATATTCACACATTTTGATTCTACAATATTTAAAATAAAATAATTTTCTAATGTGTCTCTTTATTAAAAGAGAAATAAAAATGTCATCTTGTAATTCTCTTAGGCCAGACACAAGGGTTTATACACCTTTTTTTTTTTGTTTGTTTTCTTATCTTCTTTCTCGCTATTTACTTGCACAATGAAAGCCGCTGTTGGTACAAAGATTGAAGAGCTCTATAGAATGGTGCTTTACAAATTCACAATCGGTCTGTGCAATTGTGAAGGTCTATGAATGACCAAAGAATTACCAAACATATTTTCTAAATATAAAGGACCAAATAAAAAAAAATAAAAAAAAAGGAAAAAAAAAAGTTAAAAAGAAAAGGAAAGAAATCCTTGTTTCCCATTAAAACAACACCAGGTTGCAATTTGGACACTTGAATGAATTCCAATGTTTTAAAGCTGAGACTTCAAAAGAGAAAGGCATGTTTGCTGCAACATCCGGTGACTGTAATACCTTACTTGGAAAGGTAAGTGGTTAATTTGCATAATTTATAATTTTTATACTAAAGAGCATTTTTATATAAACCAGAAAAAAACCCCTAAACTCTACAGATAAAGTTCTTACCTCCAGTCACTGCTGCAGGTAAGGTTGACATCAAGCTGTACAGCGCAATCAAAAACATACTTACATCTTAGCTCATTTTACAGGTACAGCCATAATCAAGGCACAAAGATCTTCTACAAGTATTTTTCTTCAATAAAGTTGTACAAAATAATATTACATTTTACAGTCTGTACAATATAATAAACCAGCAGTAAAACAAAAAATATATATAGGGAGAGGACTGTTGTCCAAGAATGATCGGAACTAAAAAGGATCATTTGTGGACAGCACAAATAACGTAAGTGAGGGTGGTAAWTTTTCTGCCTAGATGCAACAGGCTGAAAAGTAGCTGTAATTCAAATGCCTGAGGTGTGCAGAGACACTTAGCTCCAAAACCCCAGAAAAATTGCTTTGTCTTCACTGTTCCTCTCATTATCTACTCTACTTCCTGTGCCAGTAACGGCTTAAAAGAGGAGGTCACTTTATCAGTTGACCTGCAACTCAGAAATGCTAAAAACTGTGACAGAGTAATAAATATTGTGGTGCTGCTACATTGTGTGTCTACTTCCTCAACAGTATTTAATAACCTGATACAAAGTGCATTAATCTTTTTTTCACCCATCAAGTACTCTTCAATGTCATGTTAAAAAGGAAACCCACACAGAGGGATAGGTATGACTTCAGTGTCATCCAGCTGACATACCGGTCTGAACTGAGGTTAACCCGCTGGAAAAAATTTAGCAGGTCACGTTCAGTTTAAAAAAACAACAAAACCTAAGGGAACAGAGGTAGCCAAAGGGCTTAGTGGAATGACGAAGAAGTGGTATGTCAAAAGAAAGCACAAAAATAGTCCCAAAAAGCATGAAGGGAAAATAACCCAAACTTGCTTCAAATCAGCTTTAAGGTTAAACAATTCAAAGTAAACAAAGTGAAGAGACTGACATTTCTATAGTATATTCTTCCACCCTGTGTGGGGTAGCATCAAGAGAAAGAGTAAGGAGCAAAGAATTTAAAACCACAGGTTCCACGGTGATCCCCTCACAAGAGTTCGTACTGGCGGAGGTGCATCCTCTGGATGATGTCCCGGCAGTCGTTGAACACTCTGCGGATGTTTTCYGTGTCCACGGCACAGGTGAAGTGCGGGTAGCAGTAATGCCGGCCGTCTCCGCTCGCCGTGCTTATCCTCTGTGCAAAGGGGGAGGCAAAAACACCAAGGATCAGCTGCCAGGCCCTGAGGAGCTTCACAGCTCAGCAGCCTACAGACCAAGRGCCCTGGGAAATCTCTGTAGAGATCACTAAAACAAGTAAACAAGACGAAGGGAGGGTTGTGGTCTGGTCAGTCTGAATGACAAACTTGAAATGAAGATTACAAAACGTTATGGACACTGTTACGGGCTCAGSACAGGAGTCCTTTGCAGGAGCCATTTGTGCATCACTGTGCAGCCAAATCTGTGCTGCTGACAGCTGTGAGCATGCCATGCAGCTGCCCCAGGAACYGTTTCCTTTTTTTGGTGCCATCATGTGGCAAATTCTTGAACTCTTGTTTTAAATCAGCAACACAAAACCAAAACCCTCCCATCAGCTGGGGAGCCAGCAAGTGGCAGAGAACAGCATTCTACTGTTTCTGCTTCTTGTGTGAGGGGCCCTCAAGTTACCTTCTCTCAGAGCACCTATTAAGCCAGCTGAAGGCTTGGTATCATCATTGCACCCAGAATTAGGTGGAATGATCACCAGAGTGGCTAAGAGTAATGAAGCATGCACAAATCCAGTAAACATCAGACCATGCAGAATTACATTTTCTCAAGGCTACTGCACAACTTTTTAGGTTCTAACTTCAAGCTCCAGCATCACTTTGCCCATGGTTAACTTGTTAAAATTCCCCTGGATCTTAAAACATACGTTAAAAAAACTTAATTTTTGTTCTGTATTACTATAGGACTGACAAATATAAATACATTCTAGATCCTTATCTTGCAGAATATAAATGAAATGTCATGAAAGCAGAAGGTCAGTYCTTAGGATAATAATTTTTATAACTATTTCCTAAATTTTATTATAAATTACTCTGGCTAAACAGCAAGTGACAGTATTCTTTCTCTGGCTACACCATATATTTTTTAACATAGGACTTATTYTGGCATTTTAAATACCTAAAGGTAAAGTACATGCAAAACTATAGACATTAGAAGCCATGATTTACATAATTAGATCAACAAGAAATTGCAGACTTTTTCCAGGTAATTTAGGTAATATTACACATTCAACACTGATTACACAGGGGTGTCATACACAGTCTAAAAAATTATTTTCTTACCATGCTACTTTCAATACCTAGTTTAAGGCTCATGAGAAATACTAGTAACTGTCTGCTTGTGTTTATCATRCACTGATTTCAYTCAYRTCCATGGCARTAAGCTGYCCACAGTGTCCTGGTTACATACACAGCCAAAGGGTGTATTTTCAAAATATAAGGGGGCTGCCTGTTTTTGTCAGCAGACAGCTCTTGCAGTCCTCTCATTTGAAGATAAATGCAGAATTGTCACCCCTACATTAAAATCACTTTGAGTAGYAGTGTGTTACCCAGCACCAGTTCACAGGGGAAAAAAAATCCCCTGGGACACTGATGAAAGAACATTTGCTTTCCAGGCAGGAATATTTAAAACTGGCATGCCTGCACTGCAGGGGTCAGGATGACACGCAAACTCGAGGAAGCCTGGTCTGTGTGTTTGAACAGCAGCTCCTTCACCTCCCAGATTCAGGTTTTGTTAAAACCAGCAGGACAGGAACCAGAGGGGCCATGGCACTGTTCTGACTGGGGATGCAATTAAACAAAACACCAGCAGCTGGAGAGCCCTGTGAGCGAAACACCAAAGCAGGGCTGGGGAGCAGCCCCACCAAGGCAGGCACATGCACACTGCCTCCAGGAAGAGTCCAGGAGGGGAGAGGATGTGCCTGAGCTGAAGGGCAGAGGATTTCCCACAAGATCCATTTCCAGAACCAGGAGATGCCCTCGCCAGCCCAGCCCTGAGGTGCAGGCACTGGCTGGGCTTGGGCCCAGCCATCCCTCCAATGCTGCTCCCCGACTGAAATCCCATGGATGCCAGCCCTGCTGCCCAACCCTGAGGGGCCACAGCCCCCACACCAATCCTGAAAGCATGAGCTGACATCTTTTGCCTTTCTAATMCTCATATACTACTGTGTAGCAATAGTTATTGGATACGTGGTCAATTTTAACCTGCTACTAAAATTCCACAAATTACAGGCTTCAAATTTGCCACTACTGTTCCACAGCTGGGCAGTTCTAAGGGGTGCAGCACCATGGTGGTGATTGTCACACATACCCATGGTTTATGCAGACCTGCTACCAAGATAAAAATCACAAAAAAGTATAATAAACACAGGTTTCTCTGAATCATGCCTTAAATTTTGAGTGGGGCAAGGAAAAGGTCACAAATAAAGAAACTTGGTAAAGAAAGTATAAAGCCAAGCCAAGGCAGACATAGGTAGAAATTACAGACCTTTTCTTCCTGGTACCTGGCTAAGGCCATTAGATCCCTGCCAGTCTGTATTTCTCCTGTGCCCTTTATCACTCCCTCTCTGAAACCTCAGCCTGACCCCATGGAACTGCAAGTGACCATTTCTACTTGGCCTTCTCTCACCTCTCCAGGCACGGCCATGTTACTCAGAGCACAAAGCCAGGAGGCAGATGTGTTACAGAGGAAATGCTCTCTGCCAAACCCACAGCAGTTCCAGGGAAATGAGGGAGAAACTGTTCTGGCCCCGTGCCTGGCAAGCCCCAAGGAGTGCCTGGCAGGTGCTGGCTCCAGCACAAGAGCTCCCYTTGCCCCCAGCACCCACAGGGGTTTCTTACGTGGCTCCAGTGCCTAGGCCCCCTCCCTGCTTCCTWGGTGGCCTCCTTCTGTAATGCCAGTGAGTCATGGCAGGTCTGGACCTCGCCCTGGATGTGGTTTTTAAATCATGAAAATAGATTAAGGTGGGGAGTTTCACCCTAATTTCCCTGTAACTTATCTCCCAGAGCCACTCTCCTTTCAGACTGGATACCATCACCTGCTKCACAGGATTCCAGCATTACCACAGGAGAGATTTGCCTTGAAGTGAGTTTTTTGGTAACTCTTACATTAGCATAGCACGATCTGACATTTTTCCTGGACAAGTTTCCAGGATCCTGGAAACTGGAAATCCCCAAAGTTGAATACAGTTAATTGCCTCTTTCTTGGTGTGTCAGCAGCTGTAAATCCTAACAATGCTCGTAAATGCAGAATGACTTCATAATTCTTAATTCTAATGACTCTGTTACCTCAAACACACACATATGGTGTCTACCAGTAGGGCATGMTGGATGAGCTTTGGTTCTGGTCTCTGTTACTGCTCTGCACTGTGGGAACAACTCAGAATGAGCGAAGCCACAAGTGATAGTGGATTAAACTCTGACAGTAGAGCTGGGCTGTGATTGTGTGCCTGACAACTGCTTCCACCTTCCAAATGTAAACACCTTTTCACTCCAGCTATAGAGGAAACCTTCACTGCAAGAAAAATGTGACTAGATAAGGAAACTTTCTTATAATGCTTCAGTAGGGCCATGACACCAGCCCAAAGGTGAGACAAACCTCCTAACTGGCACACAGGAATCTTATTTAAGCACAAAATAATAAAATCTGCCTTTTTCTTTTTTTAATTCCTGCTGTCAGCTGACCACTGCCAAACTCCTTGAAGGAATGCAGGATAAAAGTAAGGAAGCCTATTTGTTTATGCATGGACTGTACATGACCATTCGAAGCACCAGCACTTGCTGTGTGACAGTTTGCAAGGCAGGTGACTTTATACAAMATGGGCATAAAAATGTGCAGCACTGATGAAGGTTCTGCAAGATGGGCAGCTGAAAGGAATTAGGGAATTGCCAGACGTTGTCCTCTCCTTCTAGCTTTCTGCAAAACCCCATCAGTTTTCCCTAAATAAACTATGCCATCTGTCAGTATTTCCTTTGATAGAATCACACATAAGATGGAAATTACTCACTAAAAACTCATCCCGGATGAAGAACTTGGCTCTTGTGACTTTGGGGTCTTCTCCTGCATCTGGTGTTGCTGTTCAATTAAAAACAAATGACATCAGAAACACAAAAACCAAACAAGCATCTATTTGTAACAAAAGATTTAATAAGGAGGAAGTAGCCCTTCAGTACACAAACTGAAATGTTAAACACTAGAGGAGATTCCCAGTAGGTAATTCTAAAATGAAGAGTACTGTAAAACCTGACTATGCATACAACTTATTTTTGGAACATGAAAATTGCTGAAATCATTGCAACAATGTCATTGGTCATATCCCAAAAAGGCTTACTCACATCCACAAGTTTGTTCATATAGATATAAAACAAGTGGGAGTTAGGGTTTAGCTTTTATCAGAAAATATAACTAGAAAAAGCAGCTGAGCTGTTCAGTTTTTGCAGCAGAACAGCGTCTCCTGAAAAGAGCTTCTGCAGGCAGGAATGTGGGTTTAAAAATGGTTAGTCCACTTGGAAAAAATGATAGCATTGAAAGGCCTTTTGATATATATAAAAATGYCTTTTATTTCCAGGCCCAAATTCAGCAGAATACTTCAGATATATTGCCCATTRAGGGGTCTTGGATTAAATTTTTGTTGAGCAGGAGACTTGTTTGYCAGTATTAACTGTTTATCAGCAGATGAAGTTGTCACTATCTAGGCCAGGCAATGACTGTATTTACTCTCAGAGTAAAAAACAATGCAGTGAAGAGATAACCCATTTATTTCCTTTCAGTGTTATCTCTCATCTAGGATACCAAAATCAGATGCTTATAAATCTAATATTGTAAAGGGCAGAATTTATCAGAATATGGAAACGTATTTTTTATCCATAGTGCTGGGGKTAAAAATAGAGCAGCAGCACAATCAACAGCATATTGGAATTCAGTGCTGCTGCCCTTAAATAATGTCAGCTGAAATTGAAGAATAAGTGAACAACTACAGGTTAAAAATAGAGAGCTGCTTCATGTGTGAATATTCTGGATCACTCTAGAAACCCACTGTGAAATCCCTCTGAGAAATACCAAAAGCTACTTCTTCCTGACAATCAGCTTATTATTAAAAAATGCTGAAAATGCACTCAAACTCTGTCTGTGTGGTGTGTGTTTGAGAAATTTGGGTGATGGAGATAAGATTTCTTCTGAAAGCCCTTAGCATTACAAAACAGATACCAGATCAACTCAGATGTTAGGATAGCTCATTTATCCTCTGCACCTGAAATTCAGAATCACACTCATAAAGTTCCAAACCTCAATGAAGGCTGACAATACCTTATCACCACCTTCACCTCTGTAAGCAACGCTATTGGTGGTGGTGGTGGAGCATGAAAGCTCCAGCAGGTGGCTGCAAGCACCACACCAGGGACATCACTCAGGTAAGGCAGAGGTGAGTGATCAGAGAGTTTTACCACATTTGCTAGACAGACCTTTGGGGAGCTCTCTGCCTGGTATATATATATATATATATATATACAAACAAACCTTGGCACAATACCAGGGTCCACCTCTGCAGTATGTTGCTGTGGAGCAGGAACTGTTGCACTTCTTGAAGAGAAAAAACTGATTGCTCCATCACCACAGCTCCCTTCCTATCTACTGATGTGGTTTTCCTCCATTAAAGTTCCCTTACTGATCTGCTGGGATTCCCATCAGTATTCCAAAAACTGAATTTTACACTGTTGAATGCAGAATGTCAAGGAACAGTGTGTGCCTGTGAATGTGTGTGTGAGCCAGACAGACAGCCAGCCAGCCAGACAGGGAGCTAAGGGCTGGGCCCTGCCAGGAGGCCCAATCCCAGCACAGGGAAAAACCTTACCATCCTCAGGTACAGTATAATGCGCGTATTCAGGAAAGTAATCTTCAATTTTTGATTTCCCTGCCAAGACTTTTTCAGCCAGCATGTCCTGCTTATTCAAGAATAAAATGATAGAAATGGTCCGTAACCACCTGTCAAAAAGAAACCAAATGTTTGTGTTATCTCTGACATGTTAATCAACAAAACTGTACCACAATGATAGAAAATTTACTGGCTATCCCTGTGTGAACATGCTTCAACAAGAAAAAACAGATGACCTAAATGATTGTTTAGATTGGTCTGCACCTGTGCTGGTGGGTATATTTCTAGGGTCAGTAAATAGATTTATAAAAATTGCAGTGGACACTGCTGAAGCGAGCAGTTTTCAAATCTTTTTCTAAATTTTCTTTTAGATATCAAATTGGGAAACTGATGACATTTTTTAGAAGCACCRCAGTTCACAACCAGACATTATTGTCTGCTTTACTTGGTTGTGATAAAGCAAAAAAMCAAACAAACAAACAGGCTAGAAAGCTCCCTTCCCTCAGATTGYTCTATTCATCCATACAGATATCCCACCTTTTAGGGAGCCCTGTGTGACACCTGATGAATGGAAAGAAAATAATGTCTCTTTTCTTCCCCAATTAATCCATCACTGTGACAATGTGCCTTGGGATGTGCAGTTAACATTCTCTCTTCACTCTGCCTTCAATCACTTCTCAGTGCAGAGCATCCTCACAGGTATATGCTGAAAACTTCATCACCTTATTTTGCACATTGTTTTCACTTGTTCTGTACCAGAAGCCCCTTYTGGCTGCTCTTTGGTTACATACCTATGATTTATAGGCCCTGTGGCAGCATGGCAATTTAATGGCAGTTCCAGTTAGGTCAGGTCTGAAGCATCATTCCCCAAGGCAGAGGAACCCTGTGCTCTCTGAGATGACCTTCATGGGAGCAGTTGCCCGTGTAAGGAACAAGCACAGCGAGCTGCTTCTGCCACAGCATTTGAGGAGATGATCACAGGTTCCTCAGAGGATCCTGGTCTCAGCCAAGCAGCAGAGTGATGCCAGGAAGAGGGTCTCCCCTGCCTCTCTTGCAGCAGCCAGCCTGGGGAACTTGCCCTTTCCAAATTGTCCCCTGCTGACCCTGCATCACTTTGGCCCGAATGTTGAAATGCCACATGCAGTGTCCCCGTGCCRTGGCCCCTATCAGGGAGGGGTGTCACTGTGGGGACACTCTGAGACCTGGCCCAGCCTGGGTATGTTCTGAACAAATAATCTGAGCCTACAGCAAGGGGAGTCCTATTTTGAAAGGAGCTGAACTGTAATTAAACTGGGGAGGATGGGTGGGAAATGAGRGTTGTTTTACCTATTATTCCAGATACTTTTGAAAAGGTCCAGGGATTCCCGTAGTCTGTTTGTGTTATTGTCTTCCCTTATTACCATGTTGTAGCTGCTGCAAGCCACAACGAAGATGATAGCTGTGACATCTGGGCAGAACACACAAAAAAAAGAAGCAAAGAAAAGAGAGAGAATAGAACATCTCTGTTATCCCAGCACATACTCCTTAGGGTAACACTGCCATTACTCATCAGTTGGCCAAAAATACCAGAAAGAAGTTATCTGTAATACTGGACTTCTGTACTAGTGAGGCACTGTGTGTGGATATGAACACTAAGCTGCTCACACCACAGGGAATAAGTTCAAAATGAAACATGGAATATTTTTACTTACCATTAAAGCATTGGATCCATTTTCTTCTCTCATCTCTCTGGCCACCTACATCAAACATGCTGTTAAAAAGCCATAGGACGTTATATCACTTATGTGCACTAGGAAAAATCACACGAAGCATGCACAGCACGAGGGTTCAGTTTAAAAATCTGACAGCCCCAAGGACAGGGGCAGTAAAATATTGCCTGAAGAGAAGAGAGATCTGCTGATGCTGTGCTGCATGTCAGAGACAGCTGCACTGCTCCACCTGCCCTGCTCTGCTAGGAGAAGGCTACTGAGCCCATAAAATGAGAAATACACTCCTCAAGGACAAGTGTTGGCCTTTCCAGTCCACATGTGCATATGGCATGTAATACTGCACTGTGAACAGGGACAGGTTTCAGGCTATTTTGAAGGGTGGTGGGGAGAGGGCATCTCTGTGTGGAGGAGGACATGAGGCAGCTCGGCCCTGTCAGCACTGCCACCTTTTTGGACAAGAACTGGCAAGAGAAGCCAGTCTGACTGTGGGTGTTTTACAGAGACACAGCAAAATATTTCAACAGACACAGAGCTTGCAGCCCTGTGGAAGAAGGGAGGATTCCCACTGCCTTCTGTGAGCTCTCTCCTCCAAAGGTATTTTATGATTTTATAGTGCTATACCAATGCACCAGTTTTTACAAGCAGCCACACACAACCCTACTATGCAGCACTGCTAATATACATAGCTAACAAAAGGTCTTTTTGCAAAGTATGAGGTAATCTTACTAGGAACTATGGAAAGAGAGCTACAAAGCCAAATTAAACAACTAAAAACCATCCACTCCCACCCTAAGCCTGCTATACCATGCATACATGAACACAGACATCTGAATGAAGCTGTTTAAAATGAGTATGATATCTATAAATCATTACTAACAGACTTACTGGAAATTTACTTTATCTACTTGAAATCTTGTTTCAAAAATCCCTGATGTCAACACTCTGCATCTTAATAGGTCCTGGAAATGAGAACACAGAAATTGATTAATAAGGCTTTTTTTTTTAACCTAATTTTGTTCTTAAAATCTTGGAATTTTATTTTCTGTGAAAAGTCTTAAATGTTTCATTTAATGAAAGTTCAATCAGACCTGTTGGTAAATCGGCATTTGCGTGTACTGACATGGTAGATAAATTTAATAATGATCACTGCATTTGGTTTGTGTGCTCAGAAAGCAGGAGATCCCATCTCTGTTCTCCTTATTGCCCACTGAAACCCATTCTTGATGGTCATACACCTTGGTATGTGATGAGGATAATGAATTCTGAAGTTACGTAAAACTAATTAAAATGTTATTCATGTTGTAAAGTCAAGTATTCAAATGTTAGAAAACTCCAGATTTACAGTTGCCCAGGCAACCTTAACTCTGCCCTCTTTTGTACTGAATGAGACAGGAATCCTATCGAAATAATAGCTTGTGACTGAGTAATTAAAGCTCTGTTACAGAGCACAAGRGAACAGAATTTAGGTCGTGCAGAAATATGGCATTTCTTTCCTATTTTTTAAACTACCAATTCTTTACAACTTAACCAACTCTCCTTTAATAATCAAAAAATAATAATTTCCTCCATTCTCAAGGGGAGTAGGCAAAAGCAATTTATGATGCCCCCTTCCCGGATGGAAGGAGGCAGCCAGGGGTGCAGAGTGCAAGCACAGCTTGCCTTTCTTCCCTACTACTATCTACTGCTTCTGGCAGCCAAGTATTTAATACTTTTAGTTATTTGATATGTTACTGTCATTTTCTGTCACTTGCTGACTTTGATATGGTGCACAAAAACCCCCCAAAACCAGAAAGGAAGGGAAGAAATAAGTGATTTTACCAGTTAATTCAGCAAGGCAACTGCTACAGCGTAACAGGACGAAAACAAAAGCAAAGGAGAATGCCTCCATCAGAGCAAAAGTTTTCCACCTGCCAAACACCAAGGGCCTTTTTTGATCTTTTACGACATTTCTCCCCAAAGGAAACATCAGGAAAAATTTCTAGGTGATGGAAGACTGCTTCAGGTAGAAAAGAGCTTCCCAGGAACAAACAGACCAACATTAATGTAAATAATGAAAGAAAAATGAGRCTTTTCTTCACTGACTTCTCTCTCCAGGTGAGTGATCTTGGTGCTAAAACCACGAGGTCTAGATGGAGCAAAGCCCAGCGCTAACTGCTTTGGTCTGAAAATGCCTTGAGTGCTTGAATAATTGATCCTATATTGGGTTGACTATAGGACACACTTGTGGTTATGGACCTAAATTAGGTCTGAAGGAACAGGCTCTTCTCTGCAGGCTTCCTTAGGTGATCTCTGGCAAGTCACCTAATTTCTCTGAACGTCACTCCCTGATTGCACAGTGAGATTTGACAACTCTTTTTTTAAGGGCATCCACCTGTTACATGCCTTGCATGGTTAGACTTAATTATCCAGTGCAGGGATTCTCTTCTGCCACCTGCATTTGGAGTTTGTGACGTGGCCCACAATCTTGGCTGAGACTGCTAAATGACAGTGGGACAGCAGCACTGAAAAAGAACAGCTTCAGAATGTTTGCTGAAGAGACAGCAAAGGAAAGCACACAGCCTGAGCTCAGGGAAGGCAGCTGAAGCCTGGCAACATGGTGAAGCTCCTCCTTACTTCAAGGCTGCACCAGTTCAGCCTTAACATGAATGTGTTTGTCATTAAGCACTCCATCAGGATGCATCACAGCATCTGGGAAAAAATGTACTGTCYGCAAATAAGACTTAAATAAAAACTCTGCTACCTACAGGAGATGGGCACAGCCTGCAAAGAAGGAATCTGCAGGCCCACAGGGAAGTTTGCAAGCTCTGCTGCTGCCACTGGTGCTCTGCCCTGAATCTGGACACCTTATCCACTGCAAGCTTTTGCCTCTGAAGGACCCTTCTGATGGATGTGAGAAGTCTCCCTTTGGGATCAAATCCACCATTGAAATAATGCATTGCTTCTCTGTAGCAAAAGATGRTGAGGGAAACCTTAACTTTTCACATTTATGCTTTCTGTTCTTTTTTCCATTCACCTTTTTTTTTTTTTTTGTGGGACACAGAATGGGAAGCAAGAAGTTAAAACTGATGAATTACAGGAATCACTGACCTAGACGTGACAACAGTAAAAGACAAGTATGCACCACCAAAAGGCCTCTTCCTCTTTAATATCCRTTACTTGAACTGCTAGGCCATATTTTACTATTCTGCCACATGCCCTGTTTCAGCTGCAGTGGGGACTAAAATAAATTACGCAGAAAATCCAAATGAATGTCAGTCTTGGTTCAGACCCTGCCCCATTAAATTGTACTAACCTGATCTGTGGGTGTGTAGTCATCCATGCTGACRCTGTCAATTCTTTCTAAAAAGCTGGAAGAAAAATAAACATGCACTTAGGTATGTAAAATTCCATYTAGTAGAAGACATTTCACTACCTTTTCTAGTTTACACTCCTGCTGAGAAGTAAAACACAACTTGAATGGTAAAGTTAGGAGCCTGATTATTTCCTTATATTGCTCAAGGTTACATTTATARGCCAAACAAACATTTTACCCAGACTTTGTTTAATCCAGCACTTCTAAAGTTACCACTATGCAGTACTCATAAGTGGTTCAAAATGCAGTTAAAATGTTATAATTTCGTGAGGTCCACTAAAAAATACTACCACTAACCACAGATCATAGCATCATATGGTTAAGAGGTAAAAAAGATTTTGGGATTTAATATAGAAAATGTGGTGAAGGTGTGCCTTTATTTAGCATAATGCTGATCAAGTATAATGTTAATTATGGTTTCAGTAAGGTTAGCAGAAATGCTTTTTGGTATATACAAAAAGCTTTGAACTGACTTGCTGCCCTCTAACACMGCAACTAAAGCACAAAAAGTGGAGGTTAATGAATCTGATTCTTTATGTCACCAAAACTCAGCGACATGCACAGAGTGAAAGAAAGAAAAGACTTACAGCTGCAGGGAAGAGAAAGAGAAAAGAGAACCAGAAAAACAGGGGGGGACTACATTCTATGATKATTTAAAAGATTTTTCAAGCTTTAATTCTTTCCTAATATGTGCTAGAATGGTAGCACTTAAGGACATATAAATGTGATTTTACATTTATTGCTAGAAGAGGCAGGTTCTCCTCTCTCACTTCCACCCATTTCTTAGCTCTCCTGTGAGCCCAGCTGGCTCGTTTTCCTCAGACTGCC
Source organism: Alauda arvensis (assembly GCA_902810485.1). Classification (NCBI taxonomy): domain Eukaryota; kingdom Metazoa; phylum Chordata; class Aves; order Passeriformes; family Alaudidae; genus Alauda; species Alauda arvensis. Next base: position 416,888 of record CADDXX010000139.1, on the reverse strand, counting down.
TGTAAGACTTGGAAGCTTTCTTGAATTTCTACATTATTATTATTTGGTATTTGGCAGTGAATATCCCATTGGCTGACACATCCCAMTACATTATTATAAAGATTTCTATATCAAAAGGCAAGTTTTCCCCAATTTTTTACTTGAGTGTGCACATGGAATATGTTAATTGCAGTGGGAAAGAAAGAAAAAAACAGTGAACTCTTGACTTAAAATGTAGCTCACTGTTAACACAGGGGTCACAAACACTGGCCTGTTGGAAAAATAGCCCCCTAAAAGCTGTTTGTAATTCCCATAGCAGTTTCCCACGGATTTGAACTGAAAGGAAAAGAAAATACACTGCATATGTATTTACTTATAATATTTTTTCTTTTCAAACCTCCACTGTTATAGCAGGGAAACAAAATGCAGTATCTACAGTTAGAATATCCAGCTTTTCTTTCTGGATAATCAGGGTGTGATGGCTAAGCACAGGGTTAAAAAAACCCCAAAAATCACTGTTTAGCACAGCCCAATGGGTGCCTGTCAGCAAAACTATATGGAAGAAACTCTGAAGAAAAAAGCACCTTTTCACAAATCCTCCTTCCTTGCCAAAAGCACTATAAATTTATATAAGGAGACAGAAGTACATTTTTATAGCCAGCTATAGTCGCCATGGGAAAGTAGTTGTATCCAGGCTGAACCTTTTGGTCAGGTGACTGTCAGCACCTTGACTGAGCACAGTTTAACAGCAGTTCTCCATCCCCATGGTTCATGCAGACAGCRGAGCACAGCGATGCATTTTCCAGTGACACACCAGTTACTCAGAGAGCTCTCACCTCATGCTTGCAGCACAGAACATGTAAAAAGAAGGCATAAAAGCCCAAAGCAAAAATGCCTCCAGGCTGAAAMTTCCTGATCAGAGTAATTTTCCTCAATATGGCTGTTCTTTTAAGTCTGTTCCAAAGTACAGACTATGGCTGACACAGAAAGGGATCTACTTAAGCGTGTGGACTGAAGTCTGTTTGTGCACAACTCCATCACAAACCCTGCAAGACAGCATGAACTGGCTTTTTTTGCAGAAACACATCTTGTGAAGTTGGTGTATAAATGCATCTTGTCTCCACAMTACCAGGACCATTTTGGCAGAATTTATCCAAAATGGTTCAACACAGTGATAAGTGCTAACTCACACATTTCTCACCAATACAACAAGTACTTAAGGCAGGTTTTTGGTTGTTAGCACTTGCATGTTGCAAATAGGCAAATTACAGTAAGGAACAGAGGAGTGAGGAGTTAATGCAGTTACTACACACAATCCATGGCAGCTTGGGAAAGAGYAAATCTCCTAATTAGATGTCCTACCTATGAGCAGAAGTCATCTTCCACTTCCTCCCAGTAGAAAGACCAGTTTTGAATACCCTAAACTGCAACACCACAGCTAAGAGAGAGTCAGCTCTGACAAATATCATGTGCTTAAAAAAAAAAATTTGACACAGCAGCTGTACCGTTTTATGCTTGTAAGGTTGCTGTCTGCATGTGAGCTGTACCAAAATAAATGCAATTATTTACAAGGYTTTACCTGCCACCTTGCTGTAACAAGCTAGAATGGTATCACTAGCATTCAATAAATCCACATGCAGCTACTATTAGGATTGGGATAAATTTTGTAGCTTTGTAGGAAATTAACTTTGCAGTGCGTGATGGAGAAGCTTCCTAAGATTTCTGCTGTGATGACATTGTTAAGTGTGCAACAAGATTTCTGAGACAGCGACACACAGACAGCTACACTCTTACCTTCTCAAAAGAAAATCAGCTCCTGAATATCCTTCATATGAACTCCTTACTTGACTAATTAGCACAGCATCAAAAAATAGTCCTGACAGGCAAATGTACATAGTGGGTACAAGAGATGGATTCCAGATGAGATAAGGAGTCAGTACAGCCTCATTTCTAAACAGACTGACTTCATTCTCATTACCGCATTTAAATGGAAAAAACTGAAATTACATTTCTAAACTGCCTTCTAGAGAATGTTAACTTCACCTAATCCTAATTGTCTTGAATAACTACTTTCTGACAAAATATAGATTATTTTATACAAATACATGTATTTACAGATCAGCAAATTTTGAATTTACAAGACTGAAATTTCCATTTAAAGAGCTAAAAGTACCAAAAGATCTCTCAACTGTGTCTCAACTCAAAGAATCAATGTGAGGAAAAGATAGTAACAGAAGAATGAATAAAAATGGACACCAAGTATCAGTTACTCTCTTTTTAGATCCTAGTTTGTTTTTTTTTTTTCCAGCTCAGGGATGTAATTATTTTCACAGAATCATGTCTTTTTACAATACTGACAGGTCTTCTATTTATGTAGCTTCTATAGAAACCCATACTCAGGATTTATGTTAATTCAGCAGCAACTGTTTTGCATGCCTATGCAATGAACTTCAATTCAGCAGTGAATAAAACAACAACATGATACAATATTTACAATTTCTATTTCACAATTGTGGTTTTACTTATAAAGGATTCCGTCAGATAACCAGTATGACATTTATGTTCTTTTWAATTTTACATAGGGTGTTTTACATTTCCTTACATGGAATAGCAGAACTACCCTTTTCTTAAGAAATTAATTAGGCAAGGTTTTGGGCAAGGTTTTGGAAGGAAGGTCTCTTCTGCTGTGTTTGGAAATGCAGTAGAGTTTGAGTTATCAACAAATTAAAGCAAACCAAAATGGACCTATAAAGTTAAAAAAACCATGAGCTACTGACATTATTATATCTATTATTAAGCTGATCTGTAGTTTTATAAATATCTTCAGTGAGTTTCCTAGGAAACTCAGCTGACACTTAGTTTGACAAGCAATCTCTAAATTTTRTATTATGCAAGCTGTGAACACAAAAGTACAGGTTTTAGATGTGCCTGCCAGTGCATGTGGGAACTATCAATAAGCATTATTCTCTTTAAAAACCATGGCAATTTGAGCAGCAGCAGCAGCTATATAAGAATTTCTGAAAAAAGGATTCATAAATGCACAAATAAAGAGGAGGTAATCGTACATGAAAATCCTTTTCTYACCAAATAAATCACTACATGGCACTGTGTAGATATTCTGACTCCACAAACAAAATGRCAATTAAAAGAAAAATCGTGTCTTGAGAMTAATATGATAGACAGAAAACCCATGCTGTATTTGTAAGTGTACTTTGACATCCAAAGAATTGGAAAGATGAAGTGCTAAATCACACATCAATACAACAAACTAGGCAGTTTAATAACTCTTGATCTACTTCAACCATTTTTATGCTCTCACTTGAACATTTCAATGGCCTTATATAAAAAAATTTCCATGGAAAACAAGAAATCAAACCCATTCATAATGCTTCTCTCTTTAAAAGGAAAAGGTATTGTGGCAAATCTTTAAGGTTTTAAGTTCTCAGAGTGAAGAATCTCAAAACTATCTTCAAGTAAGTTGTGGGGTCAGCAAWCCTTTACAATTCCAATGGACCATTAAGAGATTTGCAAACACTTCRGCCAGGCTAAAATAAATAAAGATGTATGTATGTATGCATGTATGTATTTGGAACTATCCAGCACTAGGATGGTTTTAATTTYTGATTTTAATTCCACACTCCTATGAAGTCACAGGTGAGGCAGATGCTTCACAAGAAAAACACCCCAAGTGTCTAGGGAGGTGAAATGGAGAAGACTGTTTTTTTTCCTTTTTAGCTTCTGCTGCAGTTCTCTGGGCCAACATGAATATTGCACTTCCCCCCCTCTAATATATATATTTATATGCAAAAATTAGCYAGGCCATTAGAATCCTTTAATTTTTCCTGCAACATTTGTAACAGAATACTGTGGATTTCTGTTTTTGAGAATACCTGAATACCTTAGGCTCTAAGGTTGGGCTTCAAGCAAACTCACGCTATTCTGATACATTTCTGGGCAACTGAGAGAGACATAATGAAAACAGCCTCCAGTAAAATTCTAACCCCTAAAGGATTCATTTTCCCAAGTCAYTTGCTGAAAATATCAGCAGAAATCCCTCAGAAGCCTTGGCAAAATTTAGCGGCTAAGGATTTTCCTGCCAAATTTAAGTCATCGCTACATTTTAAATACAGTTTCCATGTGCTACAGGAGTACTCCCTCTCTCTCCCTCCACACCACTCYGCAGCCTCTTCCCACCGGAGCCAGAACGAGTGCGAGGGCACAGCGGGGCAGAGGGAAGAGGGAGAACCAGACGTGTTTGGGATCCACCCTGGCTCACACGGGTGCCGTGCCCCAGTTTTGCAGCCGCAGCTGCCGCAGTTACGGAACCCAACACCCAAAACAGACACGTGGGTATGAAGATGCTGCCGGCACAGAGCGCCGCCTCCAGCCGGGGTGGGAACCCGCGGATCGGTGATGTGCTTGTCACACGCGTTTGGCACCTGCTCCGTGCCCCGTGTGCTGTCCCGAGGCTCTGCTTCACCGCCCCCCGCGTCCCTGCAGGCGCGGTGACACGGGCGGTGACACGGGCGGTGACACGGGCGGTGACAGCCGGGAGGGGGCGCTCCCTGCCCGGCTCCCGCTCCTTTCCCTTCCCTTCCCTTCCCTTCCCACCACATCCCCGGAGCGTGTCCGCAGGCGGAAGGGAGGCTTTGCTGCGTCTCGCTGGGAGGTTTTTGCTCTAACACAGGCAAAACACGAATTTAGCAMAGATCCCCTGAATTTACGTTGCTTATCCCTTTTTTCAGTTCTCACTCCCGTACCTGCCCACGGCCCGCCAGCCTCCCAGAGGAGCTCGTGCTGCGCTGCCCGGGGCTGGCCAAGGGCTGCGTGGGGATGACCGAAAAGCGGCGGGGTTTATCCACAGAAACGCACTTTCACCCATCCGCGACTCCCAGCTCGCTAGCGAGGGGAGCCCGCTGTGTCAGGAGATGAAAAGGTTAAACGGGAGGCCAAGAGGGAGAGCAAAGAAAGTACAGTCATGCCTGAAAACCGCCAGCTCCTTATCCGCCCAGGGAAGTTTGAGGATCTGTAGTTCAAAGCATCTGCCCAGCCCTCTGCTCGGGCCGGGGGAATGCAGCGGCTGCAGCCGGGTCACTACCGGCCTGCTGGGGACCACGGACAAGTGAGAGGATTGTGCAGCCTTTGGCAAAGCCASGTGCTTCCCCATAGCAGCACCAGCCGCTGCGCTTGCTCCTGAGGGACAGGGGCAACAAGACTGGCAGGGTCTCAGGCCACCGAGCGTGACCTTTCCCGCACGCCCAGTTTGCTGCACAAGCGTGACTGGGAGCGCGTAACCCGTCTCGTTTTGTCASTGGCCAGCTGCTGCCAGCTGCGGCCCCAGCCACCATGAAGTCATCCAGAGCACTGCTGTCATGAGAGGCTTTACTGGTACCAGCTATCAATGCTGCCTCGTGATCGCACAGAGCAGGAAAGCTCCAGTTTGAACCCTATTTACTGACGACAGCTTTGGCCAAGACACTAAAAAAAAAGTGAAGTCAGATGATGATGGCTGCAACCAAGGGTCAGATACCATTCATAAGGCGACCTTCTGCAAGGAGCCAGACTGCTGGTGACAACTGGGGGCACATTTGGCGAGGAGAAAGAGAGATGGCCAACATCTGTAGTTTTCCTGGTCTATGGGTTTGGTTAAGGGAGTTTCCTAGCAGACATCCACTTCAACCTCACTTTCTTCACCACTAAGTATGTACTGCAGAACATCTCCAAGCTTCACAGACTCTGGTATGTGTCCAGCTATTAATCTAAACAAATGCAGGAAGAGTTCAATTGCACTAAATGTTTCAAATGAGTAATACCCCTTTTCTGCTCAGTAAGAGCAATCTCACTTTTAACTGAAAATACATGATCTAAACAAAAAAAATGAATAAACAGTACGACTTCCAAAACTGCTTGCCCCCACTGGTTCCTTAAATTTGTTAAGAAGCAGTGTGAATTTTGGGAAATGCATTTCTTTCTTCTAAATTTAGCAAACTAACCACTTCTTGGCTCAGCAGATGTTTTTGCTTTCTGAGTGAGAGGCCTATGGGGATCATCATTAACCCTCTTCTTAACATAAACACTGACGAAGACTTAAATCTGGAAAACTGTCATTCACACACAAAGGTTAATAGGTTCCAGAAGAAATGAGACTCATCATCTGCAACTTCTGCCACATGGGATCTCAGAGAACAGGGAAGATGACAGGCAAAGAGAGAAAAGAGAAGAAAGGTAATTTATTTACTTATTTTTAAAGGGACATTATTTTTCTACTGCATGTGCTCAGGCATTTTATTCCCAGGTAGAGCCACTGCAAAACACAGACCAAGAATGAAGCACAGATAAAATCTGAAGCTTAGACTGGCACATGCCGACCCTCCTTCTGACCAGCTTGAAGCCACTGAATTCAGTGTATCTTCTTCTTTCTTGTGAGCAGATAATCCTAGGCAGACAGTCATTATGTGCATATTGATACACCCATGGAGTGTTTATACAGACACAGATTTGAGTTCTGCAATGTAAAGGCTACACAGAGCACATCCTGCAATTATAAGTGCAATTTTGAACAAAGGACCCAAAGATAAAAACCTGAAAACAGAAAGCTCATATTGTGGTATCCAGAGAGATCTGGATCCTGACTGCTTTGTGAGCTGATGTATGGCAGATTAGGATCTCTTTATCCACTGTCTGAATGGAACAACTGTTTTTAACATCTTCCAGCAACTACACAGACTGGTGCTGGAAGGGAAGCTGAGAATACCTAAAACATCAGACAAGACACATGGGCAGAATGCAGCCATCCCATCAGGACCTGCAGAATGTGCCTTTTGAATAACAGATCAAAACCTTGGGTTTATGTCCCACTAACAAAAGTGCATAGAAGACCTCACCTCCATCTCTTCTGGTGAATTCTTCAAAAAGAACCTGGGCTTTTATGTTCTGGAAAGCTGAGCTGTGGGAAAAAGCCTTGATAATACTCAAAGCTATAAAATGCCTCAGGTTTACAGCACAGACAGATACCATAGCATTGCCAGGGGATGCGAAAGTTAACAGAAAGTATTTTCACTGGATGTTGCAAATAGAGCTTCTCCTGTTGCTTCCAAGTTTATCTTGCTGTCATAATGGAAAAATTATTTCACTGCAACTTACACATTCTGGTTGATTGTTTTGTTTTCAAAAAAGRGTTGCGTTGTAGATATCTTCCTAGTGTACACAAATTCACCAAGTACTGTGAGCCCTGAAGAATGCCAAATGCAGGTTAGAAACAGCAATGGTTGYTGGAAATTGAAGATCACTTCTTTTGGTGGAAGTGGTTTGGAATAATAAATCTGTTATGGTGACTGCCAGAAAGGAAAAACCAGTTTGACTGGAGTTTTCTACAGAAGAGAAAGCAGAAAATCCCCAAATGGGAGAAACAAAGGTAAAAGAAACACAGACTGAAGAGGAAGTCACGAGAAGTTTGTGTTTACCTGTGGCACCAGTCCAAACTCAGAGAACTTGCTGCCAAAAGTTCCTAGGCCTAAAATCAAGCCAGATAATTCCAAAAAGAGGATGCCAATAGTCTCTTGAAAACCCAGATGAAGAAAGGTGAATTCTTTAGGGTGGCGAATGCTCCTGGCCAGAAAAAGCACAAATGCATGTTTATTGGTGTTTCCAGACCTGTGCATTTTTGCTGACATGTAAATGAAAGGAACAGCGTGCTAGAATCCTGAGCAAAACAAGAGTGTATCTGTTTGCTTTCACCTGTTGTGCTTGTCAGGCMTTGACACGGCCAAGAGAACTGACACGGCTGTGGTCTGAGTGAGTGCTGGGGTTAAACAGGAGAATGGCAGCAGCTTCAAGAATTAACATTTGGATCACAGGATCAGCTCTCATGAGAATGTCCTGGAGGCATCAAGACATAGGCAGGATCTGGAGTTCCTACAGGTAACACCCATTCAAGGAATATGAGGGCTCCTAATAAMCATCCTATCAGAGAAGAACCTTTCTGGGATTGCATGTAAAACCTGAAGTATGCCATCAATGCAAACTAAGGAAACAAACATTTTTCTATGGAAAACTCAGGAAGCCAACCAGCTTCCTGCACAGTGGAAAAAAGAAATCTTAATGCTGACCTTGCAGAACACCTGGTGCAATTTCTTTTAGCTTACTGCAGTTTATGAAGTGCAGTGACAGATTATTTCTCTTCTCCACTCCTTAATCCTTGTCCCAGCTTTAGCAGTGCATTCTCATACCTTTACTTTGAGTGAAGGACACGTTTCACTGAAGGTAAGGGTCATGCTGGACAGAGCTCTGTGAGTAATCCTTTGATGTTCCACGCTGCTGTGTGGTTCATCAGCTTCTTCTCAGAGTTACTGACATAGGATATTACCTTGCCAACATTCAAGGCAAGAAAACTCACACAACAGGGCAAAACTCAATGGCTCCGGAGTTAAAGGACAGAAAAATGATGAGGACTGACATCCTTCCAGTGCTTCCTGAGCACTTAGTCTCCAAACACCCAGCAGAACCACTTCACCCATCATTCAGAGGCAGACYTGTTGCCTTCCCTTTAGAAACTCACCAAGACACAGCAACCATTCACCTTCAATGGGAAGGACTCAAACCTTTCTCTTCCCAAGCTTGCTCATGCCAGGCACCAGAATTTATTAGGGCTTCCCTAATTGTAGTCTAGAGCAGATAGGTTATCCTTCTTATTTCCATTCACAACACATTCTGCAGCTATTAATGAAAAACAGTATCAGGTAAATATCTGTATATAATCCTCTGCCTTAAAAATTACCAGCTGAAACKAATAACATCAAGTAGAGGTCTAACAGTACAGATAAAAATGCTAGAAACAACCATTAGAGTCATAAGAAAATTCCTGTATCTTTACAAATGCTGCTKCTGAGATTTTTATTAAACCACCATTATTCTGCCCATTTTAGAACAAGATATATTTAACCACTGAATGTATTCAAGCAATTGGTCACACCACCTACGGCTTGGCTGAGTGATTACCTYGGGTAGCTGGAGGAAGGCATGGAGCTAAAGCAAGAAGATGAATTGTTACTACAAATACGGAAAGAGAAGGATGCACTGGCTATGTCCAACTTGCTAATAATTGGCCTAATTCCATTTAACAGCTATAAGCTGTTTAAACAAGGGTGATAAARCTTAGTGTTAAAAACTAGCCCTACAACCCTGCTAACTGTACATTAGAGAGGAAGTCACATTAACAAMTGTTTACTATTAATAGAGCAGTTTATGAAAAGCATTCCTAATGTTGCACTCCCTGTAAGTTTCTTTACATTCTCATCAATTTTTCTTGACTTTCAYAGTTGCACAGTGTATTTGTACAATTAAAACAACATACAATGAATTGAGTTTGAGGAATGAGGAAAATAATTATGCAACAACCTGATTATGTTCTGCTTCAAGTTACTTTAAAGATTAGATTACGCTTCWGTTTTTAATCTCTCTACCCTGTACCCAACAGGTGGTTGTCATTTCTTGGGCTTGGYTTACAAAAAGCTGGAGCAAAGGGATCTTGCCTTGTGGCTAACAGAGAATTTGGCACCATGGGCAATCCTTGCTGCTACCTGCATGGCCCCCACACTGAGATGTTGGCTGCCACCATCTCTGGCCCCAGGTGAGAGAGCTCAGGAAGGAGAGGGCTGAGCAGCACTAGACACACTGTGCTGCTGCTGCAATCCAGCAGCATGGCCCAGTCAGCCTGAGGATCTCCAGAGAGCCACCTGGGAGCCTGGCACTGCAGCTCCTTGCAGGATTGTGGCCAATATCACCACCCCCAAGGGCATGATGGTGCTACTGYGAGAACAACTTCAGCCTTTACAGCTGAAAAGTCACCCTGCCACTTCCTAGGAACTGTTGTTTTGTACCATGTTYACATCTGCAAGGAAGGGTAAAAACTTGGTAAAAGCTACCTTATAAAAAAAAAACCAACAAAACCACTGAGGCCAGTTTTGAATCCTGGACTACTTTTAAAACTCCTAACAGGCACTGAGAAGGAAGCYGAACTTCCTAATTTGTCTTCTCCACCCATACAGTTAGTGGAAGAAACGTGGAAGATTTATGCTGGAAGATTTATGCTGTAGCAGCTGGAGAAGGTTGAAAAGGAATATACAAATAAAGCATAAATGTCAGAAACCCAAAGCCACTTGTCAGTTCAGATCTCAAAATGTTGTTTTTTCTCTTTTTTTTTTTTTAATTTTAAAAAAGAGAAGATTAAAAATACCATTCCCAGCTTAAATKTAACCTGTGGAAATGAAAACCAGGAACCATTTGTTCTCTAACTACAGAACCAYCACTCGTATTTATGCAATGATTTATAGCTGCCTATATATATAGGCAGGTCACCCTGCAGTCAGGCTCTGAGGGCAGGTGCAAGTTTTGGATTTTCAGGGAGAAAACCAGATGCCTTTTTATACTTTTGCTTTTTCTTTCTCACTTGAAACACAAGAATGCCTAAACCAACAAACTGCCTAAGAGGCTCTCTTCTCCTCATCAAACCCTTGTGGCTCAGATGCTGGGAGATGCTCTGAGAAGGAGCCCACCACCTGTCCTGAGGGCGAGAACAACTCTTGTGATGACCTCTAAGGATCTGAACTTCTTTCACAGAAAGTCTGAATTCAACCAAACTTCTAATAAAGAAGTTCTTCAGACTATTGCTCAGGAGAGTTGGGTGCCCTCAGGAGGTGGAGGTGGAAGGATCCAAAGTGGAGTGTGAAGAAGGAGAAGGACGTTTATCCTCTGKGACTTTATCCTCTGGGATCTTGGCTCCGCAATGAGATGATACTCTCCATCACACAGAGTTGGACATTTTTCAAACAAGAAATCTGGGAAGCTTCACTAAGTGATACCAGACCTAAACTGCAAWGTTACAGACAAAGCCTCAGCCCTGCATGAAGGAAATCCTATCATTTTAAAAAATGGTCTTCCCTCCCCTAAAAAAGCCTTTCTTCAAAAGGGCTTTTAATAATAAAGTCCACTGCAAATTCAGTGAAAATTAATTMGGAACTAGACATTGTATTGAAATCATCACAGAAACAGAATCAAACCCCAAAATTTTGTTATTGTTTGTTTCTTCTACTTTGAATCTTCATTTCTGATCCCAAATACCAGAGCACAGGTATGGCAGCCAAATCTGCRAGCATTTATTTTAATCAAATAAGCACACAGATAATTGCTAATCTTATAATCCCTTCAAATTGTTAGTAACCTCCTTAATTAGATTACACATAATCCAGTCCTAACAACAGCATTACAAATACTGATCTCATGCTCTTAACAAATGTTGGTACTGCAATGGGGTATCGTGCATTAGATGTCAAAGCAGTTTACACTTCCTTCAGAAAAAGAATAACTTTGCTTTGTGGGGCATTACTTTCTTTGGGGGCACACTGGCAAAAAAATTAAATCCAAAAAGTAGAGGTTTACTTTACTCTACATAACTGATATTTTGAAAGCAAAAGCCATTTGTTACCTCARCAGACACTGATACTTCATCCATTCTGCAAGATGCTTATTTGAGAAGGTCTCAATGCAACTCATTAAAAAAGTGAAAAATAGTAATACTAATTTTTAAAGGAACTGTTTTTGACTATGGTTTTTAAATGTCAATATTTAAAAAAGTATTTCTAATACCTTGAAAACTCTTCAGCAAATCAAGAAATGTAACTAATAAACAACCACACATCTTTAGGACCTATATCCTCATTTATTGGTTACRTGTTGGATTTGGGGCTGCTCTGACCTAAATTCAGCTCCAGCACTGCAACACGCTTCTCAGCAGATTTGGTGTCAAAACATCACGTGGACAAAAGCCAAATCAGAGAAGTGAGAAAATGGGGATGTTTCCAACCTTTTTAAATGCCTTGTGCTTGTGTTTCTTCCCACCTCAGCACTGAGAAATTGTRTGATGGGCTCCACCACCACCCTTTATGGATGTCCTGGGCCACCTMTGCTCCTCTAGAAAAGGTATGGACAGCCCATGCCAGCAGAAAAGAAATGATGACCAAAATTAACCTGGAGGATAATAAAAGTGTACTGAAAAACTGCTGACCCTCTCCTCAGAACCGACACCATCTTCAAGGTGAGCTGYTTTCTCACAGAAGCTACAAGTTAGAGGGAATTTTAATAACTGTAGAACAAAAGTAGATAAAATAAACACAAWCAAATTGCAAGATATTCTGACTACATGGCAGTGTTGAGCTTCCTTGCACTTTTTACTTGAGTCTGAATGATTAAATATTTCAGTTATACAGGACTAAGATTCTACCAAGACTCACTCATAAGCATAGTTTTAAGGATGTAAGTAATCCTACTGAATGCTACAAGACCTTGGAATTCAATGGGACAGCTCTCATGCGTAAAAGATTGGTAATGTGTGCAAAATTCTGGATGTCTGGAGCCTCAATGAAGGTTTTTCCCCTCAAAGCAAGTGAAGACTCTGCTTTTCACTCACTGCAGCCCAACTCCAAACCCCACAGTCAGAACTACTGCCCCACACTATGTGGCATCACACAGCCCTTCTCTGTACTTAGAAAGTACAGAGGTGGCTTTTTATTCTGGGGATTGATCACAACTATGTCATTCTCCACAAGTGTAATTATCTTGCTATTAAGAGTAACCTGTAATTTCTCWCAAAAATCCAGCAGCTTTAGATACAGATTGTTGGCCCTCTCTCATATCTTCCAATGCTCAGCACAGGATATAATGAATACCATTAAAACACCCTACCTAACGGTGGTTTTGCCACACTTGGTGACCCAAGGGAACCATGAGTGCAYATTCCACCACCAGCACTGACAGGCTCCTCTGCAACCTCCATCATGCCACCAGGAGCAAGCCAGGCTCCAGCTTTACCTTGCAGTATGGCATATTGTATTTTAAATACTTCTCCTCATTATAAAGTGGATGATCCTATGGGGACACTGCAACAAAGACACAGCCTAGGCCACTTTCCAGGAAGTGCCTGCTGCCTCTACAGTGACTGCCACAGGCAGCATCATTTGCCACACCAGAACAGGGGCTGGCCCATAAGCCCAGGGGGCCCCAGGACAYTCACTGCTTTCTAAAGCAAGACCTGCACACTGATCTGTTAAAACAACTAGGAAAACTAGGGAAAAACCCATAATTTGCCATCATTAATGCCAACTTGCCTTTTGAGAAGAACAGCCTCACAAGTGCTAAGGAGGTTTTGCTAATTATGCATGCAGGATTTGCTTTCCAGTGTAATTGATTTTCTTCAGCAGTTCACCTTAAAATCTTTYCTGCTCTGGCAAGGAGCACAACATCATGCAACACCCATTCCCCGCTTGATTACTTCAGAAGAACAAAAAAAGAAAAAGACCAGAAAAGTGAATTAAGCTATAGAAGCTCAGCTCTTTACAACACTACCCTGCCTCTATCCTTTCATAACGTGTTTTTAAGTTAAATTTGTTTGCTTTGAGAATCTGAATGGCTATGGTCTTTATCTTTAAACATGATAGAAGAGAGAGGTACTGGAAGTAGAATACAAGAGCACAGCATTGGTGACCCAASTAGACTTTTTTTATCTCTACTGCTTCAAACACAGCTATACTTTTCACCAAAAGTCTGGCAATCAGCTGGCTGCAATTAAAATTTAGTATAGATACCACATAGACACCAACAGTCAAAGACATRCCCATGCACAACAGTGAAAATTCAGTACCATGAGGGATTCAAAGGAAGAGTTTTACAAAAGAGCCAGTGCACTGTGGCATAATTACTACTAAAATGGCCAATGTTTTAATATTAAACATGACCTACAATTGCTAAGGAATGAAAGATATAATGAGAAAGCAATGTTTTAACATTAATAAATAAAAATAATACTGCCAAYGAAAAAGTGAATTATGACATGACATGAAATACATATGCAGTATTTTGAGKGGAAAAAATGCATTTCCCACTAACCCACAACCAATCATTTTGAGGCAGYCCATATTTTCCTGTAACTCTTAATAAACCTGTTTACCTAGATGAGCACCAAATCTAGACAAGTTGTCTTTTATTCTAACTATCCCYAGAACACACATTCAAGTGATCAGGACTGCTAGCCACACAGCATATTTAGAGTTTTACAGATATATACTGATAAACATTTTTATCGGTGTTGAAGAGCTTTGTTCTATTATTTACATCATCTACTGAGCATCCCTGAACACAGCAGGACAAAGAAAATTGTGGAAGAAGCAGTTTAGATAGAAATATATCAAAACTGGAACCATGAAAGAAGGAAAGCTTTGCTTATTTATAGTACAAAAGAAATTCCATCTGGTCAGGCTGTGGGTTTTTTCTTGTAGAAATTAAACAGGAAATTAATTTCTCCCCTTCCCCCTCTTACAAAGCAAGGCATTTTCACTTATGATGCCAAAAGCTTGATATTTGTAGATTTGTCTGCCATCAGTCATTAATCAGCCTCAAACAGTTTATAGGTAGAAGGATATTTCCTGACAGATACAGAAAACAGATTTWGAACCGAAGCCGAAAATTATATAAAGACAGATATATAGATACACATCTTAGCACCCCAGAGTACATTTCCAAAAATAAACTAGTCAAATGGTTATCTGCCTAAAAAAGCTGATTGCATAATCATAATTACACTAAACACAAGTACCTGCACTATCTCTGTGCATGTTATAAATAGTTCAAAGTTACATTATACTGTCTTATTCTAAAACGCTATTATTCCAAGTTCATGCCTTCTCTCACAATCCTTTCAAAAAGGGCCCTCAGCTCTCACCACTAGCTATTTTCTGTCACTGCTAYAGAACTTGTTAGAATCCAAATACACTACTTCCACCTTGCAACCTGCACTCATTATCCACAGAAMAATTCCAGCACTTAAGAAATTTGCTTGATCATATTACTCTTTCTCTACTGACAACCAGGATTGCTCTGCTTGCTTACAGGGTCTTAATTTTGTAACTCAACAACTTATTGTTATCTTGAAAAAAAAAACAGCTGAGAGAGGTGTGTGTTTCAGGGTACACRTTATTCAAGATCCTCTTCAGAGACCTTAAGCTGAGACTGTTGAGAAGGAAATTCAGTTGGATCCGAGAACCAAAAAAATCTCTTGCCAAGTACTGGATGAGAGAAGCACTCTCTGCTGGATGCACACGGAGGAGAGAGTGCTGGGATTTTTTCCCCACCTGTCTTGCTTTGTGACATAAAATTCCCCTTACTGAATTTGTGCAAAAAGGACCAAATCTCAGCCTAGCAACAAGTAGAAAGTGAGCATGAAAARCACCTCTGAGAGGAGGGACATGAACTGGCAGTGCCAAGCATTACCAAGTAACACTGGTCATCAGCATCAACTCAGACAATCACCACTGTAAATAACACAGAATATGTTTATTTTTCAWTAAAGTGGTTAAATCCATCAGTGATAGGTAGTTGCTTGATACAAACTCCAATTTTAATTCATCTGTCATTTAAAGATTAAGATCAGGGGGGCAAGGAGGAGGTCCCCTGTTAGCAAGRGCAGTTCTGCTTTAGGACACAAGCATGACAACACTGTGGGAAGGGACCCTTTGCTGACAGCAAGGGTTTTGCTAAGAAAGAGAACACAGATGAGCTGTAGTTTGTACCAGTGATGACAATTCAGAAAATATCACCTCCTCAGCTCCATTTCTGCATGTTGCATATGCAGTAGGTAGTTCTTCCTATACATGGTAGACAATGAGGAACGGTAACAATTAAATGCAAGCCAGCTGATATTACTTAAAATTACAGAAATAACTGCGTAATTCTAAGAAAGTGCAAAGAGACTCAGACAAACAAGAGATAATACACAACAGCAGAAAAATGCCTTACTCAATTATTTTACACAAAATAAGGGTATTTCTGCCTTCTGTTGGGTACTTATAGCAAAGTTTTTTTGATGTTTAATCTTGTAGGGGCAGACTTTTTTTCTGCCCTGTGTCTAGCTTATGAAACAAGTGTCTACCCATGTTTCTGATACTGGAGGGATTAAGTGATTTCTTAGAGTGGGCAGGCATTGAAATAGGTTGCMCARTGAGGTRGTGGAGMCACAACCYCAGGAGGTGTTTAAGAGGTGTCTGGATCCAGCCCTGTGTGACATGGTTTAGGATTTACAGGGGTAGTGCTGGGTTCATGGATGGACTTAATGATATTAAATGTCTCTTCCAACTTTGATGATTCTATGACTCCAGGTAAACATGCAGCTATGATCTTATTCTACTCCCAGTGGAATTAGGGTTTGCAACCTAATTAGGTCAGCAACCTGATCTTCTTTCCTAGAATGAAATCAAGCACACTTTGCAATTTATCTTTGAAGCTCAGCAAGGGGTGTGGAGGCTCCTAAATACATCACATTTGTGGAACAAATAAGAGGGGCTTTCCCAATGTATTAGGAAACATAATAATTAAAATCCAGTATAACTATGTTATATAGTTATTATGAGAGTTGAGAATAATGGAGCAAGATGTAAGAATAAAGAAAGAAAAAGAGAGAAATATAAAAGAAAAGACCATTTGGATAAGGAAGAGGAAATGCTGAACTAGAGCTTATGAAACTCCACATTACAGAAAAAAAAAAAAGACACCCACAGGATAGGTACATAACTATGTATTTGAGAAAATTATACCTCAGACATTATCTTCATGGTGATCCACAGGCATAGAGAGAATCACTGCAGACATCTACTGAAATTTAAATTGGCTAGCTCAGTTACGGATAGCAGTACATCTGCTACACCCAGGCTTTAGCACTTGAGCCTTGTATTTTAGAAACCTGGCTGTATTTAAGCTTTTTTTTGCTGCACAGGTGCCCAGACTGGTTAGGTTAATGGCAGGCTGGGTGTGTCCACACGGGTTGCTATTGCACCTGTAGTCTGTGTCAGAAGATTCAGAGAGCCTGAAAAGGAGCTKGCAAGAGAAGAAATACAGAAAAAACTTCTGGAATAGGTAAATAAGTGGAAAGTTAAGGCTCATGTATAGCAGCTTCTTCACCAGAGATTGTGGAACAAGAAGATTACAGCTATTACATGCAGYTTACAAATATTATGTCCTTGCAAAGGTTTTGCTATATAATAATGCCAGCTTTGATCTAGTTGTATTTAATTCACTACCTAATTCAAACAGTTCTATCTGCCAAAGTTAATTTAAGCAGTCATATGTCAACCCAGCATAATTTTCAAGAAATCTTCTTCCTTTACAATTATATTGCCGTATGTTAATATGATGGCTTTTAATAGATTTTTTGTTTACATACATGTCATAACTGACCCACTGAAAGATTGTATCCTAGTATCTGAGTAAAGTAGCATCTGTTCTAAGTTCCCCTGTAGCTAGCAGATTCACAGCAACTATTACTCTAACTTGCAATTTATTTTGCATCACTAAGAGCTCAGAGCAATTACTTCCTAAGTGTACCATCTCTGCTCTATGCCTCATTCAGTAAAATCTGTTTTATGGRTGTTTTAGTGGCGAGCTGAGCTGTAGAAGCTGTAATCTGTGAGCTGGATGTGACGTACAGCCTCTCAGGCACACCGATTTATTTGTTTTGCTTACTCCTGATAACACTGAGGTGTGTGTCTGAAAGGGCATCAGCGAGCAGGAGATTCCCCACCCTTGCTGCCTGCCTTGGTTTCCTCCCAGGGCTGGGACAGGAAACGCAGTGGTTGCAATACACACAACTCCCAGCCCTCCTAAGCAGCRTCAGCACTGCAAGGCCACTTCATTTGGCCACAAACATGAAGGTGATTACTGACTTCTGTTTTGGTGAGGCAGATCTGCTGGTAATGAACAGCAAGTTATTTGTTAGAGAAAGCACAACATTGTTTGCTAGCATTGGCCAAATTACAATTAGCTCCTGCTCTCCAAATTCTGTTTCTCTGAGACCTAAACACACCACAAAAATTCCAGCTGACAACCAACTACTTTCCTGTGATTTACAGCTACTTCAAATCAAAATGTTTTCAGCTTATTTGTGTTTTGAAGTTACAATGATAGAAGTCATTCTAGCAAAAGCAGGCATGAGAATGCATTGCAGCTTGCTTTTAAAAGAGGAAGAGGTGGGTACTGGAATAAAGAGGCAGTGCATCTGTGCAAGGGAACTGACAAGAAGTTCAGGGGTTTATTCAGAGATATTCATGGCCATATCTTGTTATTGTAGCTTACAATAAGGCAGTATGGTACCCTTAGATTCTCAATTCATGCAGCAGCTGTGAATTCTGAGTTCAGCTGGGTGCTCCCTTGGTTTGGCTATGGGCACTTGAAAACCTGACCCCAAAAAGTCAAAACAACTTTCCTTAAAAAAAAAAGAGAAATGTTAACATCTGAACAGAACAAATAGTTTACAAACACTTGGCTCCAGGTGTTAAGTTACCAAAAATGTTCCCTGAAAAAAAAACTATCATTATTGAATGAATTTAGAGAGTATGAAACATTCTTTAATGATTTCCTATTTCTACTCTTTGTTTCTTAGCTTTCCTACTCTCAACATTACATTCTATTTGATTTTTTTTCCTGGCTGCAACTTGCCTAAAATAAAAAATAAACAAAAATGTACAGCCAGTGGGTCAGATGGGGCCACAGTTCCTCTCTGACATCGAAGTCTATAMAACTCACAATTCCAAGAAGACCCACAGCATCTATACAGGACTCATGCCATGTCTGATGTGCCTAGGAATCCATATCACTGTTCCTTCCAAACCCAGATGCCAGCTTGAGTGATTCTTCCTCCAGCCCAGGGGGAAAACCCAGTCAGGARCAGCAGGGAGTTAACAAGAGGGACTTATTGCACTCAAAAGTTCTTYTGTGCCATTGGTGACACAACTGGCTTCAATATTTGCATTTGTCTTGATGTGCCTATTGTACATTAATCTCATCTAACCCTGTTTTGCATAGGCTGCTATTGCAGGGAAATCATACMATTCAGCTTAGGTTGACAACCTTTCCCCTAAGTCCTTTTCCTCAGCTATTTGCATTTACTGTAAGTGCAACAATCACTCTCCCGATTTCCCAKGCTCCTGAAAGAGAAACCCCAACAAATTCAAGCCCTGAAGTTTCTTAAAATACATGCACCTGCAGGATCAACAAAGGATGCATCACYTGAACAGGTGGTTTTCAGGAAGAAGGGAGGCAGTGGATTTTTGCTGGGTTTTTTTGGTTTTTTTTTGGCTATCAGTTGGAATGAAAAATTTCAACACCTTTTTTCATCTTTTTAAAGGTTGTGTCTCAACTGCTTGAGTAATAATAGGATGATGCTATAGACTGACCATAAGCTTTTATGGCATGGCCTTGGTGAGCAATTCTAAATAACAGACAAGACAGTCTTGAAACTACCTACTTTCTATTTGTGCCTCTGATAGCATGCAGGCAGACACATGGAAACCAAAGTAAACTAAGTAAAAGTTAATCTTTGAAAGGTTCACTGAATATTTACTCAGGTTAATGTATAATTTCCGAGGACAGATGCATTTCATGTAAAAATCCCACAAAATAAAAACACCAATTGTGAATGGGAAATCTCATAGAAGACTATATCAATCCAATTCATGTGTAAGAGTGAAATATTTGCTCATATTACTCTTCTGCTTGCTGAAAAACAAYATCTCCCATGCTGTAAAGCTGTGCTTTCACAGCAAGGACATCCCCTGTGCAGTGGCTCTGCAGACAGCTGCATGTGCTGCCTCATGTGTCKTCAGACAATGACTACTACACTCTTAATAAAAGATAGAGAATTACTATATAAAAGTGAAGATTTCGAAATAAAATGCCTAAGTGGTAAAGACTGCATCAAGGGAGACAATGTGACACCAGGAAACATGGAATTCTTATTAGGCTCCCATGTTTGCAAAATAGGAAAATCTCCTAAGAAACGGAGCTGGTGCATTTGCCTCTCRTGTGAGGCTTTGATTTGGGTTCTTCCAGTACCTGAGGCTTGTTTTTTGCCAGCGCCCTTGTTTTGTTTACAGCACATTGCTGGGATACTCCCTTTGATTCAGCCTGGCACACGTGATGCTCCGCCAGCTTCTGTTCTGCAGTGCTGCTGCTGCTGCACTAAAAATAGCTGCTGCTTGCTTTGGCTCCACATCTAATTTATGGAAACTCACAGAAAAAAAGGCCCCTGTTGGTGGGTGAGCGACGTACGATGCTGCAGCTTGTGCTGCTCGTCTCCCTCAGCCTCCTGAAAGGCAGCAGGGAAAATTTAAAATGTTACCCTGTGAAATTTTACCAGTGAAAATTAAAATTTTAATGGGGGTAAGGGGAAAGATGAAAACGCTCAATTTGCTTAATTTATTTTTAATGATAATTTAACTGAAAATGTCAGACAGTTGGACTATGCTATGTAAAAATGCCTAGAATTTAGAACAGAAATTTATAAAGGGCTACTAGTGCCCACTTGTTTGGAGAAAGTGCAGTAAGGATTTTCTTGATTAGCTTACAAATGACAGTAAGATTACAAACCTCCTGTTTGCTCTAACAGCTTTCACATGTTCTATACAATCTACTTCACTGTGCCATGCAAGTCATCATGAAAGTATGCCCTTTGAGAAATGCTGATTTTACAAACTTTGCCACAGAACTCAACTCTGTGTGAAACATTTTGCATCAACATAAATCTGTCATAAAGYTTTCTCTGAAAAAAATCCAAGTTCATGGTAAAACCCAAAATCAAAGTAAGTTCAAGCAAGTGGTTGCATATCTTTCTACAAAAGAATGAGTTTTAATGTTCTAAAGCAAAATTGTTCATTCATAGCACCATGYCTAGGAGTGTCACCAGCTGAGCTGGAGTTAGTTTCAAGGGAAAGCCAAATTAGAAACAGGGATGGCAGAAGTCTGGTATCTGTATTTAATGCACTGTTTTTTATTGGTTTAAATTTGAAGCGCTGAAGTAATGAATAAAAATTCCAAAATTGAAAAGGAAGGCCTGTTTTAAAAGTTTTTAGAGTGAGTAATGAAGGCTGTAAGGAAATTTGGATTCAGATTTTATTTTAGATACGGATGTTAAGGAAAATTCAGATGGCTATCAGCAGCTAAAGCAGAAAGAGGTTTCAAGGCTTTCTCTTGTAAAAACCAGCAAATAAACTATCTGGCTTTGTCCAGAAAGGCTCCCTGCATAAATTTAGCAGTCTGTATGCATACTACCAATTCAAGGATTGGTGTCTAAACTGTTATCCAAGTAGGGGCATTACTTAGCAACTACCACGGCTAAAAAGGAATTTTCATAAGTCTCAAGAGAGGTTATGAGTTATTGACCAAAAAATTCCAACAGAATCCTGAAACCAGTTTAGGCTGGCTACAGTTAGCTGCTTGTGAGTTACATGACTAAGTAATGGTCACAGTGAGTCTATCTCAACCTATTTATGCAAAAAATACTGTGCTGTGGTACYGTTAAAAAGGTATTTAATTGAACAGGCAATTATTAACTTCAGTAACTCTTTTGGGGCAAACCCTTTTTTTCACATCCTGCTGTGGCAGGGGGAGGAAAGGACAAACAAAACCCATTACATTCATATGTGCTCAGAAGAAGGGAATAGTCTAGAGAAGAATGAAAAACAGCACTCTGCAGCAGAGTTTTTGTGTGCAACTGAGTGTGATGGAGACGGAGAGGAAGAAARCGAGGAAACAGAATGATTAAGGGCTTGCAGGAGTGTCATTTTCCTTTCCACCCTAACCACTGAATACTTTTATTTTCATGGAGTTCAAACCAGAGCTTCAAAAGACTTTTTTTTTTTTTCCTGTAGCTGGGGGGTCATTTAAACATGAAATTCTGTTTACATTCTTAATTATGAACATGTATTGAAATTCCCTGGTCTATCTCCAACCCCAAATCAGTCTGATAGCATTCAAATCAATGTTTACAGYCTGGCACTTGTTGCCTTTGCAACCTCAGCTCTGTGCCCCTATGCTGCCGATGGAAGAGGGAAGCATGAAGTCCCACAGCCTTGCACTGCAATTGCTAGAAAGCAGATGAGAGCTGGGCTGTAGATGTGAGGTCTGAAGCTTACGAGAGGAGAGAGAGCAGGGGCAGCCATCCCTTTAACCACCTCACACCSTGCTCTGTGCTCATCTCCTCTATCAGCAGCAGGATAACAGCATGTGAATACAAAGCTTTGGCCCTGCCTTAATGTAATTCTGAACCTTACATAAGTGCTTGATAAACAAAGCAGGCAGCTAGAAATGAGATAACCTAGCCATGTGTATATTCAGCTGACTACTCACTTAGATTCCCAGCTCATATGCTGTGACTGTGATAAAGGGCAAGAAAATGCCCATAAATACCAACCTCTAAAGGCATTCTCAATTCTTTTAGGACAATGTAGTTTTTAACATCMTGTGCAGGATAAACATGCCAACATTTTAAATATGGACAGATTACACTTTTTAKTTCCTTTTCCCTCCCCTGCTYCTAAGGAGTAAAATGGTTGGCAACACAGGAAGCATTTCCAAACCATTTTCTGGCCTACCCACAACAACACAGGATGGTGCTACAGACTGACTTATCATATCATACTTATCAGAAGCATAAGATGTGACAGGACAGGYCACATCTTTTACATGCACCTTCAAAAACCTGCTAGAAATGAAACGGTTTAAAAAGCCACTTCTTGGCTTTGTGAACTTAATTCAAGGCAATTAGGGTGAAAGATGCATTATCTGAATGTCTCACTGCACAAAATACATGGGCAGTGTTACAGAAGGTCCCAGGAAAAACCTCAGACACAATCTCTAATGTAYGCCTTTCATGGTCTGGTAAGAAACATTTAAAGCAATGTCAAYTGCATCCCTTGTCTTACTGATGAATGAAAACAAAAGCATGAGGCCATGAAAACAAAGGCSATGAAAAGAGAAGCGACCCAGCTTCACACTGATAAGCAATGATCGAAATCAGTATGTTTCTAGTCAATTAAAAGCTATTTTTAGAAAAGTTTACAAATACCTTTAAACAAAAGCATGCTGCTCCAGAACAGCAGCTAGAAAAGCCATGGAAAGGAAAGAAAGAATGCATGGAAAGTGCTGATAAAAACCCCGAACAAAACGAAACCAAGAACCCCAAACGAGAGTTTAAACATAAGCTTCTAGAAATGTCATCTAAACTGTACTAAAAATATACATCAAAATGCCCACTACTGCTATCTGAAGCTCCCTTCTGTTGGGCCCTCTTCCTTTAGAGCAAACAAAGTTGTAGTAATAGGCAGCTTTCTTCCAACTTCCCCTGCGAACAAGATCCGCTGGTGGATGTAAGCAGTCAACCACTGCCACCAGTTCTACAAACTTCCACGTTGCTCTAATCCTATTCATTGTCTTGCCTTTTTTTTTTTTTTTTTTCAAGTGGTTTAACAGCACATGCCAGTGTTTTTCATAACTCCTTGGAGGGGTGCCTGTTACTTCTTACCCATCCCCACCTCAGGTCAGACAGGAGGCATTGTCCAAATGCTACACATTTCTTACCAAGTCCAGAAGAAAAAGATGATCCTGATCTTTTCTATTCAATATGACTGGATTTGTACTTTCTCAAAMACTACAACTCTTTTTAGAACCACAAACCATTTTTGGCTGCCCTACACTAAAAAAAGAGAAGCACATTCTCCCATCTGGCACATAAAGCAGTGTTTTTCACGAACAGTTTTCAGGGATTTTTTTTTTTTTAATTGGGAAATAAATCTAAATTTTAATGCATGTTTCTGATGTAACTGATGGAAGGAAATTGCTTGCCATGAGATTTATCTTGTAGCTACAAAACATGCCCTGTGGCCATCTGGTCATCTGCTGCAGAGCTGGGGTTGATGAAGCAAAGGGAAMCAGAGACATGTTTAATGACCTCTATCCTTTGGGGCCAGAGAAAGGCTTTATTGACCAAYTCTATGCCTTGGTTTATCTCAGGCTCAAGCATGGGAAGGAACAGAGACAAAACTTTTCTATGTATGCAATTCTGAAGGATTGCCATGGCTCATTTAATCACCTGTACCAGGATGTGTAACCTTTTGAAATGATTTGAAATTTTCTCAACTGAGAGAATGCAATTTTTTTACTCKAACTTAGGGACTAAGTGTCAGGGTCCAGTTCCAGAGGAACAGGGACCATTCATCAGAACCAGAAAGTCTGGCAGCAGCTATGACATGGTTAAGAAACTGGCTGCTGCAGCAGATGCACCAGGCTGGCCCAAGGACTTCCCTTTCTGYCCCCTTCCAAGTTCACACATTGTAAGCAGTAAAATAATAGCAAGTCAGTACAGCATGCACAGCGGTAGTGTATCATGCTGTGAGATTAAAAATAAGACATGGCATACTTGTGAATTACAAATGTTGGCTGGTTCAACTCTGCAATGTGCAATCAGTACTTCCCATAAAGAACTTGTGTGTAATTCAAATACGTTACCATTTGTGCTATACCTTTTAGCCCTCAGAAATTATTCTCAAAATCATTTGAATTTCCAATAATGTATTCTTTTAGGAGGACTAGCTACTACACATACACAGATCTGCACAGGCAGAACCTCCTAGTATCAGCTGGAAAAYCCACATTAAAAATAGCAAGCTTGGWTGAAAATCCAGTGGCAACTCTGGGAATTRAATGTGAACCTTAAATACAAACATGATTTATGCTGGGACTACTCACTGCATGACAAAGAAAACAGCATAAGCCTCACCACTGGAAAACAAGTTTACCTTAAGAGTTGTTATCATTATTGATTGCTTTCCTTCCCAGTTCTATCAAATCACAAATTAAATATGTAGATCTTTTTCAAACAGCTTTCAACTACCAACCACAGCAACAAGAAGAAAATACTTATTTTAAGATAATGAAGTATTATACATGAAAGTGAATGCCTACACTGTTTGTGTTCTTATGCCAGAATGGGTTCCCCTACAAAAATCACAGCCACTCAAGAGAGATTTTTTTAAAGGTCATACCAAGCAACAGACCTAACAAAATAAAAGTAAAGAAGACTGAGCCAGCYTAGAAAATATTATTTCAGAACTACAAAAATAAAGAAAATAATTTGAGCTTTAATGATAGGCTTTTCAATTCTTCTGAAAAGTCCCTTTACTTTTCGCAATTCTTCTTTTTCTAACTGCAACATTTTGCTGCACTGTCTGCAGTAGATGGGACAGCAGAGAGTGGCTGCACTGGCTGCATGAGGAGAGATTGCAGTGGGGCTGCTCCTCTGCTTAGAATGCAAAAGTCATCCTCACCACAGCCTGTGGATGGAGGAGATCACTGAGTATGCTTCTCCAAAGCCTTTCTGGAAAAATCCCTCAGGAAGAGCCCTGTATCAATGCAKCCATGTTGATTAAGGGTGTGACTCTTTTCACACTCCTCTTCCAATAAAAYCTCAGAAAAGGCCAAGCCTTTCTGTAAGGCACAGTCCACCCAGGTCTATTGCTTTGCATGCCTAAAATGGCCAGGTGGCAGATGAAACTGTAATATAGTTTAATCAGCAGGAAACTAAATAGCATATATAATCTTAGCAGTCAATCCTSCAGAAGGACACTCCATTCAAACACTGCCTACCTGCACTGCATTTACAAAAAAARAGATGCCTTCCTGTATCTGTTCAAAATTACACTGAGTTATCCGTTTTAGAGACAGATGATTGCATCTAAGAATTCAGAACCCTGAATGGTCACTTTCTCCCTAGGCTGCTGGATCACTGGAAATGCAAACAGCTTGTGCATGAACTGTTCTAACTGATATGATGGATACACTGGCCTGCTGCTTTCACTGGTGCTTCTGAAATGCAGTCTGAACTAMCTACCAGGCAACCTTTTGAAGACAATATTCTTTGGTGAGTTAAACTCATGTGGATGCTTATCATCTAGCTTGGCTCCTCTCTAGCATCCTCCATGGAAGATACTCTTTCTATTAAGAGGAACATCTGACATTTGGATGGGTGTATTATGTTTGTTTTACAGAGTCTAAAGCAAATAACCCTCAAAGTCATTACTGGGAAATATCTACATAAATATCTACATTGTTCCCRACAGTTCTGCAAGCATTAATGTTGGTCATAGGCTTACCACATTTAAAAGCTCTTTGGTGTCTGCATTTCACAATGAACAACTCAGGCTTTGTCTACATTTGGCACACAGTAAAAACACACTGACTACTGAACACAGTTTTACTTTTATTATAGATAGGGAAAATTGTTCTTAATGACGTTTGAMTTGGTCACATTTTACACACTGGTCCTTATGCACATTAAAGACAAAACTATGAGCTAATTCTTTTCCAACATGGTGTATTTTGCCAGTGTGGACAGAGTTGAGCTGGTTAGGGAAAAATGTTCCTCAACTACTTTCTAAATTTTCCTCTGCTGTTTAGAGGAACTTGCAACAATCTCAGCACCACAGATTAGAGAAGATGGTTATGCTGCTTTATTTTGTCCTTAATTCTGAAGTAAATATTTTTCCAAAAACTTGAAAACATCTGCAATATTAAACAAAATTTTAAAATATTTAAACTATAAAGTGGAACGAAAAGATATTGGCTRCATTTATTTTACTTTCACTAAATCTGACTATTAGGATTCACATCCCAGCTTTTACAAACTTTTAATTTGCTCTCATGTAAAGCTGTAGTGAAATGGAGCAGAGCTCATTTGATATGCTGTACAGTGAGAATTGAGAAGGACCAGACTGTATCTGCACCACACCAAACACCAGGAAGTACTGAAGCTGTACTGATATTTTCTAGACAGAATAATGATGTCTTTGGCTAAGAGTGGCACCAGCAATTACTTCCCTGCAATCAGAAAGACAAACTGATATCTSTGACTGCACTGTTCTGAAAAAGCCTATGACTCCTCCACAGTAACCTTTAATATCAAACATGGTAACAGCTTTTACAAGGTCTTAAGAAAGGCACTACCCTTTTTATTTTCACAGACAGCTGAACTGAGAGACAGGTAAAAAGTACCCAAGGCCAAACCAGGTAATGCATTCTCGATTAAAGCTACATTTCAGAGCTCTTCTTCCTGATCTAGTTTGCCCTTTTGCTTCTCCTGTGTAAATAAGGAAGACAAAAGTCATAAGAAACTGAAGTAACGCATAATAGATACCACAAATCAGCGTGATACATGACTACAGCCTGCTGTGAGCAGCTCACAAATTGAGCAGAATTCAAACAATAGCACATGTTCTGTGATTTGGACATTGAGAATTCCCTTGACTCCTTTTCCTGTGAGCAAGCTATTGAGTAACACTGGCATTTAGGCAATAAAAAACACACCAAGTGAACACTGACTGCCCAATACAACTGCCATTGTAGCTTTCCTAGCTGTAAACTGATTCCCCCCCTTCATCTCCACTGCTGATTTGTCACAACTCCTTTAACCAGTGCTGACAACAGGCCATTCACATCACTGTGCATTGTWTCACACACACAGTTTCAGACTCATCCTCAGAAAGGCATCTAACTGTATCTCARACTACCAAAAAGAATAACAGAAAGCCACATGCCCTAATTTGCAAAGGACAGTGAGCAGGGGATAAAAAAGAAATCCAAACAACAAAAGAAGGATGAATGCTTTCAATTTAGTCCCATTCTTTAAATAGAACAGAGTATTACAAACAGAAGAGCCAAAAGATCCCCACACCTATCTGCTCTCACTAACTGGGCTTAGGAATAAGTCTGCTGTAAAACCAAAAAGTGAGATCAGTGAAAAAACCGTTTCCATAACATTTTTCTTACCATAATCAAAACAATTTACACAGGCAGAACAAAAATCAACCTTGAGCTTTGTGAACAGAACACAATGCAACATGGGCACAGTCATTCCAAGAAACCAAAGGCAATTTACTCCTAATTCCATCTTGCACAAAAACAGAAAATCATGCAGAGTCCTGAAAGGATTGTTTTTTTTTTTTATGGTGAAACACTGCTGTTTGTGATATTCTAGGAGTACACACAATATTGGACCATCATACTTTGAGTCTACAGAATGTCTCTGGCATCATCTGACTGTAGTGTGAAGCTGCAGATTTGGCTCTRTATCAAATCTCAGCATACTCTTCTGAGAGGCATCCCCTCCAAATAATCCATGGAATATTTATAAGCTGGAGACTAAAGTGTGCCCCTGGGAGAGAATGGTATAGGGGAAGTGATAGAGGGGACTGGAAGACAGGATGAGGACCTAAGAGGCCCCATTTGGTGCAGGGAGAAGRAAGGGAAGGAAAGGACCTTGTTTTTCCAGAGTGCCCTTACCTCCTAAAGTTGGTAGGAGATCTGGAAGTCATGACTCTGGGGAGAAATACTCTGTATTGCCTGCACACGTGCAACACATGCACGGCTGCTCACACAATTRTATATACAGAAAAAACTCTGCTGCAGCAAACTGCATCTGGTAAGTCACTTCTAGCTCAGAGCACCAAGCAAGGCATGCAGATGAGTGAGTCACAGATCTGAACTGATACCTGCAGCTGTATTACATTTAACTCGGAGGAGATACACGTTGAGAAAGGTCTTGAAACATGTGAGCAGCTCCTGAGAAAAAATGCAAAACCCAAAATGGGGCCCCATTATGGAATAAAAAGACAATGAAACAGCTGCAAATCAAGGGAAGCCCCTCTTGTGCACAGCCAGGGCTGCCCTGGTTGTGCTGTGCTGTCTCCTGGCACAGCCCATGTCACTCAAAACCTTCCACTTCTGGTGGGAAGCATTTTTATTGCTTTTCCTGTTTTAACTATGTTGARACTCAATGTAATTCCATATATTTCCTTTCCTTCACACTCCTYACTGGTCTCCAGTGCACAACAAAGAGAAGATCAATTTCAATGCCCTCTTCTATTTTCACTTTGCGAAACACCTAGGATTTGATTATTTATCTTGTAGCAAGGGAGAAATAAGTGAAGAGCCCTCACATTCCTCAGAAACAAACACAAGTGCTTCATCCAACTGGGCAGTTCAGGCTTTAAAAATTTCAGTTGACGCCATGTAACTGGAGAAGAAATGCTCCTACTTTGAAAAGATAGCTTCTTACAGACAAAGAGCACTTCAAACAAATAAATACTTTAAAGGATTATGTTTCTAGGAAGTCTGTATCCTGAAGCCAGGTTCTACTTGTTACTTTATTTCTGTAATCATCTGAGAAATRGGTATGTTACCTGCCTACTTTTGAACTACTTAAAAGCAGAAATGCATATAAAGCGTAATCTTTGATTTGTTAATAGTTTTATTATTTATAAACAACAACAGTTGGGAATTTCCAGCATAC
The DNA here is from genome assembly GCA_902810485.1 of Alauda arvensis. NCBI lineage: Eukaryota > Metazoa > Chordata > Aves > Passeriformes > Alaudidae > Alauda > Alauda arvensis. Next base: position 387,694 of record CADDXX010000139.1, on the reverse strand, counting down.
TTCAATAAGAGTTTCTGATGGATTCTTTTCACTTGAGAAACCATGAAGAAAGAATGGATTTACTAATAAGATGAAAACATCTATTCTGAAAGCAATGCTCATTTCTCCCCCTTTTTTTCTGCTGCTATGCTTTGTCTGATTGCATTGATAMATAAAATAGAAAAGGATGAAATTATTAGGAAAAGGTTAAAGGAGGATTGGGAATAGCAGATAGATAAGCCAACCTTACACATCCAGGTAGATAYACAAGACATCTCACAAGTGATATTTTGTGACAGACAAAAATGACACATTACTTTCTATCTCAAGTGCCCAGAGGCCCAAATCACAGAAAATGGTCAATTTATCAAATTTAAACAATGAACAAACAAAACAGGGTAAAACAAAGAAATGGATCTGATGTTATTAGTAAGTGGAGAGAAAAAAAAGAAGTATGCCAGCCACCAAATTTAGATCAAGACCACATGTAAGTCATAGGTCTGTGCACCGAAACAGAAGAAAAAAGACAATGCAAATAAAAATCCAAACATGCTGGATTCTGCTCAGAAGACTTTCAGCCAGTGCTGCAATGACTGTTACACATGTGCAAGGTGAAATCTCCAGAAAATCAGCAGCTTTTATGCTGAAATCTCTCCAAAAGAGTGTGATAGTGACATATGCCTCTGACTCAAATTTCAGAGAGAAAATAATAAAACATCAGTGATGCTGATCCTCTCATGGGTTGGAGAAAGCCAGTAAGTCCCTTGAAGAATCCATGGTCTTTTTCACAGGTTTTCATGGATTTCTATGGCAGTAGAGGGAATCACTGAGTGCTGTGCTTACAGAGCACTGGTCTTGACAAACATTTTTGTAGGGAAGTTTTTCAGGCAAAGAGGGCAGCATCACAATTGTTAAAATAGAAGTACCTGTCTCAGTGCTCTGAGGTCCACACTACAATTTAGAAAACTAGAACCAATCCTMTCAGAGGCAGAATGAAACTGAGACTTTTCACCTGGAAGACTTTTCCTATTTTTCYTCTGGGAAAAAAGTGCTCCTAGCCTGCTATTGGAGATAACACCCATCTTCTGGAACTATGAGCTAGATGAGATGAARAAACCTGTCTTGCTTGTGAATGAGGACATTTGTCTTAAGCTCATCCCACAGGCTGAAGGGTTTTGAATTAAATGTTTTGGAACTGTCCTTCAATTATTTCCTTTCTCAAGAAATTCACAGAATGCACAACTATTTACTTTCTGCTAATTTTTTTCCTTTTTAAGTATCTTTTTTCTATATTTCAGTTTTTGTGGTCTTCTGTATATTTCTGATGACCTCACAGTATACATACTTATGCTTATTATAATTGCCTTTTAGCCAGGCTATCTTAAATGCTCAGAATCCAACTGTGCTTTTACTCCAGTTTCTGACCATTCACTTGTGCTGTGCTCTTCACATAGTGTGGAAATAGATGATCTCACTAGCAGTGTCTCTTTGGTTGTTTCCAKGATCTTATGTGATGGTTTGTTCTTTTTTCCTTTCTCATATCCATTCTGCTCATTTCCATTAGTATATAGGCCAAGCCCCCTCAATGCTGTGCAATCCCATGCACTTAGCATTTGCCTCATTACAGAGACATAAGAGACTGAATTCCTGCCAAAAATACTTGGTGCTTTATTACTTTTGCTTTATTTGTGAACCCATATTTATTATCTTCGCCCACCTACAATCTTCTCTTTTCATCTTCTTTTCATCCTCTAAAAAGGTATAACTTGTTTACAACTTAGTAAAAGCATGCCTAAAATAATTTTTAATCATAATTTAATTATTCTTTCAACATATTGTATATTTTGATGATCTCCCTGACAGAGGCACAGAATGGTATATTTATAAATAAGTTAACAAATTTCTACGAATAAGCTTTAATAGGGGTCTCACCCTTGTCATTTTTACATAACATAATTTGCTGCTTATTACTTTGGAAGTACAATSAGGTCAAAACCCCTAAATTTTGCCTGTGTTGGTTGTGCTCTCTGCACCACAACCTCCTCTGAAGAACCTCCCACCTCGATGTCAGACCCTGCTGACAGGAGCTGCCTACAAACCGGGGAGGAGAGGGGTGACTAACCAGTGCAGAACACAAATCAAAGCAAAACAAAATGAAACCACCAAACCCCCAAAAACAAACAGAAACACTTCCACTTCTTTAGAGAAAAGCTTTTCAAACCCAGGATGTTTGTGGTGAAAAGYAAGWTYATGGCAAACTTGCWGGAAAAAAGGGTTTCTAAGATCCTGACAAKGTAAGGAAATAGGACAAGCAACGAAATGAATACAGAGGTCATACTGGACCAACAAGYTCCTTCACACTTAAASCTTACTTCTACATTSCCTGAACAGAATAAACCCTGGTGGCAACACTGCTCTACAGCATTCTACTGCTCTTTAACAAACTGKTTTTTTATAATTGCTATAGTAGTGTTGGCAATTACATGTTTGACATAGTTGTGCCAATAAATAAGTGGAGGTCAAGAAATTACACCCATGCTGACCATTAAACTTCTTCACTTGTAGTGGGAATGTAGCTGGAAGGAAACTTAATAAAGAATGACTGTCCAAAATCTGTACCATTGGACTTTCAGGATGCTAATGATCAGAATGCAGATTTTCCCAAGATCATCCTTCTAAACTAAAAGAAAGGTGGTGAATCCTTCTTAAAGAAAGACAAAAAAACAGCAAGGAGGCAAAAGCAGGGAATAAAGAAATGCAGCAAGAGATTTTGGTCAGAAAATGTATTTAAGGGTGATTCAGATATTTAGTCCATTTAATTTACACAAACAAATATGTGAAGAACAATACCAATTTCAAGAATCAACTTGCCCTGCATTAACACTTCTACGTGAAAACTACTTAAACTCATTTCTCCTTTCTGATTACAATGAATGGAATTATCAGGGGAGTAGTAARAGGAGGAACAACTAATTTTTGAACCAATTCTAGAATTTTATTATTTGGTATCCCCATTAAACAGGATGTCTACTGATACATCTTATATGTATTTTCTTTTCCACKGCTTAATTTAGGCTCAAATCAAACTTAAGGTAGAACCCCACAATGTAACAAACAATTCTAATTAAATCACAAAGAATACTTTTACAAAAGACACAACTGCAACAATTTCTCTAAACTCAAATAAACCTTTAGAAAATTCTGGCAGCATCACTGTTGTCTTGTACTAAAATGAACAAAATTAGCTTTAACTTAATTATGAGAAGTAGAGAGACATCCTTGAGCTGCTTAGYTTTCCAGTCTCATTTGTCTTAAAATTGGGATTACAACCAAACTGATAAATACCACGTCTCTACTTTGGTTTAGTCTGAGGTGTAAAATTTATTTTTAAAGCATAGATGCTTAGTCTTTAGACTTTTTCAACACAGTATCAACTGTACTTTATTTCCTTATTTCTTAACTTCTGCATTCCACCATCTTTCTTTTTCCAAATCTGTCAGTGCAGCATTAATTTAGAAAAACACAGCCACCCAAACCCTGGCTTCTTGTAGATCCTAACATAAACAAGGTTGTGTACATCTATTAGTGCAGAGGAGMCTGTGTATGCAGAGTCTGGCCAGTGAGCAGTTTCTAAGGAAGAAAKATGACTCTTGGCCTTTCTTTATCCTGTCATGTGAAACTGACTACTTGAAAAAAAGAAAAACTGACCATTCTAAGTGAAAAAATGCATGTGGCATTTCAGAAAACTCAAACCTTAAATAATTTGACAGTATCCCATATAACCTGCCATTAAATTTTCAAAGCTCTTCATTTTTAAGCATTCTAATCACAGATTTTATACAGTTGTTACATTAAATTTAGTATGTAAACATGCATTTCACCRTGGGTTGTTTAAAGTAAGAGAATATGGAACACACTTTCTCTATAGAGCATAGTTAAAAAAAAAATCCCACTGACAAAACCTAAAATACCTTTGTGTTACATAATGATAAACTTATTAAGAAGGTGATGTATGCTTTAACCAACTAATCTCTGCCACTGAGAACATGCACACACTCAGCAACAAACTGTAAATGAACAGATTAAATTAMATTCTGTAGAAGTGGAATAAATATAAGTGACTCTCAGTGTTCCCTGCAATATGATGAAGCTGGCTTTGGTCATAGTTTACTCTTTCTCCCACGCTTACACTGGAAGAGTCCTGAACCAAGAACAGCATATAAATAACACCACAACTGACAGAATGACCCACAACTTCCTCCTGAAATCCACCCATAAATCCTGCATGCAGATTCTAGATAACCATCATCAGCAGTTTTACTTCATTTGAAGACATTTTGAGATGCTGACCCTGAACAATGTTTCATTCATAATCAGGATTTCTGGAGTTAAGCTGTATCAGCATATCTACTGTGCTTCTTTCTTTAACTTGCCAGTAGAAATACACATTTTTTAAGGTTCGCTTTATTGGCAGTTATCTGTACTCCAGATAAGARATAAACTTTCAAGGCAATTTCTAAGTATGCCGATTAACTCTGGTATTTTCCTTTCCTATGTTTTAWTAAGTATATGTATGATTTTAACATGCAAAATTCAAACAAAATGTCMTTCAGTGCAGTCCAGTCTTTTAAAGAAGCCTTCCTTTCCTGCTGCTCAGTATCCCAGAGCCTGGTCATCTTCACCAGTCACACTGGCCCATTGTGCCTGTTCACCAATTCAGCCCTGTACCAGTACCTATTCACATCTGTCCTCACTGCTGGGATGCAAAATTAATACAGTCTTTTCTCCTTTAATAATAAATGCAACAGAAGACACTTTCTTAGTTACAAAGGATATTGATGCTTCAAGAGTGTGTCTGCTGAGGGTGACACTGAGTGTCTTGGTGTTTTCAGCAGTCTTTTGCTCAGGCTTGAGAAGCTCCTCAAGTTTGCATTGCAAACACAATTGCAAAAGCCTGCAGTTTAACTCAGCAGAAAGGATATGGAAACATATATCTCCAAATTAAACAGAGGATACTGATAGAGAAAACTAAATGCAGACAAGCTCAGCTGATGGACCTACTTGCAATTCTCCAATTTGSTGAATGGATCCCTTTCCAAACGAGGCTGAGTTGCTATGTTACACTGACATGTCCTGCACCTATTTTTGCCCCATGTGTGCAAACAGTCAGGAAAAAAAATTAGGAAAAACATTCATCAGTTGTTCAGGAAAAAACTGAAAAAATTGATGACTAAGGGAGAATAAAGTCAGCTTTGCTGTGTTTTTTCAAAGAAAACTGTCTAATAAAACATCTTAAAAAGAGTCAAAGTGAACTTTCACGCATCTGTCATGACTCTGCCTGGGCTTTAGATTTTATTATTCCTTTAAATTGASGTTAAGGAGTATTTTATGTTTGTCTGCCTTCCACTTTCAACCTTTTTGCTTGTTCTAAAACCACAGGAAACAGACCCAGTCATACACAGAGAAGCATGTGGAAAAATGCATGATTTAAATTTATGTTTGAGCAGCCCATCTAGGGCTGCCTAAATGGCACTCCAGTGGTAATTAGTTAATAAGAAAAAGTACTTGTCACATTCATTTTAAAAGGAAGAGAAGGTGTTGTGTTTATAAACTACCTTCCATCTTATTTTTGTATTTGAGAAGTGTTATTGTCTTCTCTAGGTATTTGTGAACTAAAGTGGCTTAAACAGGGAGGTACACACCTGTATGCCATTCTGGCTGTTGGTGAATRGTATTTTCATACTGCTTCATCCTCCAAACTAAAAATACAAAGACATTTAGGAGGTTGCTCCAGCTGCTTCTTATTCCATATCTTTGTACTTCTAAATACGAGTACTATAACATCATGGTCACATTTTGATTACCAAAATTAAGATAAGATTGGTTAAATCTAATGATTTTTGTTTTGTAACTGAAGACAAAAAGGGGAAAACCAAAAMCAAAAAATCACAGCAACACATGAAAAGATTATTTCATAGAATTCCCAGTGTATATTTTAAGAAACCACAATTCTGCCTCTCGAAAGTGTGGTCTATTAGTTAGTAAACAGTGAAAAATGCAAGCATTAGACACTGGAGAATGACTTCTGTCCTATCTGGCAACCACCTCTGTTTAGAAGACTCATCAGTGAGGCCAAAGTTATTACTCTATAAATATAACCTCTCTCTCTTTTTTCTTTTTATTTATTTTCTATGAAATAACAATTTAGTTGTTGGTTAAGGCTTATAGTTTAGATCAGTTGAGTGGAGAAATCTTGTTCATGAATTACCTAAACAAAATTTGCTTCTGACTTAAGCAATGAATTTTTAGGACTTGAAAGTGATACTGCATGAGAAATCTTAAAAGGAAAAAATGAAGAAACTTTATCATCACAGTGAGTTGTTTATATATAAACCAGAATAGATGGAAGAAAGTAGATGAAAGGTTTTCTTGTATCAACATAAAAACTTAGTTATTAAAATCTTATTACATGAAACATTTTGAATTAATACTTTCCCCTTATTTTTCTAAGTAAAAAAAGTATTAGTCCTATACTTAATAAGCAGTGACCAAGTGTATAAAGAATCACCACTCTTAAAAACAACGTTCTCTAGATAAAAACAGCAACAATAACATTGTCTAGCTTGATTTATCATAAATCCATCCACATTTACTTCTCTGCCCCTTGTGAAGAAAGAATATACCAATGCACCTTGACTGCAACGCTGCACTAGACACAAGTGAAGAAGCAGAGAATGCCAAGGTAGCTTTTTTGACCTCAACCTGTAACAGGGAATTTAGTGATGACTGTGCATGGCAGCAATTAAACCTTATGTCTAGAAGAGTGCAAGGCAAGTCCAAAATATGCTTGGTTTTAAGAGGTGCTGCTGTTGAGGAAACAATTATCTTTTTTCTCACACCAAGAGTTAAATCTGTGGACAACACAAAGATTTGGGCTTTTTTTTTTCAATTACTCCACCTAGTACTAGGATAGACTTCTCAGAAATTGGCTGACACTCTTTTCTAGGACAGAATAACTGCAAAGAAAAATAACATCTGTGTATTTTCCATGTATATCAGCTCAAATATAMAATAAATTTTCTTTGGCCAAGCTTACATCCCTTGTGTTTGCTTTCCTGAGAACTTGCATTATCAAGTTTCATTAGCCCAAATGTTCACATAGAGACCAATTTAGGCCTTCACACTTAAGTATATCAGAAGTGGTATATTTTGTCAGGGAAAGAAGACTGATAGACAAACTGGGACAAAGTACTGGTTGAGGGTAGGGTTCCMTTAAATCCTTGGTTTGATTCCTATCCCAAGGAACTCAGTGAGCTGAGTAAAACCCTTTCCTGCCAGGGCTACTTATGAGCACACATGCTGCTATTTCCATGTGAACACAGTGAGACAAAATTCTATTCTGGAACTTCCTAATAAACCTGAAAGGAGTTGTTTTTTTATTTCTAACAACAACAGCTTGAGCCTGAGCTGTGTGTGACCTAAACAGAGAATTGAATGTTCTGCTTTTGTCTTTTTTCTCCCCTTCCCAAAGTGCCKAGTTCTGCTGGGCAACTCTTGTGCTCTAATACTGCCACCTTTCCCTGGCAATGTCTGAGCACTGCAAGCATCCACACACCTTTTTTCTGATCACTGAMACTAATTTTAGTGAGTCACCTGACAGCTGAGTAGCCAAAACTAAGTTAGCTCAATGCCTGCTTTATGGAAACAACAAATGGATGTCACRAGACTGGGGGTGCCCAATATCCCCCAAGGATGACTGATGTTCTGAACTGAAATTTTATACCTCTTCATTGCCACATAAATTAATTGACTTAAATTTACAAAGTTTTTAAAGACATAATCAAATCACTTGTTTTTTTCTTTTTTTTGGGTCATTTTTTAATCAAAGGCCATCATACCTGAACCTTTATTTGTTTTGATCTCTTCTACATTTACAGAATTTTTCTTTGAGGTTCCCTTCCATAGATACAATAAAATTTGGGTATTTGGTAACCAGTAGGAAGGAACTGAAATATTAAAAATGAAGCCGTATGCATCATATAGGAAACTAACTTTTAGGAAACTGTCCTAGAATCAGAGGAAAATTTTAGTTTCTGCCTATTGTTTATATACTTGACAGTTCAATGCCAAAACTGCAATCTGAATCTGAAACTGCAATCTGAAATCACAATCTGAAAGTTCCTCATAGACCTAGAATTTGCTGAATTTAAATTATGTGAATACAGACAAAAAGCTCAGTTTGAATAGAGTTCAAATAAGGTAAAGTTAGATGGAAGAGTTATCATCATAAACAGAACAAATCTGCTGAAATCTGTCTAAGTCAAATGGAGGCACAACTAAATAAAATCAACTTTTCAAAGTAAGTATCAGTTTTGGAGATGAAACTTGAAATTTAACTTGTAAGAAATATTACATCAGAAGACAGGGAAAACAATAACCTGTCAGTTTTATGATATTAATCTTTAAGAAATATATGAAGGTCATTAAGGAAAGAAGATGGTTGATGGCCATGCAATAATACCCCCTCCAAGAGTTACATCAATGTCTTTGTAGCTGGTGATAAAGAACAATCCTGATCTTTGCTGACCTCTGGCTTAGTCACAGATTTGTATTTGCTACAAATATCACATGATGCATCAACATCATGTGTGCATTAAATGTATTCCTCAACAATGAAATAAGTTTAGATAAATGACGACTCATGTAAGAATATTAAAATGATTAGAATTATTAAATGAATGAGAATGAGGGAAAAGCAGGCCCCCATTCTCATTCCCGTGAAGGAACAGTATCCTGATAATTTGAAAGGGCATTGARGATCAAGGAAAATTAACTTGCAGGCATAATGTAAATAAAACATTTGCCTCTGTGTCCTTCTATTACCTCTGATTCCAGCAAAATACTTCTCCCACAGCGATAAAGAAAATTAGGTTAAGTTTTAAAAATACAGAAGCCCTGTACTGTAGCCAAATTAAACTATTCCAAAATACACTGTATTAGTAACTCCTTTAACAGTCAGCAAGTTTGGCCACTGACATTATAATTTGCTAATAATGCTTTTCAGTATTTTTAAGCCAGCCACCCAACTTGTAGTCCAATGGTATTTATAACACATGCTGGGATTTTTTAGGTTTGGCTTTGTGTTTTTTTAAGCTGRGAAGTGGTGACCTACTGATAATGTTCTTCCTCCACTAGCAAGCRAAAGATTAGGATTTAGCTGATGGCACGGGATGCTTTCTCCTAAAGCCAGTGCAGTGGAAACACTGCAGATGTTTCAAAATCCCACAGTAAGCAWGTGTATGAGCATTACAGTCCCTCCCTTCTCCCCTCCACCAGTTAAAGACGACCACAGACAGGTTCTGAGAGAAATGCCACCAGCTCCTGCTGAGCCAGAAAACAGCACCCTCACCTCAGGATTTTTTAAGTGCATGAAGGAACTGGTGTGTGGGTATCAGAACTGGATTTCCAACCTCTGTTCACACACTGTAAGTTTTGAGAAGGATGTGACCCCACCACCCTGATGGATGGACAAACATCCATCCAACACTAGCACAGAAATGTTCTTCTGGGTAGAGGGGCAGATAAAAGCTGGATGCATTTTTATCATCTTTCTGTCAATATTATACTTCAGTGTTTTCAATCATCAATACCTGTGAGAAAAAGGCTGTTTGATCAGATTGGTGACACAGATGGACCCGAGTTTCAAATTTCTGCTCTAACACTGAAGGTGTGTAAACAAGGATAAGCCACTCAACTGTTACATTTTCAGGTAGATCATGACAGGTATCAAATGATACTTCATAAAGGGTCTTGMAGGCAAAGAATTATGCAAATCTACTCACTACTATAACAAATAATCTTAGATTAAACGAAAAGCAAGTCAGTTAAAAGATATGGAGGGAAGAAACATATAGAAAACCCTTCCTTTGGCCTTTTACAGAAAAAAGATAGTAGGATTTAGTTTTATGTTCCAAGACAGTGGACTTAATTCTAGATCCAATCTTTTTTCTTCATTTGCGTTTTGGTTTTGGACACGAGACCAAATATTCTTCCTGTCAGAGCCTGTAGATAGGCATCCTATTTTTAAAGGGAAAGCACACTGTCACTAGCACTATAATTTGGTATATTCCTGGTTTTGTCTGGCCCTTTCAGCACCATTTTTCAAAGCAGAATTGTGAGGCACATCGACCCTCACTGATCACTGAAGTAGGGTTCACATTCGTGTATTTTAAATATGTACCGTTATTCTATTCTTTTGCTCTGATGTTTTATTTGAGTTTGTGAATAGATGTGCTAAACAGTCAGGCTGCACTTTTCAGCAAGCACAACTCAGGTCTCTACTATGGTGGTGGTGGTGATGAGGGAAGGCAGAGAGGAAACCCACTGATTACAATCTAGGATAGCTGTCTAAGTCTCTCTGTGTACAACCACTGCTTTAATTCCTAGCTACGCTGGACTGTGAGCAAACGCCCAGGTTTTGGTAAATGCACTGAGGTCAAATGAGTTCCTTCATGCACATATCTAATTTTCCTTCACTTCCATGTAAAGGATGGATGATGAATCATTTTTTCCCAAAAATGGTCTGGAAAGAAGGAAAATAAACTATGACCCGCAACACCAAAATTCCCCACTGTGGCAGAAGAGTGACAAGTCCTTTAGTTACATGGACCTCTGTTTCAGGCTCAGCACCAAGAGCAGAGAGGAGAGAAAAGCAAAACACTGAGTGCAAGAACAGACTTGTGGCATTGCTGCTGACCATACTGCCAATTAGACAAATCATAACACACTGGAGCATGTTCTCTGAAAACCCTAAATCACATAGCAACTGTGTGAGTATGCACTTTCACAATARTGGTTCACATGAAATGTGTATTTTCAACGGAAATGTAATTCAAATGTGTTACTCAGGACAGCTGAGTTTGTAGCACTGGCATTGTTAGCAGACTGKTTTTTGATTAATAGGTTTTCATCACTGTGCTACGTATTTATGATTTGCACCTTCACAATCTACTACACTTCTCAGAACATTTCTGACCAGACTGAACCTGTTTTCAGATTTTGACTGGGTTACGTACACGTGTACCACTTCACTTTGAAGGACAGAACACCAAATGTACTACTGTCTTTAGTTAAATACTGCTTATAATTTTTACACCTAGAAATTATATTAGTAATGCAGGTATGCATCTGGTTATATAAATGTCTCAGAAATTTTTATGGAATGTGAAAAGACAGAGCAATTTCAGCACTGTCTGCATCTCAGAATTTTAAACAAAGGATTCTTCTTAGATTGACTCAACATTTTTCCAACTTAATAGTTTCAATTGAAATGATTTTATATAAATCAATTTTGAGTGGAATAAAGATACTTAAAGTTTGATTTTTCATACTTTTCTTTATTAGATGTGAAATATTTGAGGCAGAATATTTASTCATATAATAATGGCAAACTACAATAATTAATTTTGCTATACATGCTCCACCTATACAGAGAATGAAAATTTTAATTCCTACAYTGCAAAACTCCTGAATCTCACTGATATATTTTCTAACTTGTTAKAGACCATCACATTCTTGGCTATAAATTTCATAAAAAGAAATACTTACTACTGTGCACAGTCAATCAGCTGATACTCGTTTGACCTCTCGAAGCACGCCTTTACACCTTCATCATCCCAGAGCTTTTTTGCGTGTTCAAAGAACTCCTGAAAATTGGAAATGCAATAAATCAGAGAACATTTCTCAGTTTTTTCAATCCCCAATCTGTGCTGTTCCTTCCCCCAACCTTCATGCTTTATGCTTTGCAAAATGATAGATTATACACTTAGAGAAGAAAAGCTATAAGCATTTATTAGCAAAACTGCAATAAAATATAGAAAACATATGGCTGCTGAGAGTTTCCAGCACATGATATATAATGAGGACTGTCTTCAAAATTCATGCCAGTCCATATATAAGATTTACTGTAAGTACAAAAGTTAYCTAGAAGCATGTTCACTTCATTTTTAACTGAATTTATGCTTCTGTCATGGGCAAGGCATAAAAGTGACGCAAAAAGCCAGTCAGCTTATAAACATTTGCTTTCCAGAGAAAGAACCAGCCTGTAACTTTAAAAAGATTGTGCAATTTTTCCTGAAAAACACAACTTTCTGCTGCTTGGGACTTTCTCATGCAATATAATAACTTGATTGCAAGACTTTCAGAGCCTTTGCTCAACACCACATCCTCCAAACAGCTGCCTGGCACAATGCACTTTTCCTAACAGCTATCCCAGGCTGCCCAATCCATATGTATCTGCCAGCAAGCTTCATTCAGAATTAATTGAAAGAGGAACCAAAGCTGTCCTTGGTGCCTGTAAAGCCACAGCCACACACATGCAGAGAGGTAGGTCCAACCCTGCCTACTGGCTCCTTTTCTCCAGCCCCAGCTCTAGAGACTCAAGGATCCAGCTTGTTTTAAGTCTGGGGGTCCATTTTATGTTATATCATTGCTCATAAGTGACACTATAACAGAGTTTTTCCAGGTACATAGTTCTAAATTCAAATGAAGGATGTTAAGATAAATTAGTATTTCCTTTATTATAAGGTCTTTCCTCTCTTGAACAAAATTGTTAAAGCAATACGTCAACTCAAACACAGAAGTTGTTTTCTTAACACYTCAACACTGCTAATAAATCACAGAGTCCTTTGGTTAGTCACAAATTTGTGAAACCTAACAAATTGCTTTTCCACAGTTCAATTTGACTCTGTGTAAAATGGGTGTAATACCACTATTCACTTCATGATCCTGTCAAAATTTTGCATAAACATCTGAATTCTGAAACCTTTCTGAAATTGCTTGCCAGTCTCTCCCCACATCTTGTTAGGATTGAAAACCTTTTGCCTTTTTTYACCCCCTCAACTACACCGTGCACAATGTAGAGAGAGAGAAAATTCCATTCCTTAAGAWGCTTTGAAAAATGTTAGAGAAAAGAAGATTTTTTGGATGAAGATGAAGGACTTGGATGAAGAGATGAAGCAACACTATATATTGGCAGATGCTTATACTGCCCTTGAAATTTATTTCTTCACTTGATGAGGATGTGTTTATTTAGTCTTTGTTATTTTAATTACTTATGTAATGATTGTTTTAAACACTGCAGATCCACCTTTTGAAGTGATGCTACAGCTATTATAAACTCTTCCTACAGCAGAAAAAAAAGCAAAAACAAGCCCAAGAAAGGAGAAGATACCAAACTAAAGTAGAAGGAGAAAGAGGACACACATAACAAAGAGCACGACTACCAGAAATAGAAAAAGTCAAAATGATAAATACCAGAAACCAWGGAACATTCCTCAGATATGAAGCTTATGCCTGATTGATACTTGGGACATCAGCTGAATGCCTCTCACTTGCTGGCATCTTTGGCCAAAGAAAGGCACTGCCTTCTCAGTGGACAGAGTGAACTGTGGGTAAGTGCCAGGTCCTGAGGCAGAAGGAGCCAGCTCTCCAWCCCCTCAGATGGGAGCAGTGTCCARCTCAGCCCTTCCTCCCACAGGCACTCACTGCTGCAGGTGTGGGGTCTGACCACAGTGTGGCTGCCTCCCCCTGCTCCCCATCCAGGGGTAGGAATTTCCACCCACCCYAAAAGCCATCTCTAAGGGGAACAAACATGTAAAAACCAGTCCCATTCAGCCCGACAGAGCCTACAGGAAGGGGAGGGGATGAGGAGGAGGTCAGTGTAAAGGTATCCTTTTCTGAAGGGATGGATTGAGAGATCAGTTGAAAATACAAATAATGAAGTAAATAAGCAAACAAATGAATAAAGTTCCATAGCTACAGTAGTTCTTCACTTCAGCTTTTACATCCTCTGTATGAGCTTTTTTCACTCTTAAAAATCTCTTCTGAAAAAGCGGCAATCATTTCAGCACAGCTTCTTGAGACCCTGCAAACATGTCATAAATACAGGGTTTCCATATCATATGCTTCAAATATKTCCACCTGACCACTATGTCTCAAAGTAGTTTATTTAAAATGACTTCCAGACTTCTAGTCCTAAGCAAATCATATAAAACAGAGCAAATATACTTCCCTCATTAAAATGTACCGATCTACTGCAGAGGAGTACACTTGATTGCAAATTGCCTCCCACACAGCTAGCTACTCCATCCTTCCTTCCCAGGTGACTAAAGTCTTCCAGAAAAATCCTGTTTCATTTCAAGGTGCCAAGTACCATGATCCAACTTCTCACACTTGTTTTTAACCCTTCTTTTGTCTGCTGCAAGTTCCTCAGTGTTTTTTCTGCTCATCTGCATAAGGCCCAGAGGAGGATTCTGCACATGGCAAACACATCTGGATGCCAGCCCCACTCCATCACAGGACAACATCCAGACAGCAGTTACCACAACAGCTTCAACCCCTGCAACCACCCTTTAGTCTGACCAGCCTTCCAACAATCACTCCCCTCCCCTCCATCCTTACAATTCATTCCCASGGTCCCAATGCTTGTCACTTCTTCYTCCTTCCTCCYGCCATGGCCCCATTGTGGCCACCTCAAYGGCAAGCAGGCCCTGGKGTGGGCTTTGGGCTCTGCCTCCCCTGCAGCACCTGCTCTGGGGCTGCAGYATCCTTGGGGTGGCAGCCACAATTGGCAATTCCTGTCGTGGGGGAGAGCCCCATTATTAATTAACCCAGAGGATAATTCAAAGAACAGAGAATTCAGCTTTGCTCCAGCTGGTAAGGGAAGATGGACTAAAACATTGTAAAACATTACCTCAGGCCAGGAAAACACAAATAAGGTTTTTAAGAGTAAGCTGTGACCATACTAGTTTACATTCTGAGTTGGCCAAACTAAGACTTTCCAGGTGTGACTCCTGGAAAGTGGCTTTTCAGTTCTTAGAAGTCAYGAGCCAGGTCCTTTAAGAGATCTTGACTGGGACAGAAGAAAACAGGGACATAGTAAGTCACTCTGGTCATCTGATGCACTGTGTTTGCAAGCACATGCAGTTGGCTTCTATCAGAMGAAAGTCACCAAAATCTACTAAAAATATTTAGCATACTGAGGAGAACCAGGAAATAATATMCTGTGCCTGAAAGCAGAAAACCACCTACATCATGACCAAACAGAACAGCTGCTTCAGCCAAACTCTTCCTAAGGGACAGAGACATATAAATAGTTGCACCTATTAATATACATATAAAATAAACCAATCAATGCATTTTTAATGTAGTGTTTTAATTGGAGCATTAAAGAAGTAAATAATAATGCTTTAGATCTCATGAGTTACAGGTGTCAYGAATTGCAGGTACTTTTTACATTGCACACATTAATTTACACCATTTATCTAAGAATTTATAGCAATCACTAGACCAGACAAAACCTTGATGTAATTTGGATGTCATCACAATGAAGATGTGACACACAACATCTCAAATATTTATTAATATAAAACTATTCGGAAATTTTCCATTCTTCCTGAGACAATCCAAAACCTCAGCCCTGCATTCCTGAACCTCCCTCCCCCTTGCAGACACATTTTGCTATAAAAAAATCACATATCATCCAAAAATGGTGAAGAGACAAAAGCTGGTTATGGTTCTTTTTTGTTTTCAGAAGAAAATAAGCTCAGATGTGCATAAATGTAAAAATACCCCGAGCTGATATCACTGATCTAAACAATAGGCCATTTTTACTGTGTTTTAAAAGGTCTTGTAAAAATATTTTTACTTACTTAATTCAGGGAAAAAWTTTCTGATTTAATGTATTATCATACATAGCATTCCAAGAAAACAATACAGGTAACAAATGCAGTGTACTACAACCAAGCCTCAGGGCACTGTTTTTCAACTTTTTCTTACTAGAAGTTACAGCATGGTGTAGAAATGCCATTTCCCTTATTTTGGAAATAAACTTATCTATTGGTATGTTACCTTAGAAACCTCCTCCCCCTTATAACTCCTACAATAAATTTTCAAGTAGCTAAGAAATTTACTTATTTCACTTTTTAAATACCTAAATTTGGAATAAATACTAGTGATGATTAAACAATTACATATCTTATGAAGAGATCTTTATGTATTTTGGAAAAAAACAATCTTTCATCTAACTGCTTTACAAACCACAGAAGTTCATGTTAGGTCAGGAATACAATTTTTATTCTACAAATATTCTTTCTGCCTTCCTTCTGGATGGAGCATACATTTAATAGCTATCCTGATGTCACCTTTCAGTCTCCCAGAAAGTGGAATGTAGCAGGCTCCATCCACAGCCATATTTTCTAGTTCTGTTAATATACTGTAAACATGGAAACAACTGCTTAGATCAACGTGAAGTCAATCACCCTCAAGCCAAAATTTATGCTCTTATTCTCCTAAGCTTCAGGACTGTCAGRACTGTAAGACAATTTCTCATCTAAAACACAGATTAAACCTGTCTGATTACCTGACAACCACTTAAAGAAGTGGAAAACGTTACACATTTTCATAGTTCTGCCMTTGTGGGTGTGAAATGAAGTCACCACTTCTATTCTGAATTTCAGTTACTACTTCTGCTCTCAAGTACTTAACCAAACAAAAAGTAAATCACACAATGCATTAAAATTTCCCACCTAACACCTCCCCAACTCCCAATGACAAGTGCAGTGCAAGATGATCCAGAGAATTAATTCACACAGGAAGGGAGGTATGTGCTTCCCTACTGAGCAGGGTACTTGTACCCCCAATGCAGAGTGTAGAGGTTATGTGTATATATATATACCTACACAGGCAGTCCCAGTCTCCCATCCATGGAACTATGGAAACATTTTGTGGAATAAAAGAGTGACAACTAATGGGGAACACTGTAATACCATAAGGATGACACCCAGTGGAATCAAACGAAGGATGAATAGGCAAACTACATGCAGGGTTTTCTAAATGTGGCATGTTTGACTCCGCAATTCAAACAATATCCTTTGAAGCACCCTTTTCTGTACCAAATCTGAGGTCAATACTGAACTGCATCCATCAGCCTGCAGCCCAAGTCACAGAACATGACAGCAGCAGCAAACAGCAGGATGCCATGCTGTTACAGTGGAGGACAGATAGCAACATGGTCTGAGAGAGGTAACTCTAACCTAGCACTTTCATCTCCTCCCAGAGCTGTGAGGAAGCCTTTTTCCATGTGGTGCATTGTGGGTGAAGGGAAGCTCAGCTGAGCTCCCCCTCCTGCTGCAGAAAACTTCCCAGCTCCTGGGGGTGCCTGCTGCCACCCTGGCAGACACCACAAATCTGATCAGTGTATCAATATTCTGTTGGGGTTTGCAGCATAAGCCTTGTAAAGTAACAGAAAAATGGCAGTTTTAAAAAGTTTATATTAGAGCCAAGTAAATACCTGGAATTTAACATCATGAAGGAGAAACTACTTCTGTGGATTCTGGACTCTGTTGCAAGCCTCTACAGTCTCTACTCACTGTTGACAGTTCAATTTTAAGAGCCTGACTTTAAACTTGAATCCTAACCCAGTGTTTCACTGAGGTGGTTGTAAACKGATGTTTCAAGAAACTTGCAAGAGACAGTGAGTGACAATCTGCCCCAGTGACTTCAATTATTACTGGTTTGCTCGTACCAAGTGTAGCAACTAATTTTCTATTAAAATTACTCTTCATCCCCAAACAGCAACCGAGTGCAAATGCAAGCTGTGTCAACAAAAATATTTAAATGGATTTAATGATTGGGTGAAGTACAAGGTAAGGCACCCAAGAGAGAAGGAAGCCTGCTCAGTTACCTCTTCCACAAACAACTACAGCCTCTTGATAATCAGCCTCTTGTTTACGAGTTAAAAGTGTCCCTTATGGCTCAGTCAGTTCTCCTAATCCTTTATGAAATGTTCTTCCTAACAAGGGAGTTGTTTTGCTGTAGGTATACAAAATACAGCTGCTCAAACTCCTAATGCCTGCAATGAAGACAGGCAAACAGTTACAATTTAAAAACAAARGCAGAATACATGACTTGAATTTTCCCAACAGCAGTTGTCAAAACCTTCATTAGCATCAAAGCAATAGCACAAGAAAGACTGCAACCAGGTAGGGAGGGGTGGCCAACTGGCACACAAGGACCATGCTCAACAGTAGGGTTCAGATATTTCTAAAGAACACTTACAGTAGATTAATTATACAGAAAAAAATATACTTTAGGAAAAGTACAACCTCCACCTCCTGCAAAGTATTTTCTGTTGTAATTTGTGGGTGTGCAATAATCAATGCAATTACTTTGCTAGTTAGTGACTCACTCTGATAGGCACAGCAGCAGTTTGGCCTCTAACCCTCCTCGAAAACCTAACTTCAGACCTGTCAAAAAGAATTACAAGATAATACATSCAGATCTACCTTCTATTCATTTTCATTGGACTTATTTTGCCTTTTTTTAAGGCTAGATGCAACAGTCTTCAASCATGATCAGTCTGCATTAAGCATAACCCCAGTTCATTAGAGCTGAACATGGGAGGATGGCAAATACCACCTGCACAGAACACCATCTCATATTGCAAGAAACCAAAACTCCTATATTAATTGCTAGGAGGATTTTATCTGACCTCCAAGTATAAGATAAGCAGCTGGGGCAACAAACAGCATTTATAAAAGTATAAAAGCACACAGCCACCACATGCCACTGGGTAACACCATCAGACAAAATGCATCAGCTGTGGAGCTCGCTGACAGTGTTAAAAAACCACACGCACAACCAGCACAGATATATTCTACATCCCTCTCTTGAACTATTTCTGTGACTTCACTTTTAAGCTCTTACTCTACACTAAATTTCCAAGAAGTGTGTGCAGTTGAGGGATCAGCYTGATTGCCCTAGCAGTTCTATTTCTGCCTGCTGGAAACATGTTCCATCTGCCATCTTATTTTATAGAAATCAACAAGTTCAGCCTKCATAGATCACAAAACTCATCTGCAAGGTCTGAGAAATATATTAATATATGCTTTAAACTTGTATCTGTATATGCTTCAAACACTAAAAAAAGGTCCCAAAGGTCTTTAGATCATACTAGCAAAAATAATCACATGATTTTGTGCTTTCRTAATATTTTGAGGCCAGCACTGTGGTTTGGATAGGCTTTGCAACATAAGCCTACTTTGCACTGTAAGTCAAAGAACAGTTCCATGTTTTTCCTTCACTACCTGTTAAATAGTGGAGTTTTTTCTGAGCTAGACAACAAAGCTTTTATCATACTAAAACCAAACCCCTCTCATTCAGTCTTCTAGTCTCCATTTTAACTGTGTACTTCWAGAGTCAATTTCTTCAAATCCTTGAATGTTGCTGCCTACTTGCTTTTTTACGGGGCCACAAAGCTCTCAACTAAGAAAAGRAGAGATAATTTAAGCAAATTACTTAGTGTATATAGTGCCTAAAAATGTGTTGAGGATGGAAAGTTCACGCACATTCTTTTCCTTGAAATTATGCTGGTTTTGGGGAGTCAGGACTTCTCCCTGAATGTACATAAAAACTCTTAATTTGAAAAAAAACCCCACTTCTCAAAATATCACATGAAAGCATGTGTTGCACAATCCTACAACATTGCCGCCCTTTGTATTTCTGAAGCACTTGTGAAAAGAAAAATGTAGGTACTGTTATAATTCCCTCAAGGAGAATYTTTTTGTGGACAACAGATGATGACAAAGCATGAAATTAAACTGCAAGTGCTGAACAAGATGCAAAAAGAATGAAAAATATGCAATGACTTGACAAAAAATTGGGTGCAGGTGACTTATCCTTGTTATCAAAATGCTGCTTACACAGTTGTCTTTRTAGAGCACTGAGCCTTGAAACTGGAAAAATTACTGAAAAACACATAATCTGTATATCACCTGTACTGGGAGATGTTTGCTTGCTGTTCATTTATTGAAAGAACAATGGCACCAGGAAAATGTACAGGTTCTATATGCCAAAATTGATTTCTTAAACTGACTAGGTAAGAATGAATAGAAGAGAGTCYGTGTGGAATAAAGGACGGCAAATCAGCCCCCAGCACTTTTGGTACTGATTCTGGCTCTGCAATCATTTAACTCCTGGGCCTTTGCAATGAACACCATATTCAATTTTATGTCAACATAACATCCAGGCAGTGAGTGTGTACAAATCACTCCACTATCCTTGACCAAGGGACTATTATGGAATTGAGAAGTGCTGCTATTATACATTCATTATAAAGTGGTAAACTTAGGCATTCCATGGCAGGAAATATTATCAAGATTTTTATTTTCAAAACACTGGCCAATGACAGTAACTTACATGCTGTACCATGCCAGAATTGGATCTGAATCCTCCCTGATTATAAATCTCAAGTAACATTGTATTAGACCACGTTTTGTATTAGCYGCATAGTAAGGCAAGTTTCTATTCCATGCCACAAAATGTATTTGGGCATAAATCAGTACAAAAAATGGAGATCCTCCAGTGAATTGTTATTTCACCGAGTAGTGAAAATCACGGAGTTAATTATCACCTGCTGCTTTGAAGAGATAAATCTAAATGTGCACTTTGTCACCTTCTGACACTGAGAACCTGACCCCCTATTCAAGTTCCTCCTGCATGCTTTCAGCTCTTCTTAGGAGTGTGCCTCTGTTGTCATTACTCAGAGGGTGGGGACTCCCCCCCAAAAGAAGTCAAACCAGTGGAGCACAAGGCTGAGGGGGGGCAGCTCTTCCCTGTCCCCAGGCAGTTCTCCTGCCCTGCCCACAGGGAACCCCTGCTGCTTCTGTAAATACAGYTTCAGAGTGAAGACAAGTGTCCAGYGAGCTGTACAAACACAGCACTGCAGCCTGTAATTCTTCCAGTATGAACAGTTTCTACTACTCTCASATTCAACTGTTTTCCTTAAACCAGTTTTGAAGGTCATATATCAAGGAACTATTTCATGCTTTAATATGCACTTTATTATTTGTAAGTGATTTCCTACCAGACAAGTGGCTTGCAAGGACAGAGAACTCCCATTTCCTTTTATAGATTTGATTCGGAAATAAATGCTGGCAACRTCATGTGACAAACGGGCAGCATCCACAACTTGAGCAACTCTCACAATTGTATCAGAAAGGAATGGAAAAGCCAGCCTGCTGCTGCCACATCTATTTAGCCTCCTACTCCTGAGCTCGTTTTATCTAAATTCTTCAGCATTATCTCTCTTCTTTTGACCCTTCTTCTTGTCCTTATTCATGTGCAAAAACCCAGCTTCAGCACACTAACTTACTCATTCTTAAGTATTTATAATAGTAGGAAAAGGTAACACAAGTCTTTATTATATCTCTGTGGCTAAACCAAACTGAGTTTCAGGAAACTTCTTCTAATTAACAGCCACAAGTATAGATATACGTATATGAGTAAGGATTTCCTATGAAAACCAAAACCTTCTTTGTCTTTTCTATCTGATAGCTGTGGCCTTTTAGAACTAATTCGGGAAATAACTGGATACAACTGCATGAAMTAGTAATTTTGACTGTATGAAAGTAATATATTTTAAAGGAATCCCATAGTTTGAAGATGTGCTTACAATGTTTATGGATGCAGAATTACTCKATCTTATTATTCAGTAAGATTAAGGTATCTCAATAAAGCTCTGAGAAATAATACAAGTAAATCTTGGCCGCAATTTATATAACTTTCAACATTCTTCTAATGCCAGTTCCCACAAATCTAGTACTGATGAGCCCCAGAAATCAACCTTTTCAGACTAATTTAGAAGAATTTAGCTATCAACTTCAGAAAAGTAAAACTTTTAATTCCCACTATTTGGTTCTCAATTTCCATTCCAAAGAGTACATAATTTTCAAGAGCTATGATAACAACATCCTATTACATATAACATGGAAAGAATGTATATACATTCACAAATGAAATTGTTGAGGCATCAGAAGCTAAGTATTTTTTGTTAGCCCATAAATATTTTTACTACTCAGAAACTGCTGAGAAGTCAACAGCAATCTGTATCTGTAGGAATAAAAATCTGTGTCTTGACAAATACAGGTGACTAGAGACAATGGAMAACTTGTGGATGGGAAATTCTGTTGGAATTTCAGAGCTGAACATCACTAAGGGGGCCCAACTGTTTGGCATGGTGATGTTTTCAGGGTACCTGAAAAAATACATTATAGAGCCTAAGACAGTGTCTTCCCTTTCTTCCCAGGCTTTTATTTACTATTTGCTGCGGGATTATTTCTCACTTCAAATGTAATCTAACATGAAAGCTGCTGATCAATATTGTAAACAGATGATTAGTGTCTTGTGGCTGCCAAAGAACTGTTAATGAATCTCAACAAATGATGCTGAACCAGGGACATGAGGCAAAATAATWGAATTGAGGGAGATAATAAAACTAGGTAATTCCTTCAGTTTAAAAGGCAAATATCGCCAGAACTCCTTAAACAGAAAGAAATKATTGTCTTGTCTCAGAAATGGTAGGAAATCTATTTCTTTGGATTAATTAAAATCAAGCTGCCACCAACTGCAGCACTGCCTACTTGAAGTAAAACACAGAGCTTGTGAATTTGAGGTCATTGACACGACCCTTCCAGCCTGCAACAAGTGAGGTGAGACTCCACGGAGCCTCTCTGCACCCCTCTCCCTTCTCTTTCCCTCAGGTACTGCTTGGCTGTAGAGCCTGCCAGAGCCGCCACAGGACCATCAGCAATCTCCCTGCAAGATGAGTGGCTGCACACAAACAAAAGAGACCTGCTGGATGTTGCACCTGGTGAACAAATTTACTTCARCTGCATCTGGAGAGAAAATCTGACAGATGTGTGCCAGTTGTGAGCGAGGCCTTGAAACAATGTGAAGACAAGTCAGACAAGGACTTCTGTTGCCTTCTGTTACAAAACCCAACCAACTGACTTCAGAATGAAAGAGAGAAACAAATAACAGCTCCTAGCAGCAACCACTCTGAATTGCTAGGGAAACTCCATTCCACACACATTTCGTATTTTCAGACCTTTTGCTTCCTCTGTGTGACTGAAAGAGATGTCTGGGCAGCAAAAGCACACAGGTTATTCCCAACTCTCCAAATATCTCCTTGAAGAATGCTTGGAACAGGTGCATTGTAGGCAACAGCCTTTAAGGAACCATTTTTGAGAACGAGGGTAGTTCATCAGCAGTAGTTACTTTTAATTAAGCAAACAAACAAAGAAATACTAGACAAGCTCCTCTTCCTCTCTACCTGCCCAGTGATCCATTGTTTATTAATCCACAGCTTTTTCAGTTTTCCAGCTTGAAGTACACTAGTGAGGGAAAGAGCCTTGCTCATTAATCTGATCAAAGACATTTTTGGCTGTTAAACTACAAAATGCATGTAAACACCAGAAGTGAAATTCTTGATCAGTTGTAGCAAGTCAAAAC
This sequence comes from Alauda arvensis, assembly GCA_902810485.1. NCBI lineage: Eukaryota > Metazoa > Chordata > Aves > Passeriformes > Alaudidae > Alauda > Alauda arvensis. The sequence goes on along the minus strand of CADDXX010000139.1, from coordinate 364,366 downwards.
TTTAATACTGTGAAATAATCCAATATCTACATTTAAAGCAAACAATAAATATTTAAATACACAATGGAAAAGTTGTTTATTTCCAGGAAAAAAAAGATTTTGACTTGGAGAACTCAAGACTCCAAACAGTACTTAGATCTGTCACACTTGGTGTATGACACATTTGGTTAAAYATAAATGCCTTCTTCATATGGAGCTGTTTCTTTTTTCAATCTGTGGCTTTTTTTTATCTACCATTTAAAAACTGAGGTTTATTTTTAATGCAACATAATTTAACTAAACAAACAACTGATATACATTTTTAAGCTATTTGAGTTCATGATAGATTCAGTGTAAGATGAGAAAATTAGTGTAAGAACTTTGCTTTTCAGGATTTGCCTTCTACGGGACCATGCTTTGAAATTGTATTTATGCTGCAATTAAAAAGACAACTAAAAATATAGCCTTTTGCCTATTATACTTTGGTTAGTGTGATAATTTTTCACAAATATTTATTTACATTAAATGATAATAAAATGCAGATAAAGAGCAGAGTAATCTTCACAAGAGAATAGTGACCCACAAACCAAAGTTTTATGACTTATCTATTGAAAGCTAGAGAACACTCACAGCCCCTATATAAGGCATGGTTTTTTTTTGCTCAGAATCAAAAAATGTAAGTTAGCTCTCAAACACATTCATTGACTTTTAGAAACCATAGTGAAACATGAAAGCAAGCAAGTATTTTAATTACCTGGCTCTTCAATGCACTGTATGTGTACAATTTCTGCTTCTTAATGTTTCCCCACACAGCTGCCTATTTAGCACTGTCCTTGGGCACTGGATGTTTCCCACACAAAATGACTGCACTGAGCACACTTAGGCTGCAGCAAATCTCAGCAAGGTTAGAGGACATCYTGCTTTTGCACCCCCAGGCACTCAGTGCAATGGGACCCTGATGTTAATTTGAACCTTGAAAGTACATAAACTCCTGTGCAAGGCTCCAGTGGCCACCAGCATCTTCAGACATCCCAGATGGGGGCAAGGCTTTAACCTGTCTTTTGCTCCTGCTGAGCAGGCTGGCAGAACTGTACTCTCAGCACAGCCTGAGCTGGCTGCTGCTCCCCTGAACAATTATTAAAAATGCAGAGAAAATGTTGGCTTCTTAAAACAACCTTTTAGTWCAACAGCAGTTGCACTTCTGTTGATGGTGACTGTTGTGGACAACTACCAAGATCTTTTTCTACATTTTCAGTAGAAACAAGATGGCAAACACACTGCTGCAGTTGATTAACAATAGCTACAGGATCCATAGAGCTGCACCACACATGAAGATGAAATAGAAGTCTGTAAGCAAACCTTAAAATAGCATAAATAAACATAGTTCAATTGTCAGTAATTGATCCATGATCATCTTGTTTATGATACACTTTTAAATTACAAGTCARTGCTAATAGCCCCTTGATGCACAATTATTATCTGGTTCATTACTACATACACTTCTAATGGTACGAGCGGGTAAACATCAAGATTTTTATTATCAAGAGAATACTGAAAAGTGGTTTTCCCTTTAGAAGCAAGCAACAAGATAAACATATCTKCTTCTACTGAAGTAAACTGGCTAGCAGGATTCTAGAAACATTTCGGGTTTTTGGTAAAGCAACAGGCAGCCAATATATGCATTATTMTATCTGCCATGTTTCATCATTCATATTTTGCTACTTATCTCGGACCTTAAGAAAAATCAGAAAATAAAACATGTTGTAAAATAAAGTTACCATGATCAGCACATCTATTTGTGTATTCAGCATCCAAACTGCTCTTCCACATCCAAAGCATTTCGTATCAGCACTAACATCTTAAAAAGTCTGGGAAGAAAAGCATGCACTTTATTTGTGGAGGCACTGACTTTTCCCTAATGGTTTGTAGAACAGACCAGTCACCTCTGGTGTAACTGTGCAAGGCTCCCATGCTGTCATGCCAAACCACTGGATGCCCGAGCCAGAGRAGGACAGAGGCCATTCCTGGCTTTTCCTGGAGACAATCACCCACCTCTAACATGGAGCAGCTCCCTGAAAATGGTCATTCTCTCCCTCTTTCCAAGGGCTACTGCAGTGCCCTGCACAGACACCCTCCCTGCCTCAGTCTCAGGCTGGGAGCTCAGCTGGGCCAGTGGGAGAAGGAGGAGAGAGATGGAGACACCACTGGTGTCCAAGCTTCCCCTGGGCACTGAGAGTGCCCAAGTGAAACACCAGCTGCATGTGCACASACTGTGCTTTACTTGACTTGGACTTAAAACTTTTAACAGAGATAAATCAAATACATCACCAAATAACGGGACAAGAGATCCCATTCTTTTCCACTTTACAAAACCAATCAGAATTCTTAAGATGTATGAAAAAAAAAATCTATTTTTACTAAGCTATTTAAGTTCTACACTGATATCCCATGGAAAACAAGTATAAACAGTAAGAAAAACTCATGTRCTTTTCCAAAACTACTCAAGCACAGGTCACAAAGTACTTCAGCTGCAGCTGAAGCATGGCATAGCTCTATACTGAATCATTACACTCACTTTGCAGATGGTTACTGTTATCGTGGAATATATATCTTGCTTACACCACTCAGAGAGCCAAGGCAAGCATATAAGGGAGTCCAAAGAAAGAAATACAGCATGTTTTTGCTTTTTCTTCAAGAGTTTCATTTTCTCTTTGAGGCTTTTGTTTAAAAATTATTTTTAAAAATAAACAATCAGTCTTACCCAGATCGCTGCAGAATTATAAAAAGAGTGAAAACCATTGTATTGCTATCCATTTTATTAACTATGTTACCTGAAAACTATTAAATATTCTATCCAGGCAATCAGTTCCAGTGTTTGATCTWGATTTTTCTTTTCCTGAACAGTCTGGACCATGCAGTCTATGAATTTACCATATGTTATGATTTTTGAAGAAATTGAGGATTTTTGTAACACTCCTATTTCAGTATTTAACATAAATAATACTGTAATAAGCCAATCATGCTGGCAGAAGTACAGCACACTCCTGGAAATATCTGTTCTTGGAGGTGATTTGGATTGAGCAAYTGGGTAATGCTTTGGACAGAAATTAATCAAGTCCCTGTTGGCACATTCAACATGAGTAGGTCAAGTATATGGCTAGATGCTGTGCTATTTTTTGCAATTCAATAACAGTGCAAATATGAACTGAGAATATTTCTCCCATACAAATATAAAAAAGCAATTATAGCCATATCAGCAATGAAAAATATATGAAGTACACTGTGATTGCTGGTTTGCCTGCAAATTTCCATGCAATAATCCTAACAAACTACCTAAGAAAGTTTCAAATGTAGCAAAAATGGTTTTTGGAGGTGACCTGGAAAACAAGTTCTGCTTAGGAAACTTTTTTTTTGTATTAAACTTTATATATTTGAACCAGATTCCCCAAACTACAGAAACTACGGACAACAGGCTAATGAAAGGGAATCATAATACTTAAGACTGTGGTGTTCTAGGACAAAAAAAAAGTAGCTATTGCCCAAGTTAAACCAGCTTTTCTAACCCAACCATCCTAGGGAATGGATGATTGCCTAACTGGGGATTTTGGGTAGAAAAGGGGTAGAAGCTGTAAAGAGAACTTTCTCACTGGCTTATTAAGGACAAGGGTAGGTAGCATATGTGACAAAGAGAAAGAGCAAACAAGGAAGGCACTGGGGTGGAATGATTCCTTCCTTTCTGGAGGACAAGCCACCAAYAAGAAGGAGAAGCAACAATCTTTGAAGCATCTGCCTTCAGCTGAGCAAATCCCCTGGAACAAGTAAGATCACAAGATGGGAATGTGCTCAGTACAAAGACTGCTTTGGTCCAGGTCCATTTTTGTCTGTGCTAAAAGTACAGGTTGTGGGGAAAAATCTTCTTAGATCTACATATGCACACCCTCTTTGAGAAATTGTCTGAAGAACACAGCTGTACTTCAATTAGCATCAGATGCAAAATTCCCTTTAGAGAAATAGACATTTTAGAAACACTACTCCAAAATGTGCTAAGGTTCCACACTCAAGCAGCATCAAAGTTTTGAATCAGCTCTATATTACAACCTCCAGAACATTTCATTTCTCTCCTATTTGTAAAACTCCTATGATATGGTTGAGATCTAGCCTATGACTAGATCCTTTGTACCAGAAAAGAGATTCTGACCTTCCAGTCAAACTGGGAAAGGGGAAAATACCCCGGAATGTGTCCTCAGGTGGGGATCTCCCTCACCTTATCTTGATAGCTCTCAAGCAAGATGCATGTTTTCAATGTGATTTTTATTTCACTTGATRTACTGTTAAAAACCAGCTTACTCTAACATGAGGAGTGGATGGGAGGTTATTTTTTATTTCAAATTGGTAATCTATTCCACTATACAGCTGGGAGGAGAAGGGAGAGTTTGGAGAGAAAGAAAGCATTCCAAATAATCTGAATAAGAGAAGAAGAATAAAATAAATATTCCTAACAGGAAATCAGGTACTCTTTTAGAGATACTTTCGAAACTTGAAGTAAAAAAGGTCAGTTTTAATGACTAATTCCTTCACTTGACAAGGATTCACAACCATAACAGCTAACCCTCTGGCAATTATAAAAATGCCCTGAYGCTGTCCTGTGACTTCAACTGTATTTTGCAAAAAAATATTACATAAAAGAGTAATTTCTAATTATTTTTCTSTGGCAGTCTAAAACTTTTACTTTCTTCATTTGATTTCTGATATCCTAAAGACCTCTCAATCAACAAAGAGTTTTAATGTGGAAAATATTTCACTTGAGCCACATCAGTGTGTCTAACTCACTTAAAATCTGCAGCAGACATCCTAATTATTTTAAAGGGCAGGGGAAMAAATATGTAAATTTGGTTATGATGGTTTAACTTCAGATTTTAACAATGTAAAGTACTGAGGAGAAAACAAATGAATAGCAAGAGAAAAGCAGAAGCATCTCAGAATATGTAAGGAGTGAATGTAGTCATTGAAAATTTGTTTTCCTCTTTCTTCACGATTTCCAGTTAGACATCCAATTAATCTAGTAGAGAATGTCATAACTCTGTTTACTTGCTGATAAAAAAGGAGAAAATTTGCAGTAGTTAAAATAGAAAAAAAAAATTGTAGACATTCTGTGATTTCCAACATTTATCATGGAGGTGAATCTTTGCTCTGTAAATCAGCCTCAGCACCTACCCTAAGCACCACCCTTATAGTAACTATGGGAAAAATACTCATAGGACCTATTGGTACTCTGGAATTAGTATGGCAGGTAAGGGGATGAATGGTGTTTGATCTTGGAAATTCAGCACTAGAGTTACCTGTCTTTCTAGTTCTTCTATGGTAAAGTAGCAGAAAAGAAGTGTTATTAAGGAAAGCACTCTAGTAGAGAGGGACTAAAAGACCCACATTCATTTCTGCCTACGACTCTTAAGAGTAGTCTCTGTATAAAAACAAACCCAAACATCTGTACCCATAGTGTTCTGCTCTCCCTGTGCTGTGGGTTTTTAAGGAAGCTTTATTTCACCTTAGCTCACATATTTTAATGTATCTCCATTTTGTCAGTTGGGTTTTAAGGTATTTTTGACTTTCTAATTTGTATCATCATTAGTCAAATTAAAAAATGATCCTTGATTTTGTAACAATAGAGATAACAAAGAATGACTTCACACAACAGTCTGTGTTACTAATCCTAAAAGCCAAAACGTACCTACTATGTTTTCCTTCTACTGCCAAATTCTATCTCACTCCTGAAATACTAATTTAAAAATATTCCTTAATTATTTAACATTGAGCTGTTTTCCCCCTTTTGACTTTCCATTTGAAAAGTTAGAATTATTCAATACAAGATACATAGAAATTCAGCTGCAGCCAAAAATGACATTTTTCCCGATTTAGTAACACCACTGCATGAGAAGAATGTAAGCAATATCTTGATTTCTATATGTGCTTGCATAAAGACAAGGCAAACATTTTGTAAAACTTTCACAGAATACACAAACCAGAAATTTCTAATCATCCTAAATGAACGGCAAAAATGCACTCAGTGGAATGTACACATGCTTCCAGAAGCAGGTTATGATGAATGCTATCAGTAAGAATGATAATTTGCAAATGATTAAACTGCACAGATAAATAGAAGGTCAATTTTTATAACTTGATTCCGGCTTTGCCTGAAAGGATTGATGAGGAGCTGGTAGAATTGTCAAATAAAGCCATGAATCCCCATTTTAGGCATCTATTTATTTCAACAAAATTCCTAAGAGATATTTCGTTTATAAGAATTAATATTTTCTATGGTCAAGGAATTTTGRAACTATTCTTTATATGAACATAACTTATTTATTTTTACTCACTTTCTCATACAAGGCTCGAGACTTTATTTATGTGGTAGTTTTATTTAAGGCTATGTTTTCCTTGAGATTCAGAAACAGGAATGCTCTTACATTTTTTCACATTATCCTCCCAGCATAGCCCAGATCCAACACTCACAGCTTCATCCTGAAAAATGTACCATGACTATCCCACATCCCTGCACAGAGGTTCGTTTGCTCTTTTAATTTCCGAATTTTGCTGTTAAGAATGAAGTGGAGAACTCACTGTTGTTTTTCACCCGCCCCTTACAAGTTGTTACAGTACTTACCAGAGCCACAGTGGAGGCTATGGGAGCACGGATGGAAGTATGCAGCACGTAAATGATTACAAATCAGTGCACCACATCAGCATCCAGCCATGCAGCACAGCAGCCAAGACCCCACCCTTTCCCAACCCAAGGCCCTGCTGTGCCGGCTGCGATTCTGGGAGGAAACTCGCTGCGGGTGAAAGTGTTTTCTAGCAAGTGAAAGGGACAAAGAGTGTGATAGCTGACCTTGTTATTTCCTGGTTATTGCTCTTTGTGCTGAGGAAATAGGCATTTTAGCAACATCAGCTCGAGCGAGCCAAGATTGTTTGCTTTTTAATGGATTAAGATAATTTTTCCTTTGTTTTCTGTTTGGACAGTAAAATGACAACATCATGAACTGCTGCTGTGTTTTTCCACTTTTCCAGCAGCAAAGTTTTTTAAGATACATGCACTTAAAAATCCGGTATGTACGTCCTAACATACATCAGTTAAGTCTATACTTAATATCCAAACCAAAGAGAATTCCTGTCAATCCAGTGAGCTGGTGGTCCTGTCAGTCCTCTGGGAAAAGAGATATCTCACTCTGCCCTCTGACTGAGGATCAAGCAGAGCAGAAATCTGAATTTCCCAGATGAGCGCTCTGACTGTCTGCCTTGGAAGCTCTCCCTGGCTGCACATTTAGCAGACAGCTTTTTTTTAGGAAACATTCTTCCAAGTTTTCTTGGATTCTTAAAAACTTTTGGTTTCAGTGAGTCAGCATTTCCAAACAAAAGGCTGCTGTACTAAAAAATTAATGAGCAGCTGTATTTATAATAACCTCTGAGATGATATTAATCAATTTTGTAGTTCTGACKGAACAGTTAGCTGTGTATTAGCTGCTCACTTGAGCACTTGCCCTCCTCCCCTCCAAAGGCACTTAGGACTTAAATCAGTAAATTATTAAGAACTTTAAAATTTTACTGAATCAAATAAATTGCTCCTTCAAAAATGCACGTTCTTGCAACATTGATGTATTTGTGTCATTTTGGAAAAGGGGAGAACTACAACTTCAACATCAAATGTAGCCTCGTGGCTCAAAATAAGGAACCTCACAGAAGAAGATACCTCACTGTGGTAAACAATCAAGATATATTTAGAACCACCAAACTGTACTCTTTCATTTTGTAATGTTTAAATACAGATAAACTGTAAGGGACTTCAATTATTAGAGTGCTTCATTAAAAGTATATATACTTCTTGCTGTTATTGTAAATCAAGATCCACAGAAGAATGCTGACTCATAGTTTTCTCACTTGACAGTATAAAATGTTTGTTTTGGATATGGTTAGCAGTATTTTCTGATTATGCCCAAAGGCTCGTGTTAATACTGAAGATTAAWGCCCAAGCATAATTTTTTGTGGAGTTCAAAATGCCATTTGTGGACTGTCAGCAGACCCTCTGAGACTTTATTAAGGCATTCATCCTTCTGCTGCTTTGAAAATCCAGGCAAAACCTCCTGCTTCCTGTGGCAAGGGGGCAATGCACTGGCAATATAAGTAGCAGGCRAGAATGGACACTCCAAACATGGACCCAACCCACCTCTCTACACCTGCAGCTCATGAAACCTACTGTTTGTGCCAGGACTAGTTCATGGAGAAAAAAAAGAAGTGGTCATTTCAAAATACCACCTCAAAATTATTGATGACACGTACAGATAGCACATTTTTATACAGTCCCATCCACACTGAATATACAGTAATTACCTGGAAATTTGTCAGTGCTTTATGTGAAGAACACCAAGTGACCACAGTATTACTTTTGCATTATTGCTGAGATGGACATGGATAAGCACAATCCCTCGTAGCTGTAACTGCATGTATGGTAACATGCATTCTCATGTTACCATAGCAAACCAATTCCTTAAGCCACAGTAATCCTTTTAAACTAAGCTAAATCAGGTTATAATAGTTAAGCTAGTACCTCTGAAACATCTGTTCTCATATCTTTTAAATATATTTTAGAATTATATATAAATGGAATATGCTACTACAAAACCAAACAAACATTTATTCTCACACTTCACTTAAGAGGAAAGAAGAAAAAAAGTTACCATCGTGTCATGGCACATAAAAACACTTGCACTTTCCCTTCTGACTGCCCTCTCAAGGCAGCACAATGTTTCTTCAACAGCTGAATTTCTAAAAGCAAATACAGGTACACAGAGCCACAGTTTCTTACAAAGGTTTCCTTACTACTAAAATAGCCTCATGCAGCAAAATCATGTCCAGGTTTCAAGTGTCCTTCTTCAACTKCAGTGGTACATGCTGTTTTTTATTAAGTATTCTCAGAGCATGCATGGGCTGCACAGCACAAGGGTGACACTTAAGTAACATCCAAGTCTAAAAGGAATGCCCAGYACCCACACAGCAGACACCAGCTCACCTGCTGCATTATCTGGAACATGTTGTATTGAGGAAACAATGAAAACTCATTTAAGAAGTACCATGGAAAAGCTCAGTAGTCCCCCCCCCAAATATACACACATACACAGACAAATAAAAAACCTGATTTATTTCAGAAAGATTCAAGAGGATCTCTAAAAACTCCTTCCTATGATGMAGCAGGAAAAAAAACCCACAAAGATGGTATTGCTCTCACTGGTCTAACTTCAGTTATCAGATTGAAGCAACTATTGTAATTCCTAATCTTATAATGTTTTCTTTAGATTCCTAACACAGATTCCCTTAATCAACATGAATACATCACCTGATTTTCAAATGATCCCACAGACTACTTCAGCCACAGTACTCCTTGGATTTCTGTRGAAAAGAGATTTTTGAAGCAAGCAATATTATTTTCCTAAGTCTTCCACCTCCCAGGGAAGTTAAACTGACAAAAATTTGTGCTCAAATCTTAATCCTTTCTTCTGCAAATTGTGACAGATTAATTTTCTTGAGTCTTGGTTTCTGAAATAGCTTCATACTTGATCACACCATATCTGTACTTAGCCAATTATGTTATAACAAACAGAATGCAAACTAAGTTAAATTTCCATTTTAAAGAGAAAGAACACAAAGTTTTGCCCTACTTAATTAAACCTAAGCACATTTTTAAAAAYTGAAAAAATTTAAACTCATGGAACATTAAATGACCACTAAGAATTACTATAGTCCTGCAGACCCCCAAGGCAAATCAAAATGAAAGTTGGAGATTAACTCTTATTTGGCAAACAGTYGAAGTAAGATTATTTCAGGTGTACACAAACAACTGAAATTATCATCTACTCATTTTCAAAGCCTAAAAGAAAATGCTTCTGCCCAGGGGAAATGGAAGGCAAAATGAAAACCTGCTTAATACTCTTGAAACTTAATCTGTAACAATTTCTAAAGAAGTCTACCTYTACTTGAGGCAAAAATGAATGAAGCAACCCTCCTAAACCAAGCACAGTGAGGTGCTTTTGAAGTCAGATGACAAAGCTGGCTAGCCAGCTTCTAGAGCAATTCTAAGTACAGAGACTTCATCTGCCCCTCACTGTGAATGCCAGTGGTGAACTCTTGAACCTGGAAGCAGAAGAAGCAGCTCTGTGTCCATGGACCCCAGCAAAAGATCAGAGATCTCCTGATGAGAAAYGCTACCAAAACCTCTGCTCAAAACAGTGAACTGGCTGCACACTCCCAGCATTCATGACCACARCTCAATCTTTCCTGATTCCTATTTGAAGACTTGACTAAAATATCTTTTGCCACAGCTGTAACCCTTTCAGCATGTACATGTCACAGAGATGAGGGCTCACAGTCAGTGAGTTTTTTTTTTAAATAAGAAGGACCTATAGAAGATAAGGGAAAAGAATATAAACTTGAAAAAACTGATGCAGTTTTTCACTGGCTGTGCCGTTCCATGTCATTGTGCCTTTCAGAATCAACTTAAAATTTCTCATGTTGTAAGAGCTTCTGTAAAAATTAATCTATTTATATACTCTTTGTTCTATCTCACTCATAATCCTAGCTTTTAAAAAGAGCATAAATCAATGGGAAAAAAAATAATGATGAGGAAGCAGATGCCCCTTTACAAAATGTTGGCATTAATACAGAACAACTATGAACTGTCCTTCAAAATAAGCAAAACTCTCATTACAGATTTCTAATGAATTCTTAATTAAAATCCACTAATTCACCGAAGTCTTTGTAAGAAAAAGAGGCATATAAAAGACTTTGCCCATATTCTGTCAGGAATTCCTAAGAATTAGATGAACTCTTTCCAGCCTGAGTAAAAACAGAGAGAACTTGCACTTCCACATGTGCAGAGGGGTGTGTCAGACAGCACAGCCACGTGAACAGTGCCTGTTATTGATCTGGCCATCTCATGATTCCCTGCTACTCAGTTCACAAGACGGAGACTCCGTGCCTTGAGGAGCACGCCATGTCCAGCACAGCAGCATYTGTTTGCACAGCTGAGTGGGGGACACTCTTCCCTGACCACTTCCATCAGGTACTTCTATCCCAGGGATGCCCACAACAGTCCAGACCCTGCAATGGCAGAGATGAGGTGAAAAGGTTTGGCTTGGCAGCAGCTTCCTCTCAAGTCTCGCCAGGGCTGGAAGCGTTGTGGCAGGAGACATGAATGAAGCAACACTTCAAATGCAGCTGGGAACCAACTGCGTCATCCTGGCTCAGAGGAAGTGACCATCTGACTCCACAGATGCAAAATGCCACTGAAGTCTAAAAGAAGGAACTTCTCAACAGAATTCTGTATCATTAAGAAATCCTCAAGAAACCTTCTCTTGAAGAGAACCACATCTACTTGTGTGTAGAGCCACAGGGCATGGTGAAAAAGAAGTTAAGAGTGGAGAGCAACTGTGTCTCCTTCCAGGCTGCCCCTAACTCTTGTTTCTGAGAAGGGAATACACAGTTGTCTTAGATGGTATTTAAGAAATCTGAGTCAGGAGCTTAAAACTATGACAACATGTAAAGGAATAATTATATATCTAGTGAGAAAGGAATGTATGAGGGAGGGATGCTTTGTCTGGGTGCCAGCACCAGTGAGTAACAGCAARTGGTTCAAACTGGAAGGGCCTTTCCCTCAAAGAACCAGTTGGTCTCCTTTGTTTGGAGCATTTTCCAGGTTTAGGTATCTGTGGGAATCTGCTCTGCACTTTCTGTCTGATCCATCCCAATCTACTGAATCCTGCCTCACCTACTGCATTCTGGAGCTTTAAATTTAAAGCCGAATTTTTTTCTAAGTGGTTTTTTTTTTTTAGTACTTAGTAATCATCTCACAGAAATAATGGGAAACATGGATAAACATGTTTTTATTGTGCTAGTATGCACAAATGTAGCTACACTGGTTTTTACCTCATGCATCTTTAAGTCATTATACATCTTCATTTTTTGTGAGGTCTAAAAGAGTTAAAAAATACATCTATGTTCATCCCTTGTAATAAATGGAAATTCATCATAAGGATAAATGTAATAAATTACTACAGTCAATATTTTTCTTTAAGTGGTCACCCACACATAAACTTTAAATTGTCACCAACATATTTTACCTTGCACTTATTTGCTATATTGGAAGGATGTGATTAAAAAAAAATACTTGTATTAGAGGTGGAGTTTCTTTCCCCAACAGTTCATACTGATAGTCTGAGTACTGCTTCTGGATCTAAAATCATATAGACAWGAAATATGACCATGAAGAATTAAATGAACAAAAATATTCCAAGTCAGTGTCATCTCTGATCTCTATATCTTTATGATCTGGGAAAAAAAATTTTTTTTTTTACAATTACTAACATTATAATGGCCTTAGATTATTCCATTTTTCTCCTTTACATTCAGTTGTAGGTGAGTAGTAGTAGTTCTTTTAAGTTTTGTTGAAGCAACAGAATGCCATGTGGTGCATATATGACCTGAGAGTAGTGGGAGATTTTTATTGAGAACTTTATTTTAGATTTCACTGACAGTTATCCTATGCCTTCAAAAAGCATCTGGATTTTCTGTCTTCATGGGCACCTATCCTGTAACTGGATAGGGTCTCCAGATGATCCAATTATCCAACACTTCTGTTTTTAGAATAGGAACTTCCTCTCTGAGATAAAAAAAAAGAAATTTTTTTGCATTCCCTTGCCACCCAGTTCAGATTACCCCCCATAGCAGGAGGCATCCTGAACACACTGAGATAAACTCACAGAGTTTGTTTTCCAACAATTTAACTTCAGGCACACACCACATTAAAGCTCTCCATCAGTGCTCACTCTGGCTGGTGCTCCAGAGAGGCCCTCTTGATGACTGCTGCAGCCCTGATGGCAAACTGCTCCTGAACTTCTTTTTGTTAYTTACAAATTGGCATTATTTAAATATTTTTAATAATACCTTACAGGTTTTAATTTCTTTTCTAAAGATTTTCTATGCCTTTGCTGTTCAGATCATCTCCATCAGTTCGAACTTCTYGCACCTATCTTAGGTTCTGCAAAGTAAAGTAACTTTGCAAGAAGTGATACCTAACAGAAAACCCACCACTTAGACTATAAAAACCTTATGGGAATCAGAAAACCTTGAAACATTTTGAGGGTGTCTTGTGCAACAAGTCCACTAGGCAAAAATGAATGCACCAGCTACATTTCTTTTGCTCTGTTCTAGTGAGAGTTTTGCATTGCTTTTTTTTCCCTTGAAGACAACATGAAGGACAATACAATGACTTGAAAGATTTGATCTGCTTCTGACCAGTACTGTTAGTAAAGTATCTTCTCCACACAATGCTTTAAATTCCAGTAGTCCACCTCCCTCTCCAAACAGTCACACACAACAACTAGAGCCACACTATCTGAGGGAATGGAAAAACCAATATACTGTATTTGGTGTCACTTGTCTGTTTTTCTACATGTGCAGAAGTGAAAAAGATTGGTTTCCCTCRTTTCTTGCATTTCTCCAGAAACAAAAATGTGATGTTGGTGTTGGAATAAGAAGCCAGGATCACCTTGACTGGCAAACCTTGGAGACTGAGCCATGACTCCATCTGATTTTCTTTCCAGTTAACCTAAAAAGCAGGGGAGGTCCTTTAAGGGGATGAGAGAAGTGAGTTTTCTTTTTTTTTAGGCTGTCTAGTCCTTTAAGTTAGGATGACATTTGGTGGCATACCATTGCTGCCTTCCCACAAAGAAAGTACTTCTAAGAAGGTTTTTAAAAATATAATTATTTTAAGTGAGACATGTGTGGAAATTGGCTTGTTTTTCAGTCTGATAAGAGCTCAGTTTCTCATGATGAGTTAATAGTTTTGGATGGAGAGTCCTCATTTGTTGAAGCCTGGTCACTGGAATCCCCTAGATTTTTTWTTCACATGCAGTGTGCAAGGATCCTTTCAGATAGGAGATGGTTGAGATTTTTGGAGGTCAATAACAAAGAAGAAACTATGCAAAAACCTGTATTATCTCGATCACGTTCAAGGAAAAGAAGCAAAAAATTTATGAACATGGCAGACATAAGTAAAGAGACAGATTCAGGAGACTTTGCTGTCAAAACCTCTTTCACAAACAACACTTTGAGCTTTGTGCCCTCTGCTCAAAAGTTTTGTGAACTCAGCATTTTCAATGAAGTGTTCTCCTTCAAGCCAGCCTGTGTATTTTGCAGAGACCTCAGCTGCCAAACAGAACCTGACRTTTTAAAAAGGTGAGTAGCTCCTGACCCTGTAAAATCAAGCATAGGATTTCAGTAGCTGAAGAAAATACCTAAACTATGCTCCTAACATTTCTCTAGAAATAAAACCTCACACTAACTGGTGAACCACCAAAACCAACATTTTGTGCCTAAAGCAAAGAATTCTTGAAGGTAAAGGTTACACTTTAGAATCCTTAGGGATTTTTCAAATCCATGAGGAGTTGTAGGAAGAAACCAGTGAGGTTATAGTCCAATCTTCCTTTATCACCTCAGATTAAAAATGTTTGRTAATAGTGAAAAGCAAGGCAAATAGGGCATGCATGTGTGTATTTGTGTAAAAACATAAAAATAAAAACTGCTTTTGAAAGGCTCTGCAACTAGGATTGTGGAGAGGACCAGAAAAAAAGGAAAAGAAAAACAAAAAAGAAAGAAAATAGTAGTCTAGATGCCAACTACTGATTATCTGCACTATTAACACAATAGGTCCACTGTTCTTAGTGGACACTGCCAATGCTCTTAGTCTTAAATTAGAGCAAGCAGCTGTTTTAGTGTACAGCTGAGCGTGACATAAGCCTGTGTAAACACTTTTCTCTGTCACATTCTTCTAAGCAGATGAGGGATGTATTTTTCTCCCTTCATGTAGAATAATCCTCTTCTCCAGAAGTTCCAAGTAACTTGTAAATTGCACTTCAATTCTGCCATTAGAAGAAACGCAAAAGATCTGAGRGGACAATATAATTTGTCAGGTGGGTGTGTGTATCATGCATCAAAATGTCTACTTTTAAGGCTAGCAAACTCGACAGCATTCCACAAACACATTATCCCTGTTCTCTTGAGCCTACATTTTCCAATGGTAACACACTTGGCAGATTCCAAAGCCAGTTTTGATGATAGTGATAGGAAATCTCTACCYGTTGTTCCTATGTATTTCATATATAAATTATCATAGAGCATTCAAAGAAACAGACTGCAAGAAACAACTGATTTGGTTCCACAGAATTCCTTGCTGTCCTCATGTTTTAAATGAGCTCAGTTACTGAGGATTTTTAAACCTGAAACATTAAAACTGCATAACCAACACGGGCAAATTGTGAAAATCCTAGAAGAGTTTTCAATAAACATCTCTCCCCCTTCTCCTCCTCCTCCCTTTAACTTCCATATACTTTTTGGGGCATCTAGAGGTCAGGCACGGAAACTTGAGAACAGACTGCAACAAATGAGCAACAATTTGCACAGTACCAAAATTGTTAAGTTGAAACCATGACACTGAYTTGCATGAAAAGGCAGCTGACCTCCATCTTACAACTTATTTTTAAACCAAATGAACTCTGAAGCTGACAGACAAAGGCAGATAAATTGCACTATCTTCCAATTTTCAGTTAAAGCCTGTAGAGATGGACGAACTTATAGCGGAGTAGCTGGGCTCCTTTACTGTAGAGAGGCAAAAATAGTGGTTGAGGACATCACCAGCCAACAGACAAGAAAAATTCCTGGAAAAGCTGCAGCAGAAGCAACAGGTCACTGGACAGACTTTGCTAATGTGGAAATTGTTAATGCAGCCAGTTTAATACTCAACTCTCACCCTTACCTTTACAGGCTACATTTTTAAAYACACTGTCACTTGAAGCGGGACCTGTAATTTCTGTGGTATTCCTATATTGTTCTGGTCCTGTAAAACTGTGCATCTTACTTCTAGGTGAGCTGCCTTCAGGTTGGTAAGGATGGTGGCCAACACCTACACAACAGGAGGGAGGACACAAGGAATGTGCTTGCAGAGGTAAACAGTTTCAACCAGGCCACCTGAAACAGGGGAGCAAATCTGACACCAGTTAATGCTTTCTCTTTCTGTTACCACCTTATACCATCACCACCCTGGCCACTTCCTCAGAGGTGTACTTGGCTCTTGAACAACTGGGATCTACACAGCTGAGCTACAACAGTTCATCCAATGCTAATCTAGATGCTTTTTGTTGGTGGTTCTATCCATATAACTCAAATGTTGTTCCACAGCAGTTCTTCCACCATAATCAGGAAAATTTATAAACTAGGAGTACAAGCTCCATCTTCAAGTTGTTCAAGCTCTAAGTTTAGGTGAAAAAAAAATATTTTTTTAGTAGTAAGCAGGCTGCTTACTACTTCAGGCTTCTTGATTATGTGACAGTTATATATTGATATAAGCTATATTTTCTTTGCAAGAAAGATGTAGATCAATCTCACTCATTACAGGTGCTCCAAAGTCTGTCCCCCCACAAGGACATATCTCTGCAACAAACCAGGTATAGGCATAGAAGCACAGAGAAATTTATAYTGGAAGTGGTTTCTGGATCACCCAGTCCAACCTGCTCAAAGCAGCACTAGTATCACTTTTACAGCTGAGTCTTGACAAGTCTCCAAGCCTTTCTGGGCCACCTGTTCATGTCCGGCCAAAGTGGATTTTTTTTCCAAATATGACCTTCCCTTTTTGCATGTGAGTCTGTTATCTCTTKTTTTACCCCTGTGCACCTCTGAGAGGGGTCTGGTTCTGTTTCTATAACTTCCTACCTCTTTTAAATGGGGGCTGATTGTTATCAATTCATGCCTTAGCCTTCTCTTTCCARGCTCAATAATTTTCCTCACTAAATTTGTTAGTGGTTCTTCCACCGCACTTGCTGCAGCTTTCTGACATTTTGGGCTGGGTGCAGAATTGGACACAACCCCTAGACAAGATCTGACGAGTGTTGTGTTGAGAGGAATAATCTCTTCCCCTGACCAGCTGACACTCTTCCTAGTGCTACTCAGTATGCACAAGACRCTGCTGACTCAATGCTTACTGCCTCCCTCAGACCTCCAAGGTAACTTTCAGCTGGAGATGCTACTTGGACAGCTGGTCTCCTGTCCACACTGATACTGCAGAGGGTTTTTTCTCCCAGGTGCCTGACACAGCACTTCTCGTTGCTGAACTCCTGGAGGTTTCTGGGAGCTCACCTCTGCAAAGCTGGTCCTTGTGAATGGCAGCCCTGCCTMCAGCCAGTCAACTGCTTCACCCAGTTTTGGGGAATACCAGTCAAAGGTCCATTCCAGGTCAGCTGGSTCGTCCACCTTGCAGCTCCTGCAGTGATTTTGCTCCTGCAGCTGTCTACTTTGGAAAAAAATGGTAGCTTTTTTTTTTTTCATACTGGCAGCACAACAATGGCAGCAGTGTGAATTGAGGAAAGCTGCTGTTGGCCAGCATTTAGACTTCTGCTGCTAAACTCACCAGCAGAACAGCAGCACATAAAGGTTAGTTTGGATGCTTCTATATGAGACATATAATATTGTATAGGCAAAACTGTGAAGAACTGAAGAGCCATGAAAACCCTCAGCAGAACAGATAGAAGAAAAAAACAAAAAGGCCTCCAAACTAGAGAGTGAAGAAGTGACGTAAGGGAGACTAGAAAACAGTTTGTTTTGTAGTCATGAACMTCCTCTCCCATCTGGTATTTATGCTACACACACACAGACACACAGAGACACAAGTGCATGCATATATACTTCTGCCCTCTGAATTTCAAGGCACAAAGAAACAATTAAGTCACCTAGCTTTTAAAAGCAGATAAAATATTTCTTTAGATGCTTTTCTGACATCTGCAGGCAGTTATCAGTTTGGTTTCTTTCTTTAAATCAGATTGTTTGCCTCAAGCATACACAGAAAAGTCTCCCACTAAAAAATAAAATTTCCTTGAGATGAAGAGAAGAACTGCTAAAAGCAGTGGCAGAGAGGAGATYACCCTGCCTGGTAAAACCAGAGAACCTGCAGTGTAGAGGATTGCTCAATGGGGCCAGCTACARCATTACCTGCCAAGTCAGCCACTCTCACAGACTGGGAGCTAGCAAGCGAGAGACACAGCCAGTTGGCTTTGGCGGAATATTTATGGAGGATGCAGAGGCTTATTTACTGAATAATCTGGAGACCATCTGGTGGTATCCAGTGACAAGAACACTGAGCTGAAAGTAGAAAAGCCTGAGCTCTATTTCTGGCTCTGCCAACTATTTTCTGTGACCTCTGGTGGCTCAGTTTGCCCATATACAAATCAGAAAAAAAAATCTACTCTCTTCTCCAGGAAATTTTGATACTTTAGTAAGAATTCACACTTACTACTATTTCAGTAGTACGATTATTTATTTACATTATCAATAACCACTTCAGAATCAATTGTTAGAATATTTTTTGAATCTGAGTTTGCCCCCTAAACAAAAAGATTACAAACACMTCAAGAGAGGTAGTACATAATGTGGAGTAAAACCAAAAGAATTAGAAAACAAGCTGGACAGTTTTTTTAGTTGGGACCTTTCTAAACTAAAGAAATTTTTTTTTCCCAGAAGAAAATGCACACAAATCACGTGAAGGAAAGATCTGTACATCTTACTGGACCTTCCCCACACCCAGACTAATGCTCACTACCAYTACTGAGCTGAAAAAAGGATAATCTAAAATACTCCTGAGTTCTGAATTTCCTACCATTTTGYTGAACCTTTAACTATCATTTTTAGAGAACAAAGGCAACTGAGTAAGCAGATCAATACCCACAAGATATGCTGACTCCCTTCACCACCAATCTGCTCTGTTTAGAGGCCCACAGATTTGCAGCCTGATATCAGTAGGTGGATATATTGCTAGATTTGCTTTCTTTTCTCCAAACTCTGCTGACAATTTACCGTAGGGGTAATGCAAAATCAACCCGAGGGGGAATAATACAACAAATCCACCAAGCCATCAAGGAACAGTTGCTCTTTGAGAAAATCTCCAGATGACTAAAAACTAGCACTAATCTAGACTCTGATTCAAGTCAAAAAGAAAGTTTCTGCTGCAAGCAAAAACCTGCTACCCCCATTGAAAGTGTTTGGCTGGACTCTTCCATAGGTGATAACACAGTAGAAGTAGAGAGTTYCTGCCTACCAGGAGGATTCCCACGCAAACAGAACCCAGACACCTCCCACCTTCTTCCCACAGAACTGGTCACCCTTGTCTAATCTCCTTAAGTCATCTGGTGTCTCACTGGGGAAGTGCTATCTAGGACAAAGAAGCCTGTAGGGATGCTGGCAAGAGTGAAAAGTGAATCTTGTGACCAAATGCACTGGGGCTGAGCTGCTCAGGAAAATGATAATGAAGTGGAGGAGCTCTRTTTTTAATGGGGGACACAGGCAGAAAGATAGCAGGAGGACCCRACCTCCCTYGGAGGGAGGGAGAGGAAGAGAGASAGGAAGGAAGAAATGCACTTCTTTTCACAGATACACAGGCCAATAACTAAACACATAACAATGAAGTTTAAATTTAAACACTGAGTTATTTTTTCAACAATGGTTCTGTATGTGATGGCTCCAAACTATGACCTTTCTTTGCTGATGCTGGAAGAGATCCAAGATACTTCAGGAAGAAGTTGGGTCTTCAGGTAAGTAGATTAACTTTTATATAGTATGTAAGATTTTCCAGACAACGTGTGGATTGAAAAAAGGAAAAAAATTGTGTCCAGATCCACATTTCTTAGGAAGTGGATTAAAAATAGCCAGAGGCTGCAGCAACTAAASCAAGTCCTGGAAAGTCAGCAGTAGACTTCCAAAATAAAAATAAGGCATAATACTAGGAAAGCATTTCAATGGTAAAATAATACAAACTCATAAAGTTGAATCTCTTTTCTKGTACTGCAATCACAGGACTGCCTGAACCTGCATGATACTATGTATTWTACAATGTTTGTATCCCTGCAATCTTATGCAGAGATTAAAAAGTATGGAATGATATGCTTACAAACTATTCAGGCAGCTTTAAAATTCAACCAACCCTGCTGACAAGGGAATAYGGAGGGGGAAATCACTTCATTATTTACTCACTGGACTGAGAAAAGTACTGTGTGACATGGGATGCCATTAAGASGTTACTAGGGACACACACCAAAAAATTAACTGCCTGCTTRCTTGTATTCTTTTTCTAAAGGACTTCTAAATTCACACATTAAGTCTGTTTATACTAATATATTTTGTATATATAACAGTAACATCATATTAAGGAAGATGACAATCTTTCAATGTATTTATTTTCAACTCTGCTAAACTAAGACTAGTGCAATAGATTTTTGTGCATGAGTAAATTCACCTCCATGTTTTGTGAAATAATTCTGTACTGCAAAAAAATGCTACWAATCATTATTCGCTTACTGTTGATACAGTATAAGGGTGCAAACACATAAACCCCATATTTCTCCTTTTTCCWTCTCTTAGTTCAGTTGAAATTCCACTGTCAACCTTGAAAAAGTAAATCACCCCAAATATTAACAGGATTTTGGTTAAGTTAGTTACAGKATTGAATAAACACTCTTGACTGTTATCACCAGATTTTTCTCACATTTTCGATCAATATTTTCTCTTTTCTAGCTATGCTGAATGTTTCCAGAATAAGGTTTGCCCATAAGAAATTTAAGACTATCATATGAAAATTGAAATGATACCTGCAACTTTGAATGAAGTGCTATCATGTTTGATGAAAGCATACCTTCAAACTACTTAGCTATGAACTGAATAATCTCATCTCAAAATGCATTAAATGCTCAATAATCTGAAAAGCACTACACTGCTCGTGTCTTATCTGCAGTAAGGAAAAGCAGAGCTCTGTTGTAATTCACTGAAACACAGCGATATCATATTACACTTGTATTTGTAAAATGGCTATTTAGTTTCACTTACAAAACAGCAATTTTAAATTACAAAATCAAAACCCAAAAGAAGTTATTAATGTAGCATTTCAGTCATCAAAACAAGTTTTTAAACACTTTAAAAGTACTTAAAATATCAAACCATCAGTACCATGCAGGACAGAAGTTTAAAAGCATTCTGTCATCAGGAACCCTCYGTAAATTTCCCTTCAGCAACAGCAACTTTCCCCTGCTTTGAACAGCACAGCATGAAGATGATGGCTACACAACTCTGTATTCTGTACCACCCAGAACCACTTTGGCCAGCCCAAGGCAACAATGAACATGAAACAGACCTAAGACAGTCTATCTTTTCTTGGATGAAAACACAGCTTGAGTATGTTGCAAGTATTGGCTCCAGATGCCACTAGAAGTTTTGTCGCTGGAAGGTGTTGTCACAACTTTCCAACCAAAAGCCATGGTTGAACTGCACCTCAGCAGTTTATGRTTTTTCTGTCTGTTTAGCCATAAAGCTCTGCTTAATTTAGAACAGCTATTGAAGGTTATTTTTGTTTTAACATTAGATCGCATGTCTTCTATATTTTGTAGTAACAACTTTTCACAACAGCTATCCTCTTTCCCTGTTACATTCACTTGATGAATCACCAGAAAAAGCTACATGTAACATTTCTAGCTAGCAGCACACACTTCAACTGAACTTTTATTATGTGGATGCATACATCAAGAACTATCTTATTGTGGACTTAATGACATGAAATTAAAGGGGACACCAATTAAAATGTATGAATCTATACATTTGTAAAATTAGTTTAAAACCTGTCATTTTTCTATTTTAAAAGTTGTTATTTTCTGTAATGATTRTATTTTAAAGGTGGTTTAGAAGTGATGAGACCTTAAAAATGAGACAATCACTAGAGATTCTGACTGGCACTGGCGATGATATCAACCCCCAATCCTACGCTGTTCTCCAGCAAATCATACTCTTTATGTTGATGATACTGATGCTGTAAGACAGGATCTTTTGACAAAGTACAGGACATAGAACATCTTCCACAGCATGCTCAGAGAAATTACCTTTCTCATCCAAAACATACTTAAAAACTACTTTTGTAATTAAAAACGATTCCATCTCCAATTAGCTGCGCACCATTTGCGCACATACTTGTGAAAATCGGTCTCGTGCTTTGTGCGCAAATACAAGGACATCAAGATGTGTTATGCTTGACTGAAGCAGGCTGGCAGAAAAGTCCATACAAAAAAAACAGAAGGACTGAAATGAAAGCTTCAGTAGTTGATACAAACATTTTACAACATGTTGAAAGAGCAAGAAGATACATTAACAAAGATGACACAAGATCCACTTTTATACAGAACATTATTCAGAAGATTCTGTAATCTAGCAAATTGACTCATGCAGCAAAACACTGGGGCAATGTTGCACTCAACATTCTGCACCTGGGCCCATCACTCTACCCATCTGTTCATAAGAATTCATTTATGAGCAGAAAACCTTCCATTCTCTTTGAGAATGAAAACTATTATGCAGCACCCCACAGTTCTTAAAAAATATACTGTCTTGAAGGAGAAAGGTTATTGGCAGCCATAAGCATAAAATGTGACCATAAGCATAAAATGTACATGTCACATTTAAATTTCAATTGTAGCTTAATTTACCAATCCGTTTCAGCCCTACTGCCAAGGTATGCTGTCTCCTCAGCTTTGTGTCCTCAGGAATGGTGACTTCCACTGTCACATYACCTGTCTGACAAGCAATCATAGCTTCCACATAACTCTGCAATCCCCTGGCCAGTTCCAAACAAATGCCACAAAAAGGCAGAGGACTCAAAGAAGGCCTCCAAGCCTAATGAGGCTGCCCTTGGCTAGAGAAAGGGATTGGTTTGACACCTCACTGAAGGGAAGTTTGCAGCATGACCCTAACAAGTTACCTGTTTGTGCTGAATTAGCTGCTGATGGTCTGACACATGGTCTGAGCAGCCAGCCAGCACTAATTCACCAAAAATGCACTGACATGCAGTGCCTCTTGTCCACCTGGAAGGAGACTAGGACTGCTCTGAGGAGAGTCAAGCAATAGACCTGAAGGAGAAATGGGCTATTTATTATCACTAGAGARGTAGGCTGGGTGTCTACAACATCCACAGACAACCAGAATTCATTAGCTCCATTACTTAGAGAACAAATTAAACTCTACAGGACTGAAAAAAACCCACTGAAAGCTCCTGGTAAAGACCAAAAGCAGATTATGCCAAGCACATACCCCTTTAGCTAGGAAGAAAGGCAGGAGAAGGAATGGWGCAAATGAGATTTAAGTTACTTGCTGGAATTGTACTGAGATCATAGCTGGCTGSCAGAATATGCCCATTTTTCACATTAGGGACTATTTACTACCTCAAACTGTAGTTCAAATGCTAGTACTATGTAGCAAGGCTGGCAATATATGTTAGCTCACAAAAACTATGTTAGCTCACTTGTATAATATCCACATATAGCTATATTGAGTCACTCTTTAATATWATATATTATATAATACATACTACATAAATCTTGCAGAACATTTTCCCCAAATTTAAGAAACTTTTATGATGACCATCATCATCATAATTCCACAGAACAAATTTAAGATACAAACCACAGCTTTTTTTCAGCAGCTTCAKCAACCTCAGAGCACAGTAACTCTTTGGGCTGGCTATTTAACAGAAACTTCTGTAATCAAAGACACAAACAATATGGCAGTCCAAGAYAAAGTCAAAATTAGATTTAAATTGTATTTCAAAACTCAAGTACCCACCAGAGATATAGTAGCCTTATTGCTATACTGCAAAATGTTTGAAAACTGCTTTTCCCACAGMAAACATTTATTAAGTGGATGGAATGTTCCCATCCCACAAAAAGAAGTCTTTGTATTAGAGTGTCTTYAGGAGTCCCAAACAAAACATTAGTTTTGTGCTTACTGTCTAAAGTCAATTCATATGGATAATCAGAAATAGCCAGAAATTAAAATTGTTTGAGTCCTAATGATCATGGTTTGCTAYCAGTCACTAGAACTTTCAAGACACRTAGTGAGTGAAGGCAAAAAGGGTCCAAATAGGTCAATGACAGAAAAAGAAGATGCCATCTACACATCAGAATAGCTAATCATTTTGAAGTCTACAATTATGTTTACAGAAGAATTAAAGCTAGAAGTTTTTCAGTTCCACATTACATCTAAAAACACCAGTTTGCAGTCAATTTAAAAATTGTTTTCTTTTTGACAAGGTGTAAAACAGCATTTCTAAAATTCATCTGCTAGAAAGGTGCAATTTCTTGACTAGATAAAAGCATGAATGTTTCTGTAAATGTGGGTGCTGGTTTTCTTTTTCTAGTATCACAGCCTGCTGTTTGTTTGCTATGTAGCTGTTTTTTTTAAAAATACATTTTGGTACTTTTAGACAGGGGATATGCTCTCAGCTCCTAAATGACCTGCAGTACAATTCACTGAGCATGTACTGTACGAAGTTCTTTGGTATCCACAGGAACAGTTACCAACTGATGTGAACTTCCTTCCCTAAAGAGCTTGTTTTGAATAACAAACTACTCCAGGGGGAAATACATTATCTTGTCCAATCAAATGTTCAARTGAGGCTTATTTCATTCCAGGGTTTTACTATGCATTGTGGAAATGTGTGTGACACTGACCTTTAATTAATTTTAACCTTAAAAAAAGTAAAAGCTTAAAAGTTTAGATTGTGCATATGATTTTAAAGCCACATTTAAATGCTTTAAAGAATTAATCAAAATCTCCTATAGTTTTAATGACTATGTTCTCTAAGATGTTTGCTTTTAGGTAATCTGTATAAAAGGTTTTCGTAAACATCAGTAGTTATTTGTTCTTTGTTCAATCAGRTTTAAAATACAGATGTTACTGATACATGGTTTATATTACCAATATGCTTCCTTTTACCCAAGTGTATTTATCCAGTGCTTTTTGATTAGCTGGAAGTGTTTCCCACTGAGAAACATGTACTTTAGACAGAAAACAATTCAACAGGGCAGTATCACATACATGTAGGGCAAAAGTTCATTTTTCACGTCAGAGGGCTCGTGTCAGGTAAAAATGTAACTCGGCCTCTTGTGATGTCTGCCCRGGTGGCATGAAGCAGAAACAGCCAAGCCATTCCTGAGAGGCYTTCTGCTGAGGAGACATCTTTGGAGGAGTTTACTGCCCAGGTCCCACCAGGGAAGAAAAGCACAAGTCAAGGATAGTGAGGAAAGAAGAAGAAACTAGGGGATGTATTKGGGTGCCTTCTTCAGCATCCTTTTTGCTTCACCTCAGCCATACCAGAGCAGATGTCCCWAGACAGGAGAAGGGAGTAGCTACATGCTTATGGAGAGTTGGGAAAGCAGAGCAGGAAAGCCTTTCTGATGCTGTGAAAAGCATAATAAAGAAAGAAATATTCTGATGAACTACTCAAGTATGCAGTGTTGATTATGTATATCCATAAAAAAAGAAGAAACCTACATAAATCTTGTTGTTAAACAACAAGTAATCCTGAAAGTTTTTGACAGTTCTTCCAGACTACYGTCAGCAAGACAACATAATAACACTATGAATAAAATAAGCAGTAAAATAAACAACATCTCAAAAACTGGTGCAATACTCAGGAGTATACATTTGCTGTAATGGTAAATACTGYTTTTAAAGTAAACACTTTACTAATGCATACAAGGTATAAAGCTCTTGGAAAACCAGAATAAATCCATTAAACCTCAAATATTATTGCTTTTTAAAAAACTGATGCAAACCAATTGTATTACATTCTGTGAATATTCCCTGCTTGTAAAGTGAAGAGTCACAACTTTCAGGTATTTTTAACAATGGTACTAATGATTCTGTTCCAAGCCTTATTCTGTTTGTTTTTGATGTATTTTTGACATCCATTCAGGTAAATGTGAAAACAAGCTAGTTATTTCTCTTCCTCACYGCTAATTTTCAGTTCTAGTTGGCTGCAGAGGTTAATTCTAAGTTGGCTGGCTTTCAATCACATTTTCTATCTACCACTTTGTAAACTTTCTTGGAAACTTATTCTGATCTTAAAAAAATTACCAACATAAAAAACCTGCTTAAATTAAAACTTTAAGTAAAATGYCATTATTCTTGTTTTGCGCTTATTTTAAAGAATAAAGTAACAATATTGGCTTCTATTGATGTAACATTGTACCAGTTTTGAACATGTAGTATGTTTATATTTTAGATAATTTATGTTTAGACACAGATGGAGAGCAATTTTATTCTAGTCTAAAGCAGCTTGATTTTTTTTAACAAACCTGGTGACAAACATGCTCATGCCAATATTTTACTTCACGTAATAAAATAAAAAAAAAAAGAACTTCCTTTCCAAGTGTCTCTTACATGCTCAGGAAACATCACTGGTACATTTTCCTTGTGATAAGAAACGATTCAGATTTTGGGGAACTAAACACGGCAATTAAAGCAAAGGGCGGCAGTAATACAATTTAAAACAAATTATAAATACTGCTAGATGCAGAGAAGCCTTCAGCTTGCCTCAACATAGTACTTGTTATTAAGTATTCTGCTTACAGTAATTAATATATTAAGTATTCAGCTAAGATGGCATCTGTATTTTTGAAAAGACTGATATATTYTCATTCCATTTTTTCTGGTTATGTAAATCCAGGTTGAAATGCAAAGCAGGTTTTATTTTTCCTCTTTTTCCTCCATGAGAAAAGAGATGGAATAATTTAATGCTTGAGTTAATACAGGCACAGATACTAGGGTTGTATTTAACATTTTTTAGCAGGAGTTGAAAAGTTCAACTGAAAAACTTCACTGGACTTTATGAAGACAAAACATTAGATCGTATCATGTTTGCTCCCCATTTATCTCCTAAACAACACAATTTAGCTCAGCTGAAATCTAAATTGACCCTTGGGCTTTTCAAGTGTATGCATTGTGAAACTTCAGGAGATTCACTGCTACTGTGGAGAGCCCTTTCCCTTCTGGATAGCCACAGGCTCCCTCACATTATCAGATAACACCTTTTACAAGGACAAGCTGGTAGAAATGAGTTGATGATTTTCTTATGGCAGAAATCTCTCCTAGCTTACAGAATGAAAACCAGAAAGAAAACCATCATGGATTCTGGYAAGAAAGGCAAGGCAGTCTCACACTTGCTGTGGTGCAAGTGTAGAAATTAAATAAGGATTAATAGGGGAATCTCACTTGCATATAAGCCAAAATTTTCACCTGATCAACAGCTATGATTCATTTGCTCT
Organism: Alauda arvensis; assembly: GCA_902810485.1. Lineage (NCBI taxonomy): Eukaryota > Metazoa > Chordata > Aves > Passeriformes > Alaudidae > Alauda > Alauda arvensis. Next base: position 337,163 of record CADDXX010000139.1, on the reverse strand, counting down.
TTTAGTTAACCTATTTAAAAATGAATCAGCATAGTGCTGATATGGGATCTACTGGAAAGTAATCTSTTCTGGAAATGACTTCTTAAATCTTATATCAAGGCTTTGCAGGGTCACACTGGAGCTCTTTCTAGCCTACAATCCTTTTTCCAACAGTGGATGACCAAAATGAAAYGGGCAAGGTCAGGACAAGGATACATAATAACAGTCTTCCAAGACTTCTCAAGAACTTGAGCCAAACAACCTTTTTACATACTCAGGAGCCACAGCTGATTTCTGCTTTGTGGACTCTGAACACATCCCATCTCCTCCAAAGGCCATGTGAACTTCATAAAATAGCTTTGATTCTACATACTATCACTGCCATGGCACGCACTGGAACAATGCTCCATTCTTACTTTACAAGCACAGGAACACTCACACTGGCTGATCCAATACCATGGGAAAATGTAAACAGAATTTAAATGTGTGTATATGTATAGGTACCCTCTCCTGCCATGTCTTTTGTGGTCAAATGACCCCTCATGGGATTTCAGCATACCTATCTAGTRTATTTTCAGTAAAAATAATAGAGTAGTAGAGTGACAGTGCCTTGCAGTTACACAACAAATCAAGAGAAAAGAGTTCTCGTGACATAAGGCCCAAACAGCCGTGTAAGTCTTTTGTACACTCAAGTTCATGTGAGTCGATTGCTTTTGAAAGGCATCAGACTAAGCCTTAAAGCTCCAGTCCACAAAGTTAAGCTCAGAAATAACAGCAGTGAAGGTAGCTGTGTTTACTTATCCAAAAGGGCAAGGGTGAGCGAGACAGACCTGTTCTTATACCATTTAACCTCTGCAAGGAATGCTAAACTTCACATCAGAAGAAACCAAWCCAACACACAGATTCTCTGTGGATTCTGGTCTGAGTCTAATCTCTGCCTGTAGATACAGAGGTGGAGGAAGTAAGCCTGCTTGTTTAGATAGCCATCACCTTCGCATTACATCCTACAGCTTGTTCCCATCTCTGCTTTCTTCTTCTCAATTTTGTGTCACCCGCCTTCGGTTGAAACCACGGAAATGATCCGCACTAAAAATAACCTCTCCCTCCACCTCATTTGGCCAAACAAACAGCTTTACCAGGACACAGCTGAGGGCACAGTGCAGGCATAAAAATGGGAAAGTGGACTGGATAGTGATGGGGGAGGGTTGGAGGAAGGAGGACAATGGCTTAGCCTGGCAGCACTGTTGGAACAAATGCACATGAAACTAACAGTAGGCATTCCTCAGCTGCCCAGAGCAGTGATGTGATTCAAAGACTGATGACTTGCTTAAAATATAAAACCTGAGGAGATAAGTAATAGATGAAGAGACTTGAAAAGGGTATCACATGAATCTAAACACCTCAAAAAAGTATGTGAATTCCAAAGTCAATTGGTCAGTGATATACCCTCCAGTTTTGAAACATCAAGTCCCAACAAGAACCCAACCTTTCCACACTGGAAAAACCTGCCCAGAGAGAGTATGCACTGACACAACCTCACCTACAGCAAACGAAGAGTGCTCAGAGCAAACTTGCTAGGAGCAAATGCCTGGAATTCCCCCCAAGTCAAGCCAACTGTTAGAGTCACAATTTTCTCCCYACTACATCCTCACATTCCATAGAGCAACTCTCCATAAAGTGCTGAAATTTTTTATTTTAAACTTCCCTTTTAGTGTCAGGAAGYGTGCAAAACAATCTGTTTTTGACAAAAAACACCCCAAACAAATGCACCAGATTATGCTATTTGCAAAGATGATTTGTTTTGGAAAGGGAAAAAGTAAAAGAAAAGAAAACTTTGATTTACTGCATATTTTTTATCTCTGTATTTCCCCCAGGATTCCAACTCCTAAAGTTTAAGTATGTTGATATCTATCATGTAAGCATCTCTCATGGTGTTAGCATGTGGCTGTACTTATTATAAGCCCACCACTCCCAACAATTACAGAACCAAAAAAAAAATATGCCTTACAATATGACAATCCCTTGAGTCAACAACAGTGCAAGACACATTGTCAGCATTTTTACGTTCAAATTCATTCCATTAGGAAAGTAGGAACCACTCCTAGTGAGAATACGAAATGGAAATTGTCTTTTTTCTACAGATTTTGCTATCACAAGCAGGAGAACTAATGAAACCTGATATACTGTGATCTGCGTCTCTATTTCTTTAAACCTCTCACAAAGCAAGTCAACAGCTTTGCCTTAACTCTGCTCTCAAACTCCTCTTCTGAAGACAAATGCAGAACACACATCTCCAAAAAGCCTGCAGACTACCAAGGATGGAACTTGCCACAGGACTCATGAGTTTGCTTCCTYGTGGTGAGAGTTGGAAGCTGTCACCAATATTTCAAAGCTACTCACCTGCCACCCTCCACCTGGAGAACCTTCTCACTGATGCCACAGGCTKGGAACAAACTTGCTTTATCCTCCAAATTCTATTTTCATTTCCACATACTCCAGGGACTACAGCCAAAAGTCTCTGAACTGGATTTTTCCCCCCACTGTAAGCCATCACATGCCCTAGTTCTTGAATAGATTAGAACCTTGTTCAGAAGTAGGAAAAGTCTTATACATAAATGCACATGTGTGCCAGTGCAGACACACGTGAAAACAAAAAACTCTGCTTGATGGTTTGAATTTAAAATATCTAAAGGCATGCTCTTTGCTCCTTTGAGCCTTTAGAAATACTACTCCTGACTGCATTACTTCCCTCAGCCATTTTTTTTCTGCTTTTAGGGAGGAAAATGTTAGGCCCTGTCCAATTAGGAAATGTGCATAACTCTCTAGGAGAAGAASTGAATCATATGCATCTTGCCAGGAATTAGTTTTAAAAGAATCAACATGTGGAAGCATGAGAGAGTTTTGTGCATGCTACGCTACAGCCTGCTACACTGTCTGAAACAGCACCATGGAAGAACATGCACTATTTAAGAGAAATTATCACTGTCTGTTTATACAACATGGCCATGACAAAATTAGATAACTAATGGAAGTCCTAGATTAATTCAAGACATGATTACAGAAGATTAAGTTTTGGAAAAGAAGTCCCAGGGGCTTTCAACCAACATGCCCACAGCAGCTCTGTGAACAGAAAGTGGCAAATGKGAAAGACCAACTGACATGACCTTGTATCTTCMAAACTTTCCCAGATTTTCAGAAGTTTTYARCTTCTTGAGCATGAGGAGATTCATGTCACTGAAAATGCAGATRTAGGTGCCTGAAGYTGGGCAGTTGTATCTCAGTGTATTYATGAGAGTTTGATCATTAMATTCACTGTTGCAGAATATCCCCAACATGTGAACTACCATACACCACGGAAGAGAGGAATGTTCTCCTCTCCTCAACTTCATTTCCTCCCTCTGAAAAGAGAGGCACAAGAATATATAATTACAGCTTTTAAAATACTAAAAATTGTATTTGGCTCCCTTTCCCCTTCAACTTGGAAYGATCTCTTTCCAAGAGTAAACATCCAGTTTACTTTGTCTCCTCTTACTCTTCACGCTCTCCTCTGGACTCCATTCTTGTTCAGCTCAGTTCCCAAAATTAGACACAATACCCCAGCTGAGGACTCACCATTGCCAAAGAGAATGGCATAATTACTTCATGCTTTTTTGTACAACAGCCTTGTTAATGCATCCCAGAATGAGTTAACTTATTGTTTGTGGTCCATTACTACAACAAAGAATTTTTCCTGCACTACAAGCATTTTCTTTGCATCCTTTATCCTCTTCCATTCCCTTCCCTAGAGACTTTATGTTTATTCCTGAGAGGCTACCAGAAGGGGATGATTGGTTGACTTGCTGGAGCCAACCATGTTTGACAGACTTTAATGTACAGATTTAGTACTACCAAGATCCTATAGCAGCTTGTTCTTAATTCCTTGTACTGCTAAAAAAACCTGAAAAGTGAAACAGAATTGAAATTTTTTTTCTGCTTTGAAATGTGCTAGTCACAACTGATAGAGAAAATATGAAGAGAGGTACAGATTTAAAAATGAAAGAAGTGCATAAAAGAAAGTATTTTAGCAGTAAAGAGAGGCCTTCTCTAGTAGCCACTCCTTACTATTTTTGCTTCTTTAATCACAATCTACAACACTTTTTCCCACAAACCACAAGTGCTGAATCATGTAAGGCCTAAACTGACATAAAAATAACAAAATTCTGCTACTTGCAGCATTCCCCCAAGGGAGATCAAAAAGTTCAGACCATTTTGTCTTAGTGACACAAAGCATTAGAAGGTACTAAGAAAAAAAAAGGGGCATTTTGTATTTTTAAACATTTTATTTCTCTTAATGAGAAGGGTTCCAAACAATGGTGTTCTTTTCTGCTAAATCAGGCAAACCGTAATGAACGATTAAGGGACTATGAGCAGATTTGAAAGCACAAATGTCCTTTGTGGTACTGTAAACACTGCCTCTCCAAAATCAGGCTGAAGAGCAATTTATTTTCCATTTTAAGAACAAAAATAAAGTGTGTTCTCCGTCTGTACGGAAGAAAATATTAGTCATGGTAGATAATTTTAAAAATGTGTCTTCATAAGTCATACATGGCAGTATAGCAAATGAGAAGGCATGTCATYACACATGAAAGAATAAAAAATTGAATGCAATGGATTTTTTTTGAACAGACTAGTCAATATGTATAACACATCTGAAAATACCTGAGATAAGGATAATTACCATTAATAGTACCCTTTGGGCTCTGCTAATGTGTTGGTACAGAGGCCTTCACACATATTCCTCTCACCTGCAATTGTGCTCTCATGGAATTATAAAATAAACTACTGTAATTGTGCTCTCATGGAATTATAAAATAATCTACTGTAATTATACGAAGATATCAACTCAGTGTCGAAATCTCCCCAAACCTGGCCAACAGCAAAACACTAACAAAAACCCCCATCCCACAATAAAAAGGACTAGATAATGAAAAAGAAAACAACACCTTGAACACTACTTGTAGTTTGGGTTTCTCATTGCCAACAGGGCCTAGTAAAACTAGAAGGGMAACAAGAATGAGCAAACTCATGGAACAAGCCCTGTGAGAGAAGTTAAGGAGACTCTTTGAGTGGAAAGCCAAACATTTGAAGGTATAGGATATGCARTGAGAGGGGCACTGTAGGAAAGATGAAGAATTTCTAAGAGAGAAACTAGGGAAGACTTGTGGGCAGCAGGCATAGAGGGAAAAAAAACAACAAAACAAACAAAAACCTCCAAATCAATCAAGTGGCACTTCCTCATACAATACATACTTAAACTGCAGAACTCACTACTATAACGGAAAGCTCACACAGGTTGGGAGGGTAAAAAAAAAAAAAAAAAAAAAAAAAAAAAAAAAAAAAAAAAGAATTCCTGGAAAAAAATATACCATTCCCAGTCAAAAAAAAACCCCATCAACCCCATCTCTGTAGAGACTAGGACAACCAATGTGGGAAACATTACTATGTGCATGTCCCCTTCTTAAACTCTTTTTTCTTGTTTCACTATCAGTCATGGTCAGAGATGAGATCTGGTGCTAAATGAACCTGTGATCTGAGCTGGTACAGTTTTTATGGTTTTATTGAGCTGTGCAAATCAATTTAAGGTAAATTATCTAGGACACTGTGCATAAAACCTTTCCTTCTGCACAGAAAGTTATGCTGCTGCAGCCTACTGTTCAGCAAGCCTTTTAAAGATATTATTATTAAAAAACCCCACAATATGAAAATGAATCACGGTGATTGAAAAGACCTACTGTTCACAGCTTAATAGCATCCAGAGAACTGTCACTTATCTGAAAAAGATTTTGCTTATTTCAAGTTCTGTGCCAATCTCTAACCTACACAACTTTACCCACCCCCAAGAAAAATCCATAAAAGTGCTCAACGACCTCCCAAATATAAAGGGGGAAAAAATGATTTGCTTGTTTTGTTTTACAGTTGCAAGTATTTGTGATTTTTATATTAATATCACCGCATAACCGGAAGCTCAGCTGCATGGATGCTGTGCTGGCAGTACTGGCTGTGCATTTAGGTCCATATATATCCAACTGCTTAAGCCTTTGCAACATTAGACCCTTGGGAATAGAGCTGCTTAGGAGGACTTCTGTATTTATGGAATATAACAGTTCTTGCCAGCCTTTCATTCATCAGTGAGAAGAATCAAAACCTGCTCTGCAGAACTGAAGGCCAAGGATGAAATTTAATACTTTATTTCTTTAAAATCCAGTGAAAACCCTCTGCGGTTTGATTGGCTGGCTCTCAGAAATGTCAAGAGCCATCTTCCTCTACTGATGTGATTTTTAGTCTATRGAATTATTTTTTAATTATGATTTCTCACTGACACATGCCCTGATAATTATTCTTCTGGTCCATGATATACCCAAACTCTGCTGTTGGTTAGTGTGTTAAGTTTGCTGCTGTTGAAATCTAGGGAGAAAGTCAGCAGATAACAACAGTGAYTAGAAATGCTAATTCTAGGGGTGGGAAAGAAAAGCTCTACTGTTCAGCTAAAAGTGTGCTACCCTAAATAAATGAGTCTTCTCCTCCCAAAAGGAACAGGCAGCACTGACATCCTGAAATGGAAAGAGATGTTGAAGTAAGAGGACACCTGCCTGCCAGGAAGAACATTCTCACTCACATTTTAAAAGCTCCAAATCCTACCACGAAGCCTCACTCTGCTGTGATACCTGCTGAAAWAATAATTAGTGATATGATTTCAGTAGCACATGGTGACACCTGACCTCTTCCTCTAGTGACCACATGTTACATAGTTCTTTCATTCATATTTCTCCTCCACTTTTTTTTTGGTTTTGTTTTGGTTGTTTGCCTGGAGTTGGTAACTCCTCGTGGCACACAGCCTGCACCAAAGGTGCTCTGGAGCTGACTGACAACCAGGTCCTGCTGCTGTTTGTGGTCAGGTGTAGGTTTGCTGGCAAGGGGTAGTTTGTTGTCTGCTCAGAGGGCAGCAAGGACACACTTTCCCCTATTTTARTTAACTGTTCTTTGCCTTTTCTTGTTTTCCTACCTGACAGTTCTTAAATTTGGTATTATTTAGCTCCTATGAAAGAAAGTGTGTGGGTGTACGTTAAGAAAAGAATGATCTGCACAGCTCTGTCACTTAACATCCTCTGGAAGTGAGGGTGGACGTGATCAAAAAGCATTCACCAAATTAACAGAGATAAGAGGGCTTGCATATCTTTAGCCTATTTCATCTTGCTAAACAATTTCAGTTCAAAACAGTGGGATAATTATTTGCATTAAAATATGTTTAAGYCCTACTGACAGCACCAAGAAAACTCAAATGTAATGAATTGGCAGAAGTGTCAGAGAATGTTTACTTTTAAAAGATTTAAAAGGCAAAGTTCATCTCTAATGTCGACGTAACAGAAAAAATTCCAATATTCTTCTTGCCTAAGGATAAATATCCTTTCAAAACATCCAGCATAGGTTTTTAAAACAAATACTAGTAGATTAATTACAAGAGTACACTTTAAACCAACCAAAATTAATCTACTGATTTAAAGCAAGAAACTCCAATCTGCATGCTTCATGTGATAGCTGGCATGCTTACAACCAGAGGTAGCTCCCTTCCAAGAAATTATTACAAGTTTCCAAAGTAGAAGGCAATATGAACTTGAAACAGTGTTGTACAAATTACATTCTCCTCCTGGCTCCTTTTAAAGAGAAGGCCCCAAAACTTGAATTGAATATCTTTAACTACAGAAAAACAAATTATGTGACAAGGGTGACAGAACAAAACCATCAACCTTTTATGGAAACTTTTAGCAGTTAACTGCAAATGTGTGTTGTTATTGCCTTTTATCTGCTTTACAGCAATCCAATTTATATTTATTATAAAGAGCTTCTTGGATCCTCAGAGGAAAAAAGTTGTCTTTAGTACTTTTTGGTTTTCAACCTCTCTGAATCTTTCAGTGTATGCAAGGTATACATAGAGTTTTCTACTTGTACTGTTTAAGTTGTTCTCTGTTCCTGAGCTCAGGTTGCTACCTTCTGCAAACAAAATATCCTGTCTGTGTATGCAGTCTTTGTTGACACTATAAAAGGTAATCTGCTGTTCACAATAAGTACAAGCCATGGATGAAGCTATGGAGGTGATGAAAAAACAAGYAAAGGTCTGAGCTGGCAATGCTAACACTGTTGCAGAAAGAGAAGCTGTGATCTCATCAGGTGCTGAAGAAAGGAGAATGTAGCTCTTTGCTGATGTGCAGATGAACACTCATTTCTTTGGAACTCTAAACAATTACACTATTTGAGTAGGTGATAGTCTCTGCTCCATAGGTGTCCACTGGCTTCAGTGACAAGAAGCATACATATGATTTATCCATGGTCTGTACACTTCTATCATGGTCACCGAAGTAAAAAATAAAGATTCTCCCTGATCAGTAAACATAYTACTTTTCCAGAGCACTCAAAAATGGCCAAAGCAGCAAATCAACCTGCTATCTTGGTCTTAAGAGATTAAAAGAATTAATGGATAATAAATTACATTCTGAAACATACTCTGTTATGCCTACCTTTTCTTTGGTTGTGATGGAAAATCTGTTTGAATGTAGTTTATAAATATTGGAAATTCATAAAAAATGTCAACATCCTTCTTCTGAAAACTGTCACTTGTGAAAGTCTGAAATATCATCATCCTTTGACTAAATGGACAATGTGYCTTCATGAAGAGAGTGGTTACTTTTTGCACTTATTTATATTTACTTCCATTATAATCCAGTTCCAGTTACACATAAGGGGAAAAACAAGTGAATTTCTCACCATCATTTGATGTTCATGTCAAATCTTAATACATAAACTACTTGGCAATTAAATCTTCTACAGAGATTTCAGTGGACCTCAATGGTAGTGGTAAAAATGACAAGAATTAGTTTCTTGCTGAAAAAAGAAAGGGAATCAGGACCAGTTTGTGTTTCTGGCCAGGCTGCTACACCCCTGTCCAGTATCACCATAGGGATCAGTGCTGCTCCACTGGCTGTTTTTCCAAACCTTACCTCCTGGGATGCCACAGGACTGCTGCCACCTCAGCACTGCAGGATCGCTTGCAGAAGACACCCTGGCAGCAGCCACAGCTGTGCAGAAATTCAGAACAGCAGACCCCCAAAGCAGCCACACTTCAAAATAAATCTGTGTCCTTCACAGATCTGTGGCCAGGATAATGACAATGATAGTACAGGCTTTAAACTATTGATTCTGCCTTTCTTAGATTCAAAAATAGRGTGTAAAATGAATAATACTCGATAATAAAAAAATTCTAATGTTTAGAAATKATCCTCTAATACATTTTTTGTTCTGTGAGGAGAATCAGTCACTCCTACTTAAAATGTTATTAGTCTTAAAGTTATTAGTCTTCCTGCTGCCATCAAATTTAGATGTAAAAATATTTTTATCCTAGTAAAATGCAATATAAGTTTATGAATTTTTCATCTCAAATTGTAGCAAAAAAGGTAGAATGTAACATTTATTACTAATAATTTGCAGTAGTTGACTGGATGCTAGACTGACTGTAAAAAAACCTCTAATTAATTTGTATTAATAGGTACAAGACTTGGAACTAATACCAGAAAATGTCAACAGGTTTGGACCAAGGAAATAACTTAAGTTTTACTTAGCAGCAGCAATAATAACAATAACAAATGGTAATATCTTTCCAGTTTCACAATGGAAGTCTCTGTGTTGTATGATGATAATAAATAAGTCAGGCTGGATAAAGTTTGAATACCACCTCACTATCTGGGAAATCAAACTCACAATATAAGACAGCAAACATTTAATTTGGTGTTACTATGATGATGYAATACTTAATGTAACATTGAACAACATTTATTGACAGGCACCATTGTTCATAAAACTTTCTCAAATAACTGCCTTTTCAGAATAAAATTAATTRTTTTACACTGTAAGCTATGAAAAAAATATACTCTAAAAAATGCAAAGTACTTCTGAAARAGGTGAACCTTTTCCAGATATTTCAAAGTTTAATTTGTTCTTAAAAATATTGAGACAGGAAGGCTTAGAAACAAAATTTAATATCTGTCTCTTTAATTTTTTTCTGAATACAGCTCCTATTTATTAACTTTGGATCATTTCTGATCATTTCCTATGTACAGGATTTCCTAAGGCTCCCAATCCCAGTATTTCTACTGYTAATTGTTGGGGGCCTAAGTAGATCCCTGAGCTCCTTTTTCCTGGGATACTAATTTAATTCTTTACTTCTCATTGGTATAAACTGYTGGGAGTCAGTGAGTTGGGAACAAGGGATGGAAGAAATATGTCACACTTTTATTACAGAATAATGTTCTTACTATAGAAAAAAAAATCTTACTTTATTTTTTGCTTGAACATCAGTGTTTTTGTCTAAAGCAAACACCATCCTAAACATAAACTGTGTATTTTAAGCAAGAAATCCTGAGTTTCACAGAAGGGCTCTACCTTATACACCAACCACTCAAAGTTTAAGCTCCAGTTGTTCTCAGTAAAGTCAGAGTATTTATTAAGGAGACAAAATAAAGCAATTAAAGAAAAACATGGCACAGTTYTGTTATTTTACAATTCCAGTATATCTTAAAATTTTGAGAAGCTTAGATGTTTTGAGATTTATTGGTTTGGGGTTTTTTCTTCCTTTTTTTTTTTTTCTCCCAAATTGTCCTATACTTGTCTGTAGTATGATCCCAGTTCCAGTCTTGTATTTTTGAAACTACACAGTTAAAATAATAACTGATTATTTCTGAAAGCACTACTGGATTGATTGATCCATCAAAAGCAAAATTACTGCTTACTGAGAACAAGAACAAAATAACAAGTAACACTGAAGTATATTTTTTATCTCATGTATTAAATGCTTGTARCTTTTAACACTGACTGATCAGAGCACTAAGGACTGAGTTTGTTGTTTTAATGGAAAGTAGACAACTTAAGCCACATCTGCATGCAAACAGTTATTTCATATGGAAGAAAAGCTATTGCTGGGCTTTAGCAGAATCTGCTCTTCACATGAAAAGAGCTCCAATTCAGTATCTGCTGTTAATGCAYACTGTACAGCATGAAAGCAACTGCTACCACAACAAAGACATTTCATGGGTTACCTGATTGCTTCTTCTCCCTAATATCCATTACTTTCCAGTATCAGTTCTGTTGATTTTAACCTCTGTATGAAGACTAAGGGGCTGCCRACAGCTGTAACAGCATCCATGTTTTCAGCTGTCCTTCTCTGACAGCCTTCTTCATTAGTTCTTCAGGTTATATTAATTAAGGCAGTAATAATGTTGCCAGACCAACAGAACTTTATTGTTGKCTGGCCTTTCAGACACTTTCTGTGTTTGGATAAATACGGAAATACGTGTTTATGTAAATATGAAAATCTACCAATGTGAATCTTAGATCACAGAACACCACAAATGACTTAATTTTTTTAAGTCTAGTTGATTTTAAAAAGTTAATATTGACCATAGTCATGTTAATGCAATCACAGGTAGTTSTAAAAACTTGTGTTCATTCTACCCAAAATGGTAAACAAAGCCCTCAAGTAAAAATTTGGATAGAAAGAAAAATCAAGTGAATCTATCTGAGTGGCAATATTCTCTGCAATCTCTTTTATTTTATGTTATTTTCAGGTAAAACATTGAATATTCTCACACTCACAAAAAAGACGGAAAAACTGTGAGTTAATTGAAAATCAGAAAATGTAAGATTGTGCTATTTTGTAACTCCTTTGGGCTACATTAAATGGAAACTTCAACAATTCRTGGTCAAATAAAGTCACAGCATTAACTGTACAACCCAAGCAAGTTTAACCATATATGAACCGTATTTATCAAGTTTTTTTTAAATCCAGGATAAAGATTTCCTACAGCCCAACACTACACTTAACCTAAGCAAGATCTTCAGTTGCTTCAAACATTGAGACACACACTGTGAAAAGCAGCCAGGCATCAACACAAGATTGAATTTGAATACCAGGTATCACAAAAATTTGAAATGCTTAAGAAAAGTTGATGTAACTTCCAATTCTGAGCAGAAGTATTCATCTTTCTTTATTGTTTCTTTACAATGTGAATGCGCTATCCTGATTTTTAAGAARAAAACCTGAAGGAAAATGAAAGCCAACAGATAGAACTCAAACTGCAGTATCTGAAAATGTAAAGCAAGCCGCAGACCTGATTAATCCAAAGTACTTTCCTTGTCAATGCCCACATTAACATTTCATTCTTAACAGCTAAATTAAAGAGCCTGCCTGACTAATAAAATAGCTGTAAAAATTATATTTAAAACTCACATACTAAAATCAGCACAAGGGACCGCATACACACAATTCACTACTTAGGAAATTTCCAGAAAATACTTTGTCTCTCTTAAAGATTCTTTGCAAAGGAAGATGAATCTTTTGAAAACTCTCCYCACTCCCTAAGACCTGTGAAGTGCTTACATGTTCTCTACTAAGCAGATGATTCCCACTCCCTGGTAACTGGTTTGTATGGCCAAACACGTGATGATGCAGCCAGGGGTAGGTGACCATTACCTGCTATAAACCCACACAAGCTTCATTCAAGGCATATTTTATGCAAAGCAACTTCATTTGGCTTTTTGGGGAAGACAAGGGGTAAAGGAGTTATACACTGAGGAGCTTTGCAGTTCCCAGAAAATTCAAAAACTTTAATAAAGACAACCAAACCTGAGTAAACACACACTTAGATAATACACCACAGCTATCAGCATAACATGGCCTTAATATGTTCACCCTGATTCACAAAGGACAAAATAAATCCCCATCAATAAAGGATTAAAATTGCAGCAGGTCAATTCCTGTTAACTTCAGCAAATATCAATCAACACTTTGCCAAAAACAGTTMAAAAYTCTTTTTGATAGGGCGTGCATGCTACACTTCCAGTGTTAAAGCATTTCTGCTGATTCCACCTTTGACCAAAGATAATGCCTAATCTACTCAGACAAAAATTTATCTTGATTCTTGTCACAACTTCAAGGAAGAAAATACAGTGGACACTTGACTTATTTCTATTTGTCAATTTTGTAAAAACTGTGGCTCTAATTCTTATGATTTATAGAATTAGAACACATCAGTCAGCAAAGAAATACTTKGTAAAAATTGTACAGTCTTTTACAAAAGTAATGAAAGACTATATAAAAATTATAAAAGAAATCCAGAAAGCTTTTATTTTTTTTAATAGCAATTAAACGAATCATCAAGGTAGCATCACCAATCCATACAAATAAAGATTTTTTAAAGTAAGTAAAAGTCTTGTGGGGGGCACTCCACAGACTCTTAAAGTAAAAAGAAAACCATTTGTTTTAAAATTTGTATCACTACTAAATAAAATATTCTGCCTACATTTTATAGAGAGATAAGTAATTTAAAAAACCAGACAAACAAAGACCCAGAATATCTTAGCCTACATATGAAGTCCCCATATTTACTCAAGTTCTTGGAATTTCAGTCATAAATTGCAATTAAGAGTATGATTTCACCCACAGGAAATAATTATTTTCATATTCACTTATTTTAAGGATAATTTTCACAATTATATGTCTATTAGTTAATTTGTATGCAGTTTACAAAGTCTGTCCAAGCACACCCAATATGTCACAAATAAATTAGCACCCCAGGAGCACTGGTCAGATTGTGCCATCAGTAAAGTTTCTGCATTTCATCAGGGATCTCGCTTTTAAGACTCATTATAAGATGCAGTCATTTTCATCCCACATTTGACATGCAACGTATCTGAAATCCATCTTCAACTAACACACATCAATTTTTATGACAAAGATTACATGGCTAATGTCACCTAAAAAAACGACACATCTGTAATTCAAATTGTAGCACTGAGGGTCTTCAACAACTCATTACCATTCATAGTGCTACAAACCCTAAAGCTGCCTCTTCCCTCATTCAAAGAAGGGTAACCTTTGTCACTTCACAGAATGTGCCAAAATGTGCCCCAGTGCTGCCTATGTCAGCATTTTTTCCTTTACAACTATGTAAGGATGATTAGGCCTACAGGCTTGAGTGTCTACAGCYAAGTACTTGGTCTGGGCTCAGAAGGCCTTACTCCATACATCAGCTATTAATTACAGAATCCGTAATGCTTAGCAGAGGATGCCTGACTGATTACTATCCAAGTATTTATTTTTATATCTGTCCTTATCCAAAAATACTAAATGGGTCAAAATTTATTTCAGCTGGAAACCTAATTTTACTTTATCATTGGCTTAAACTGGAGTAAAACCAAGCCCTGAAGCACAATAGCATTTTTTTTTCAATCTGCCTTGCTCACAAATCCTCCWGGAGATAAATAACATTCTAAACCAAGAAAAATTTAAAAGACCCAAAAAGTCTTGCCATACTTTACATTTTAAAAATATTAAACCTATGAATTGAGCKGAGAAGAAAACAAAGGGAAAATATGAAAGTGACACAAATATATTTGTTTGTAAACCAGCATTAGATTTATCTTCTTCTTTTAAACTTGTAACAACCTTTTAAATATCTTTTAAAATTAGGACTAGTAATTGACACTATTTAAATAACRTGATGGTATTTTCAGAAAACCTATTTAATTAAAAACCAATTATTAATATTTTTATTTTAAACCAAAATGGACTTTGAAACAATTAATAATTCATTTGAAATCTCAATTCACAGTCCACTGGGTCCTATTCTTTTGCCCTCCAAGAAGGCTAAATTTTYCTCTATATAAAATACCAAGCCATGAGTCAAATTTGACTAGATATAGTCAGCTTCTGTGAAAAAGGAGAAAATTTGAAAGCAACTAAAAAAAAATCTCCAGCCCTATGTAAAGTCCAGTTTAGCCTTCTTTTATCTCAGAAATTCAAAAGAACATACTTACTCTAGAGAACTGCAAAGTTATTTATCACCATTTTTCTTAACTCAAACATCTAAGGATCAAAATTCAAGAAAAAAAAAATCCACATAAAACGAGCAACAAATGCCTCAGAACTGTAATACCTGCATAAGACAAATACTTCATGTCAAGCTCACATTCAGTTTCTAAAAAGAGTTTCTCATTTTCACTAACTTACATCCACCAATTGAGCAATTATGCAATATGTGGGTGTACCTTGCAGTTGTTTTTTTTTTAAACATCTGCATTCTTTGTTAAATTCTAACTGTACAAGRTGTCTGATAATTTTTCTTTATCTTGAACCTTCAAAGTGGTAGGTTTACCAGAGGCAAAACCACACATCAGAGAATGAGTCATATAATAAAGAAACGACTTTTCCCCTTCTCCCCCTTGCACCCTGAAGCTATAATAACCTAAAGACACTCTATTGTAAATGGCTTCTTTGGCAGTATTGATAGCATGTACAACTTGCAATCATTTAGCCAACAAATGAAGATATTTTTAAGCCCTTACTGTATCCATAACAAATTGCTTTCAGTACCATTTTAAGGCAAATTAAAACTGTGATRCTGCAAAAATAAAATTCAGAATGTCTGTATACTTGCTTTCATGTCATGCATAAAATATGAAACATTCTATGCAGGTGCCTATAAATAACAACATAAAAAGATAAAAATAATGTAAGATGCCTATGCAAGTTAATCTGAAAAGTATCTCTCATTTGTATACAAAAGATCAGCCTCCACGCAGAAGTCCCCCATTGATTCCATATCAAATTAAGGCAACATTTACATACAAGCAAACCACTGCTGATGCCAACCACAATACATGAGGAAGCAGAGCATCTTACTTGGCCACTGCTTACACAGGTTTCCACTCTAAAGTGCAGCAAATATGGGAAACAACACTGAGGCCACTCTAGCCTTTTATTTCCTCTTATATCCTTTTCTGTAGATAGACAGTAACTCCTCAGACTAACATCCTGCATCTAATTCCACTGATAGGAAATCAGCTTTCAACAAAGTCTTATTTGATGTGTCAATATGTAAGATTGCATCAGAAAATTTGAAGGGAACTAAATGCAGAAACAGCATTCAGAAACAGCAGCAAATAGATCCGTAACAACAAAACCTTGCATCACTAAAACAGGTGCAACCACCACAGTCTTGTTAGAAAGTTAACAGAGGTGATGCTGGCATAAGATCTTTCCATGACTATCTTCCAARAAACAAAAAACCCACAATGTTTCAGTAAATCAAAGTGAAGCAACACRTTCCCCCTTGAAGCAGAATGAATCAGTGGTTTCTGTTCTTACCTGTGTATAGTCAAAGTCAGAAAGAGGAGCTATACTCTTGATGTAGTCCATTCGAAATTGGTTTTCTGGGTTGGCCAATGGAACTGGGGGTATTAAAGTGCTCATAGCTGAAACTATAGTCTAGAATTGGATAAAACAAAAAAAAAAAATAAACACATTAATCTGGATAAATCTAGGATACAGGATCAAGCCAATCTGATCAGCAAAATGGGATTTCTCTCATCACAATCTTGGAGAGCATAATCCTTATAATTTCCAGTACAAACAAGCATTTGAGAACAGTATAAAGTGTRTTCTTACCACAATCGCATCTTTAACGTTTTTCCGAATATCCAGTATTTTCTGTTTCTTTTCTCTGCATTAAAACAAAAATATTAACACTTSGATTTTTTCTTCCAAAGCACTTCAGCCACTTGTATTTAATTTTCTTCACTGATAGCTTGTTTATCTGCTCTTCAAACATTAAAACATACTAATAGAAAAAAAAAAGCAAGACAAATACAATTCCCCTTCTCCATTTTCTTGCATAGTATGAAGAGCGATGAACATTCATCCCTAATACATTTTTTTAAATCAGACTATCACAGCCACATCTGCAAAGCCTCCCCTGATGGAACTGGAAGTCATTCTTTCATTTCTACAGCATGCTGTAAACATGCTCTAAATCAACAACACATAGGTGAAGGCCAACAAATATCCAAAATGAATGCTATGGATTAATAATGATTTCTGGCAGAGAGTTCTTTAGAAAGAAAATGATGTAGCCTCACAAACCAGGATGATTTCTAGCAAATAGGCAAAATTAGTTTCAGTTTTACACTAACCACAGCACCGGAAAAACAGCACACAGTGTCATCCTGATTATGATTTGACACGTATTTTTATATTACAGACAGATGCAATATTTGGTTATTTGCTTCTATGTAAAAAGTAGTCGCCATGTTGTTGCTACACAGGGGCCTGTCAAGCGCTGCAGTAGCAACAGTGTAAAATACAGTAAAGGGGCCAGAAGGAGAAAATGCAAACATASAATAGCAGCAATTTCCTTATTCTCACTCCCCTCCCTCCCTCAAAACACAGTGTCAAGCCACCAAAACACACGGGTGAGAGTTGACATTTCCTAGCGTACTGTGTGTGTTAACCTGTTTCCAACATTTAAGGAAAAATAAGTCACAAAGTGTCAATAATTCTTACTCTGAATTAAATCCATTGACATGTAGGATTCGCATTTGTTTCACAATAGTGCTTTTTCCTGACTCACCAGCCCCTAAAAGAGAAAGAAGGAAAGGGAGAACATTGTGATATACGGTCCAGGCTGGGGGGGTCGGAGSGGTTGTTTTATTTTATTTTTCTGTTTGTTTGTTTTTGGACGCGACAGCATCTCCCACCTCGGCAGCATTTCTGTATGTATGTGTGCATCCATGTGGCTCAGGCGCTGAGCTCGGTCTGTGGACGCCTCGCTCATTGCTCAATACAGCAGCCTACATTTTCCAGAGCCGAGGCGCACGCCGCATCTCCCCTCTCGGCTGCGCCCGCCGCCCCGGCGGGCTGGGGCTGCTGCCCCCTCCTCGCCCTGCTCGCCCCGGCCCCCACCTCTGCCGCTTCCTCCTTACCCAGCAGCAGCAAGCGGTGTGTCGCTTTATAAGCCAGCCTCTCTTTCTGCAACTGCTTCTCTATTTTTTTGTTGGCTTCTCGCTGCGCTTTCTCATCGATACGCTGATCCTCCGTTTTGCTGTTGCCCAAACACCCCATAGCCGCTGCTCAGGGTGGATGTCAAATCGCTGCCTTCTCAGATTTAGTATTTACAGGGGGGAGGGAGCGGGGGGGAGGCAGAAGACAAGTCTTTATATCCGTGTGTGTCCCTGCGACGGTTTCTCTCCGCTTCTTCCCACCCGGCTGGCTCACATAAAATGGTCTCTGGCCGCTTTCCGATCGCACCGGAGTTGGCTGCTTCACTCCCCACCAGAGATGCGGAGAGCAGGCGGCAGAGGTAACCCTGCCCCGGCGGGGAGGGGGTAGGGGGAGAAAGCTGTGCAAAAATGCCTAACATGCAACGAAAGGGAGAAAAGGGCTCCTCCTGGAAACCAGCCGGGTGCCGCTCTCCGCTCTCCCTCCCCACCGCGCACACAATCCCTATATTTCTCTGTAAAGGTCTATTTTTGTCTTCCTAACTCAGCACTGCCTCTYTCTGCGAGACCAGGAAACAGCCCCGCTACCAGCCAGCCCTACGCGCAGAGGAGCCGAAGGAGAAAGGTAAAAGCCGGACGGATCTACCTGGATCCTGCGGGGCCGGGGCCGGGCGG
>CADDXX010000139.1:286178-318568 GCA_902810485.1 Alauda arvensis | reverse complement strand
GGCCCCGGCCCCGGGCGCGCTGCTGCCGCCAAAACCCGGAGCTGGCATCGCCGCCGCCGGACCTGCGGCCTCCGGACCCCCGCCCGCGGCCTGCCGCAGGGACACGGAGCTGCGGGACGCGGCGCTCGGAGACCCGCGGGGCTTCTCCCGACCCTTCCCCGCGCTCCGCGGCGGCACTGGAAGAGCCTGGCCGCTACCAGAGCGAAGGKTGGCACTCCTGGGTCTGGAATCCCAGGCTGGCACAGGTGATGGCTGCCATCGTGACCGAGCTGCGGGAGCAGCGTCGGGAGCCAGGCACTGGGGTGTGGAAGCGGCCGGGGTCTGCCCGCGTGTACCCCGACACACCGAGCCCGCACATGCACAAACACCCTGCCTCGACTTCTTAACCAACAAAATGTCCCTTTCCACACAAGTAGTCCCGGCAGCACATGGGCCGTTTTCTCCCTTTGAATATTCCAAACTGCATCAGCTGAATCAGAAAATAAAGCTGTCCAAACAGCTCAAGATAATGTGTAATCCGAACATGATAACATACATGTCTGATATCACTACAACAACAAATGTCGACAAGAAACCATATCTCCGTTCCTTCATTTGCCTCCATTTTAGATCCTAAAATGAAACTTCAAGCTAGACAACCCTATAGGTATTCCTTYTWGCTTCAAACCTCTTGCCTTGCAAACTGGCACCTCAGTGCAAAAGCAGCAGTACAGCACCTGGCTCTTCCTAAACTCCCCCGGTGAAGAAACCACCTGCACTACTCAAACGTGATGCTTGATACATTCAGGCACAAGAACACTAGAAAAAGGACAGACATTACTCCGGAGTCCCAATGTATTTTCAGTTTATATCTCCAAATATTATTAGTCCCCCATACTTTAAAAGATGGCTTACTGAAAAATTAATATTTTGATAGATACATACGTGTGCAAAATCCTGGTCCCGACTAAAATCAAAGAGATKGCCATCAACTTCAATCCAACAAAATAGCATTTTCATCTAAAAAGTCTTGAGATGTATGTAGCAAAAAGAAGTTAGATTTTAGAAGCAGAAGGATTTTGTTTAGTTGGTTTTCATTTTTTTCAATGGCTCCTTCACTCAGGTGGGAAGTGCTGAATCAAGGAAAAGAAACTGGTACTGTCTGCTTTGAGCACACATCAGAGGAAGGTGAAAAGGGCAGGACCCAGAAAATGAACAAGTACTGCTCCACCTGTAGTTGGGTATGTGGAGTTTTCAGGTGACTATGGAGTTCAAGTACTAGATATGTGGTTTTATGGTGCTGCTTGATCTTGGCTTGGAAGCTGTTTTCATCTTCCATCTTACATAGGTGGGGGGGAGCTGGGGGAGGGGGGGAAGGTAACACACTACAGGATTGACAGGATCTGCCAGGCCAAAATATGCATTTTTTTAAGTGTTACAGAGCTGCATTTTTTAAAGACAGACTGCTTTTTTTCCTRTTGACATTTTTTCTGTCTGGAGGGGCAGAAAGCACCTCAGTTACAGATAGGTTTGGAAGCACAATTCAGGGTGACTGCTGTTTTTGGAGCCTGTCAGACACAGGATTTATGATGAATAGCTTTTGTGAAGTGCAGTCATGTTTGCTCCCTGCCACAGCACTAKGAGAGCTCAAAACTGAATGGCTTGGTTAGAAATCACCAACTGGGTCTGAATTTTCATAATCCTTCAGTGTAAGAAGCTGTAATTTATGATGCACAAAACGTGGGTAGCTGTATTTATTACCAATATAAATACCTCAGTTTGAGACCTAAGTCTCTAACCTGGCTAGTGTCAATCAGTCTGTAGCAATCTGCCTTGTTTCTTCCCCTCCTCTCCTCTGCAGTTTTCCTCTTTCATGTACTAACATTGGGATTTTTGGTGCAGACTTGTTCCCAGCTTTGAAATGGCTCAGTGCCAATAAATAGAATTTTACAGGATCCTGGTATATCCTGCTTTTACCTTTCTCCAAAAGAGGGAAAGTGTTTCTCATTTCCTCTCTCCCCCTCGAGAAACCCCATGACCCTTTTGGGTCTCTTCCTCCTGAGAAAAGATCACACAGTTCAAAAATGACACAAGCAAGCAACCTGTTCCCAGAAAGAACTTTTAGCTGTTATTATATTCCCAACTCTCCCTTTGCTTTTCCCAAATACARCACTTATCCCGACATAACTGAACTACAAAATCCTAGAAGCAATAATAAACAACAGAGAAATTTTCACCCCCTTTGGTCACAGCTCTATTTTTTTTTCCCCCAGCAAGAAACCTGTATCATAGGAATAGATCTCCTCTGCACAAAGATAAATCTGAAACTATAAAAGGTTGCAGCAGTGCTGCTTCACCAAACCAACTTCCAGCACAAACTGTACACAGGAATAGAAACAAAATCCTGGACAGAGGAAAGAAGCTCTTCCCGGTCTTCCCCTCTCTTCTGATGCAACCAATGTGGGATCCTCCGTGAGTTCCTGAAAGATGAGGTATTTCACATTGCCTCTGCCCCTTCATATCAGGCAACATATGTATAGATACATATATTTATGTATTTATGTATGCACATATGCACATATTTATAAATACAAATACACACTGAGTGGATATCTGTGTGCAAAGATTGAGATTCACCTTCCACTTTTGTGCTCAGACTTGGTGGTATCTCCTCRTGAAACCAGGCAACACAGCTTAAGCCCTCCTGGAGGGAAACTGGAGACACCTTTACTTCTCCTTTCCTCTTGGAGTTTCCACCTCAGGATGCACCATTTGTGAGCCTCAGGCTGAATGCTGGGGAACACAAGCTGCTTGCTTGAGGCCATATTTGCATTCCTGTATGGAGGAGAATTGACAACCCAGCTGAAGCTACACTGGGTGG
This sequence comes from Alauda arvensis, assembly GCA_902810485.1. Classification (NCBI taxonomy): domain Eukaryota; kingdom Metazoa; phylum Chordata; class Aves; order Passeriformes; family Alaudidae; genus Alauda; species Alauda arvensis. The sequence continues at coordinate 315,708 of CADDXX010000139.1, read as the reverse complement.
CCACCCCCGCCACAAAGTCAGTCTTGTTTCTCATGCCTGTTCTGCTTGGAGTAAGAAGGGACAAAACCCCAGTAAGAATTAATGTGAAGCTCCTATAGATGCAGCTCAAGAGACCTGGTTGCCCCTCCAATCCAGAGCAGGACTGATACAGAGCTTTTTCCTGCAAACACTAGATAAAAGTGGAGAAAGTTTCTATATRGCAACCCTGCAGAGCATCTGCAGCCCATCTTCCCTTTAGACAGCCTCCTTTGCAGCTTTGGTTCTGTTTTCTAACAAAAAARAGCAAATGGAAAGATGGAGGTAATCAAAAGCATAGGAGTGACCTAAGCCACTGGTAAAGAGATTCTTCTGGCTTGCCAGTCTTCCTGCCTCAACTTTCACAGGATCTCTGAACTCTCTACTGACACTGTCCTCAAGTATGGGCACTAGGTGAGTAACACTGGTGACCTGAYCTCTGCTTCTCCTCACTGACCTCTCTTTTTCATGTAGCCTACTCTGCAAATCAGGATGTACACCTCACTAGTGGTTGAATTTTTACTCAGCATCAAACTCGGGAAGAAAAAAAAACCACCCCAAAAAAAATTGTAACTGCATAGGTATTCAAGAAAAATAMTTCTTTCTCTCTAGTAATAAATTATTGGTAACTTTCTCTTTCTGTTGACGTCAAATATTAACACAAAAGTACACACTCCGTGGAACGCTACATTTGGCATTTTATAAGACACATGAACCAGGAACCAAAAATTATGACTCTAACTGTGTTAAAAATACTGAGTAAGAGTTTAGGAAAAAACCAGCACATATTTTGCAGAGAAGTGAATATCATACTCAAAAAAAAAATCTAACCTTCATCCTTTTGTTTAAACCCATGACCTCAAAGAAGTCATTACAATTTTTTGAGGGGCTTATCTGTTTTAAGAAGTAGGATGGGAGAGATGCCAGAAAAGATGACGTATGCATTTCCACAGTGACCATGGACCTGATCTCGAATCGACTTCACGTCCATTGATTAAGGACAAATTTACTGATGCAGGAGAGGGTCAGGCAATGCTGAGGGGCCTGGCAAAGCTCTGAGTAGCTCCTTGGCTCCTTGACAGGGTTTGCTGTCCCCGTTCCCAAGGCATATTCCTTTACTTGGCAGCTGCCACAATGTAACTCACCTGACAAACCAACTTATCCCCTGCCTACTCCCCCCATCTTTGTGCAGCACAGGGAGCAAAAGGGAGAAAGTAGGTGACATGATGGAGTATAAGGCTGTGGGCTAAAGATAATAGTCTAAAGAAAAAGTTTTCCATAGAAAAACTGCAAGCACCAGTCCACAGAAATGACAATGATAGCCTTTAGCCCTGAGATAGCATTTGYAAAGGGGAGGATTAGATCTAAGCAGGAGCCAGATGCTCCTTGGGAAGGCTGTGTGGAAAAGCATCAGGTGAAAAGCAGATTTGCAATATGATTACACTAAAGAAAGACGACAATCCTCTTTCATTCAAGCTAGTTATTCCTCATCCAGGCTAGTTATTCTTCATCCATGTCCAACAAGAAAGCACAGGGAACAGGGAACTTCTGCTACGGTCATCCTATCAGATCAGGGTTTCCCATTAGACCATCATTGGTAAAATAATTCTGGTGTTTATTCTTGTCTTTTCTGACTAGAAATTCCTTATCTRTGAAGAGAGGCTCACATGGCATCATTCCACACACGTCCATCTGTTGGTACCAGAGGCAGAAGCAGCTGATTGAAACTAACATAAATCCAGCAACATCCTAATAGCGTTTAAAAGACTAAGCAACCTCCTGTGGTTTAAACATTCTTACATATTACAATGAAATAATGTTGTTAAAGTGACACAGATGCATTTGCAGTAAGCAAAAGGGACATGTCTTTTGATGAATTTTCAAGACAACAGTATTATACAATATGTTACATTTTGGCAAAATAGGAGGCACTTTTCTGTCATGAAGAATTTCACTTGGCTGGACACCCCAAGGGCATTTTCCCAACTCCCCCCCCTCTCCCCCAAACAAAGTAATACATTCCCATTTTAAGGCAGTGGAAAGTTAATTTTAATCAATTGTTTAGGAGAGTTGTCAAGATTAAAGAGATTTAAACAAACCCAGGCAAAACATGCTAATATTACCCTAATTTAGAAGTGAATTAATCAATAAATAAAGAAGTCAGCTGGAATTATAGCTGAAGTTACCACTTTCAGAAAAGGAGTAAAATCTATACAGGAGACATGTCCTGGATTCTCTGCAGCATGCTGACTAACATCTTGCACAGCTGTAACAGCAAAGCCAAATCCTTTGTCTGTAGTTTGTAAAAGGTTTTGTATGGTACATAAAATTTTGTGTGTAATAGTAAATGCTCAGGTCAACTATCATGATCTCACTATTTGGACAGGAACAAAAAACTAGAAGGAAAACTAACYTGTGAGACACTGAGCACATGTGATGTGCCCTAACCTCACCTTTACCTCCATGGCACACCTCTGAGCAGGACACTCACAGTCACAGCATGCCTGCCTCCCCCCCTGGTCTTTATACAACATTCTGCTGAGCTGGATTTTCTCTACATTTACCACAAACACATCAGACCTGTGATTTCCTTGTGTTAAAAATACTGAGTATTCTATCTTGATATAAACTTAGAGGCACCTTCTATCTTGATATAAACTTAGAGGCACCTTTTTGTTTCTTCAGTTGTTTTAACTTCTCTGCTTGAGAAATTAAGTTTTAGCTACCCCAGGAAATGGTTGATTTTCAAAAAAAAAAAAAAGGCAAAGTTATGCTCTAATTCCTGTGAGTGCCTGCATGGTTAGTGGCATCTCTCCACAGAAAATTCTTACAAATATAGGAAACCATTGCATACAACTACCTTAGCATGAAGTGAGGAATTCTGTAGCTGTTTCTTAACCCTCTTTAAGGATTCCAACATGCAATTACACACAAGAGCAATCATTAAAAATTTGCTTCAGGAAATAATGTTGCCAGTAAGTTTGTAGCCTCGTGTACTCACAACCTGATTTACATCAATAATATTTACCACAGAAATACAGCTTTTGCTTGACTGCATGACTAGCAAATCCAGATAAAATATCATAACTTACTGAATAAACAACCTAGTATTTTTCCCATTATGCACCAAATTTTTTTAACTGCACATCTGCTTGTAACAAATACCTGTTGAGTCATGTTCTTCTTGACCTTTTGTGATACTAGATCTTAAGTTTCCTATAAGTATTTCTGTGGAATATTTGWACAAAGCAGATGATCTCTGGATTAAATAGCTCTCACATATTTGCTCATAATTGAAGAGACATGGCTGCTTGACCCACGTGGTCCTTTCCACAATGAAGTTTATGTTACAATTAAACTTCAGGCTTTCATGACATGAATTTATTTATTTCTCTGGATAAAGAAAATGGTCAATATGAAGACTAAGAAGATACATTACTTATATAGATGACTATTCCATCTGCATACCTATGTGAGAGAAGGGAAAAAACAATCTTAAGCAAAGTGTGATAATCTCCCTGAATGTAAGTCTCCTTTTTCTCTTTTTCTACTGTTTATTTATTCACTATATTCACTTGTCTCAAATGTTATTCTGATAGAATGAGTTCATGAAACTCAAACCCATATGATTTTACTGATCTTATTTTTACTAAAACCCAAAAGTTTTTCCAGCATCTACTAGGCTGCTTATATAACATGGATTAGATTCTTTGGAGCAAATATTTCTCACAGGATCATTTCACTTGGGGTGAAAGGTGATAAAAGCATTGGTGCACAAAGGAGAAGGGGGAAAGGTTGAAAAGTCCACAGAACTTGCAGACATTTTGGAACAAGCCATTTAATAAGTTACTGAGGAATCTGTATTTTCTCACATACTTTGGGAAAGAAAACTTTGTTTTTACAACAAAAAGGCACAATGAGAGAAAATTTCCTAAACTATGGTAACATTTTCTCCAGGTTTCAAGTTTCAGACTTATCAACAATGGTGCCACATTTCTGAACAATCTGCATAATTGTAGGCTTGGTTTGGGTTGTTTTTGGTTTGAGGTTTTCTCGTTTGTTTGTTTGTTTGTTTTTAAGGAGACCCATTCTACTTGATGCCTCACAACCTCCTTAAAATTTTAAACCCTAATGTCCCAATGATGCAGCACAATACTATACAGAACTATCACAGCAGTATCTGAGGTTAGGAATAGCACAAGTGCAAAAGGGGTTTAACCTAGCAATTTCAGSTAATGCAGCTGCTCAGACACTGCACTGCATGTTTTAAAACATTGAGAAGTTTCAGAAAGCTTATAGCTGCTTGGAATATTGAACAAGTTACAACAACACTTACATCGTCATCCAATTTGCCTACCAATCCTAAAACATTTAAAGGGCTTTAAACCTCCCCATATGCAGACTCTTCCTGCTCAGAATCAGCTACACACAATCTGCCACCCACATCACTAAACACAATGACAAGATTATGCTTCCATGTCTTTGCAGCCTATTCTTCACAATATGCAAATCTTCAGGAACTGCATTTCTGATCCCAAYGCAACAGCACAAAAGCTATTGTCGTAAGAAATGGTTTAACCTGTCAGCAACACTGTCACCACAATTACTACCACTAATAAAGATATGATCATAATCTGCCACTTAAGGATCATTAGATACATTATGACTATTGTATTCTTTTACATAGTTCTTTTACATGGACACTAATTGAGAACACTTGATTTAAATAAAATCAAGCACTATAAATTTTCATTGACAAATCTGTTCTTAACCTTTAGACAGCACAGGGTGCTGCTTGCTGATGTAGGAAAAACCAGCTTTTAAAAAGGCTAACCCTGCAAAATATTTAGCAGAAATACAAACCACTGTAACACTGTATGCAAAGAGGAGAGCTTGGAAGAAGCACACAAGGATGGTCTGTCTGGACATGTAAATGACTTACATTAAGCTAGGTTAATACTCCTCTGTACCATTCAAATGCTTGTTGTCCATGCAACAATCTATAGTGTGTTTGGGAACGGACAGCTGTACATTCAGAAAGATTCAAGTATATCTGCAAAAGGCACGGAGTGCATAACMGAAGTTTATTCTATGTAATTATTTTTATATAATTTTATTGAGGCTGCAGAAGCTATGAAAAATATAGCAAATGCTTAAATATTAGTGGTATACAGATCTCAGATGCAGCTCTTCTGCATGTATCATAGAGTCCTCCYCTCTGAAAGCCTAATTTCTGGAAATATTTCATCTCAGGATGACCATGAGCTGTCAGAGTGACCATGAAAACACATCAAAACTGCACATGGATATGCCCTCCCYGCCCTGCCAAACTGGAGGCCCAGAACATACCAAACAAGGTATTCCTCACAAAGAGAAAATAYTAACATTAYAGGAATTTGTGGAAAACATGATCAGCACTGGTCACCTACCTTGMAGATAAAGGAACACAATTGGCAGAGGTAAGAGGGATGAAGAARGTYAGACTSGATGGCTGGTRCTAGGGACTAGGAGGAGCAGGATTKATCAACCAGGGATCGCRGTGTKYGCCTGYRATGACCAGCAGAAGCACCCAGCACACCATGGCTCGCCTTGCCATCTTGGGCACAAGGGCTGCAGCTTCCTATCAGAGCAGGAATGCTACAAAGGGCTGTTGCTGGCAATGTTGAATCCAGAACTGTGCGTCAGGACCACTGGTTTTGCCTTACAGAAATCAAAAGGCACGTTTGCTGCTTTCCAGAGAAGTACGAGAGAGACTAGAGAAAACTATTAAATATATTGCAAACTGAACTGTTTCACCTAATTTAATAATTCTGGCTTGAGATGCTGCAAGCCATGTGTAAATGAGACACACACAAAAAAAATTAGTTTTAAACTGCCAGAAGAGCCTGGATCTGGTAAGAGCATGACTGGAGAAAATGTCACCAATATACAGCCTGATCCAGCTCAGAGAGTAGTCTGAGGGGAGGGAGGGCACCTGGGCATCCCTTTCATCATGCTTCCACTMTATCGTGGTGAGCTGCTGTTTCTGCTGGGGAAGTCCCATCCAGCAGAGGGGAAAGGAGGTAGRAGATGGCAGGCGTCCACACACCTTTTGGAGCCTGTTCCTTCTATTGTGTCAGCAAACAATAGCCTCCTGCTAATCTGTGAATCTCCTCAGGCTCCCTTCATGCCTTTACCATACTGCTTCCCCAGCCCCAGGTACCTTCTCTGCTATTTACAGCTCTTTGAACCCTCAGATTATTTCTCTGTTTGCCCTGCAAGAAGGTAAATTGAACAGAGAAAAAGATGTCACTGAGTCAAGTGGCTACATTTTCCAGTTTAACTTGGGTACTTTCCATATGCTATCTCTGAAATTTTATGTGATTTGTAGCATGAGCCAGTGGCTGTCTTCTGTTAACTGCACAGAGCAYGCAGCCAAAGATTAACAAAAAACTGGTGCTGTGGCAAAATACTTCCAGTGCTGCCAAAATCTGTGTTTCTTAGTATGGAATTTTGAATTGGTGTTAGTACACAATGGACAATTTAGGGCATTTTCTTGCCATGAACTTGTTGAATGGGTATGGAGCCATAAGTAASCTGGTCTAGTGGAATAATGTGTCCCTCCCCCTGGGATAGGGGTTGGAACTAGGAATTGGATCTTTAAGGTGCCTTCGACCTAAACCATTCTATATTTCTTTTCTGTGTCTTTCTGGAAAATAATGAATGGATAGACTGCACTTCAAAAATACAAAATATCAACAGACATAAAAATACAAGCACTACATAAYGATTAAGGTGGSTTTTTAAGTGTTTGTTTATTTGGGKTTTTTTTGGCATAATATCAGATTTTAAGAACTAAGTCTTAGCAGATGATTGTTCTAACTGTTATTGAAAATAGGATGGTAACTTACAAAGTCATACTTTATACTGAAAAATACTCTGGAAGTGTTTGGATTACTTATAAATGAAACAAACAAATGCCATATTATTCATATATAGTACAAAAATGTTTTGTTTTTGCTTTTTTTTACAACTTCCTCTACTCCAAGTGTATGTTATGGTGGGGTTTTTTAATTTAATTTTTTTTATTCACATGAAAACCCTGACCCCAGATTTAAATATTTTTGTTACATATTCCAAGTTTATGCTTAGAATCTGTTCATTTGAACATTTCAGAGTTAACAGATCAATGATAAGCAAAGAAACCTCCATTATGGGCCACACAGAAAATCTGCTATGATCAYGCACAGTGAGGACATGATGGTACATCCACTAAAAGATAAAACTCTASACATTATGCAAAACTCTATCATCAATAACAGTTTCAAGCATCTGCAGCCCAAAGGACTGAATCTTATAGTAATGTGGGATGCAATACCACAACTAAAGTCATTCTAACACAGATGTTTAAAATCTAATTCCAAAAAATATTAGATTATTATCTGGTCAATCCCCCCCCTTGAAATGCCTTTTTCTCTTCCCAAAYTGTAAATGGATTCAAGGTAAGTTCATCTAGAGCTCTAACACTCRGTGCCCAGAAATCACTGTGAAATGGAAGTAAAGGTTACTGGCAGGAAATACAGCTGAGCAACTGCATTGCATGGCAGCAAGCCAAAATGAGTGTATTCTCAGTGATGTGTAAATAACTGGGAAAGCAAAGGTGCAGAGCTGGTGACCAGTCARACTTGCTGGTCACCAGCAAGTGACAGGGCTTTTGCATGCAGTTTAACAACTCTGCTGCTGATTCATCATTTTWATGGTATTTATGAATCCACTTTTTTTCTTCAGAAGTTAATGGTAATACATTTTAATGCATTTCTTCACTTAAAAGGAATAGTTCTTTCAATACAGTGCTGTTCAGTTTAGTCCATAAGACATTCAATGACCTCAARCAATGAGAAAATCCATACGGACAAGAAATTAATATCTTCAACATCTCATGAAAACAACTCCAACTTCAGTGATGCTTCACAAAGATGGAAGAAGAAAAATGCTTCAACCATAAACTACTCTGTATCTATTCACAACACAGATTGTGACAATGTATCATTCTTTTGCATTATTTTTTGGCATTTTAAATTCCTCCCCCTCTAAATTCTACCACAACTGCAAGCTAGTACAATTTGAATAAAATGCCTYATGTGTACTGATGCTAATACCTATGAAAATTAGCATTTACCTATCAACACACTGAGGCAAGCCTGAATTTCCCTTAAAATAAAAATGAAAACCAAGCAGCATATCAGCTTCCCTCTTCTCCATGTGGAATTATGTAATTAAAAGCCCAAGGTAATAGGTATGTTATTACTGGTTTGTAGGTACACACACACAAATTTTCTGTCTCTTGRTATGAAATTACCTCTCCATTTAAAGTTAGTGTTATAATCAATCCATCAACTTTTTCACGGGCTCCCCACCATCTAAATGTGGACAAAGTGTTCACCTTTACTGGCTGAGTTTCTGTGAAATCTGATGAAACTGCCCTAGGATCCAAGGCCAATTAAGACTTCATTACTTCAAAATTTTTTTTCTCCCAATGACCAAACCTTTCATCAAAATGCAAGATAGAGGAATATTCAAAATATRCATATTTCTATAAAGTTAACAAGATCAAGCATATGCCTAAATTAAACTGTTTTAGATAAACACCTGCTTGAAAGTTTAAAAGAATCATTGTTGAGTGCTGCTATGAAGTTATAATGAGCATTATGACATTTAGCCATCATTCTGCAGGTATGCCCCTATCTGTGTTGCTTTTTTATTACTTTATTTTTGAGCTCTTCTTCACTATTGAATGCCAACTTCCACAATTTGTATTGAAGAGCTTTTCATATCAACCCACCAATGAAGCAGGCATACATGTCCTCAAAAACCCTGAGAGGCAGAATACAGATAGACCTTGGAATCAAGAGTAGGCAAACTTGTTATAATACACCACTTTCAAACACGAAAGTTTGCAGAATCTGCTAATGTGTCCAAGTTATTGGAATCCACCTGCAAATGCCACAGGTTTTGTCACACAGTTTCAGTTGCTTTTTGATGCTCCCTTTCTGGGGGGAAGAGGGTGGCAGKAGAAGAAAGATCTGTATTGTAYACATAAAAATGCCAGAAGACTTAGKTTCAAGCTAAGCTACTCCAAGTCAACATAYGTTGAGCARGACTGGYTACACTGCAAAGTGACAGCCCAGTRAKGAGATGAGCTACRTGGAGAGGCTGCTYCCTCACTGGGCTGCTTGCCACTTTTAATTTTTAGCTCTTAACAGGTCAGACAGCCCAAATAAGAATTATCCCAGGTGTTCTAAGAGGCATGGCAGAGTGGGCCCACAGAACAATTTTCCTTTGAGCTTGAAAAATCTGCAGCAAACAGGATTCAGTGCAATAGCTCACAAAACCTACACAGACACCAGTGGGGGTTCATACAACTTGCCACAGCAGCCCAGAGAAAGTGCTGATCGGAACACAGCTTGTTTCATTTCAGACAACAGCCAGGCAAGGTCAGGCAGCTGCAGCAAACTGAATACATCCTGGTCTACAATTACTCTGTCATACCACTGACATTTTTATCGAGATAGCTATCTTTAGAATAGGAAGTAAGTGCATTAAGCAATACCACCTTCCTTTTCTTTCTGTTCCCTGATCTCCTTTGCTTGCTTTCCAAGTCTAATTGTCAGGACTAACCTATCATTTTATGAACTATTTCATTCTGTAATTCTTCTAGATGCCTTCTTTGATAAATTTCTTTCTACCCTCTCCCCCCCAACCTCCCCTCTGCTCTGTACTCTCTTGTTTGGGGCCTCTTCAATACCTACCATCCACTGCAACAATCAATGCCAGCAGCATCAGTTTTGCAGGAATAYTGTTGATTACAAAAACTTGTGTGAGAACCCTTAACCATCATAATAAAATGAAATAAACTTTAAAATCCCCTCCCTCTGTCTTTTCATGCTTATAAGAGCTGCCAGCAGCAGTCTCTTTTCCTTTTTGATACAGATGATACACATTTCAGAAGATGGCACTGAATATGTAATTACATAAAGATAGGAACTAGCCCTTTGAAACTCTCCTTCCTGATTTATGAGGCATAAAAATCTTTCTCAAAAGAAGCTGTAAGACTCCTGTTTCCTGAAAAACTCCTGCTTATAGATCAATATATAAAATTCTAATTTCTAAAACCCCATTTCTCAATGCCTCTTTTAAGCAGCAAATTAGGTTTTGAATGATCTTGAACAACCAGAAACACCCTACCCTCAAATATACTTGTCAAGAAAAACTTGATTAAAGCTGGTGAGAGAAGAACTTGGGACATTGTGAACAATAACAATAGAGCATGTTTAAGGTATCTACTATTCCTGAAAGATCAGTGGCAAACACATGAAAAGCAAAGCATGTTTAATTTTTTTCCCCTACAAACAAATATATAATAATTTWAAAAAACTTTGTCCATTGTTCAGTATCTTATCTATATCTTAAAGCAATGATAATCAGTGTGCCTCTCTTGAAGTACTGAATGAGTACCTTCAACCTAAGGCTGAAGGCCAGGTGACAAACCTTAGAGACATATTTACATTGTTATTTTTTAAAATGCATTTTATGTTGYATGTTTCATTACAAATTTTTAGATTCCAAGTGTGTAATAGAGAAATAAATTAAACATAATAAACATGACTTATGGAGATGACCTCAGAGTTAGAGCATGGGAGGGACTTGGCTGTGGAACAAACAACTTCTGGAGATATTCCAGGACTACAAACTCCCTTTTTTTCAATTAGATGATCTAACAGACCCCGTGATGATCCAGCACAACAAACAAATTGTCTGAGGACATGCCAAGTTGTAAAAACAGTAAAACATGATTTTTGCCTCTTAGCACTAGGAATTCACTCTCATTAAAAGGGGACTCTTCTGCAAAAAATATCTAGTATTGTAATACACAGCACCAAATTTCACACTTGTAAGAAGATCCTCTTGTTCTAAGAAACTGAAAAATCTTGCTGCAGGACATTAAGAAGTTTAATATAGGGACAGCCCTTCATCAACACAGGGTAGTGGTTAGCAGCCTTCCAAGCAGTCCCATTTCAGACAGTTTGAAACCAAAATCAAAGCAAAACCAAATCCTAAACAGGATTATCTAAGGACTCGTCACTGTGTAAAAATAGCTCATGTGTTTGATGCTCTTTCAAGAAACACATTACAGAAAAGGGTGTACATATACACACACATAAACACTTTCCTGATGCTAATCACACACATGTAGAATTTAAAACAAAAAAAGATATCCAACACAGACATAAACTAAAAGCTGAAAGAAACCCACAAGAGATGYAACTCATGAAAGAAACAACAGTTTAACAGTGTGAAAGCAGTGCTATAGGGGCCTTAGCTGGCTGCTTGTCTCCAGGCGTGCCCCAGTGCACAACTCATGTGTTAGGATACATTTTCCCCCACTCACTTTCTCGGCTGAAAAGCTAATGAAGTCTCAACAAACAGATTTAAGTTCAAACATCATTAATTCTGCTATTAAGGTATATCACTAAGAGGTTCTCCCACTTATATAGTYATGAAGTGCCTGGCAACAAGGACATTTATAAATAATTTCTCTAAGGAAGGAAAGACTGACCTGAATTTTATTGCAGATCACTAGCTGTGTCATTCCTTACAGTTTCAAGCCCCAGAACAGTAGCAAGAAGATAAYAGATTCCTCCAAATTTGTGCACAAAAGACTGCTGCCAAAATGGTTTCAACTATTTTGCTACAGATACATAACGCAAAATGTCTCAATCATTCTTTTAAAGCATYACTGATGATAAAAATTAACAGGGGCCTTCAGGCCAGAGCAACATCAGGCAYCTCTAAAGCTGTCTTAAAAGCCAAGGTTTCAGTAAAGCCATTCTAATATGAGTATGGCTGCTGAACTGCAGGTAAAGCACATCAAGGGGGTGCCTCCTCTAAAAGCCTAATTCAAGGCATCAGACATCAGATGGCACCAGCCTTGAATCCATTCCTTCCTCTTCCCCTACATGGGAACAAGGAGGGAACCAGGAGGACATGTTCCAGTCACCTTCTTCTCCCTTCATCCTTCACAGTGACTCCACTACCACACGTCTTACAGGTCCAAAAGTATTCCTCCCCCATATGTTTAGCATGCTTTGGCATGCTTTTAGTGCTGTTTTCCTTCACAGCACTAAAAGAATATCCAGTATGAGATGCAAGAGTCTGCATTGTGGCCACAGAGAACACGTGCTTGGTTGTTTGATGGGGAAGAATTATACTGTCCAAGACTCTTCCACAGACACTTCAGGACAWGTGGCCTGCTCCAGCTGTAAGATGAGCATCACCATTCACAGCAGTGTGGCTTCTGAGGAATACATGAAAGGGGCTTCAAGCTGTAAATCAGATTTAAACAAATTGGGATCTCAAGTTGCATGCAACATTTTTGTTTTCTTGTTCAATTTTCCCCTGCTTGAAAGTAATTTCTTCAGTTATAATAGTAAAGCTGAATACCATGGAAAGAACTGAAGAGCAAGCAGCAAATCATGCTCTAAAGAGCCATTAATGTTGTCCATTGTCCTGCCATAAATGCATCCATCTCCCACAAATCTGCACAGTGTTTATCATCAATGTTCCTATCAACRTGCTGCACCTCTTAGGGTTTATCTTTAATCTCCAGTGTCATCTGAGYGTCCAATGATTTAGCAAACTCAGAGCTGCCAGGTAGGTACAGACTTCCCTTTAAGAACATAAATATGGTTTATTTAACTGTTTTGGATTTAGTCAGGTCCTCTGCAAAGTGTTCTTCTTTGCCTAAAAAAGCCCAAATGCCCCAAATGAACAAAGATGGCAATTTTCTCAACCAATGTTCAGCTAAAAAACAGGTTATGATCCAGTGCTCCTGGTGACTTCCTTTCAAGCAAAAGTGCACTAAAAAGCATGAGAATGCAGAAGKGGAAAGAACTGATGGTGATGCAGGAGTTTTTCAGAGTTGAATTAAGGCATCATGAAGAATSTCATGCAGACCCGAGGAAGACAAGTTAATGTAAACATAGACTCATTAATACATAGAATCATTGAATCATGGAATCATTAAGGTCAGTGTCCTGGTTTAGGGTAAATCTGGGAGGAAAAAAGACCTCTAAAACCATCAAGCCAAATCTTTGACCAATCACCACCTTGTCAACTAAATCACAGAGCTAAGTGCCACATCCAGTTGTTTCTTGAACRCTTCCAGGGTTGGTGACTGCACACCTGTTTATCCTTTCTATGAAAAAAATTCTTCCYGATTTCCAGCCTGGACCTCCCCTGGCACAGCTTGAGGCTGTCTCCTCTTGTCCTGTTCCTGATGAAGYGCATTTCTCTTTCCCATCTCTTTTTAACATAACTTGCCCACCTAAAAAYTTATTTTGAATCTCTATTTGCAGTGCTTAGTAAATTATGCAATTCTGACTAAGATCTGAATTAGAAAAGATGAGAGGTAAATTAGGTCATAAGAAGACAAYGAACATTACAATCAATCAAGGTTTCATAATTAAAAAAAAATGAAACCATTCATCAGCCACCAGATTTTTTTCTCAATATCTGAAGAGTATGTGACAACCATTGAGGTTGGAGGTGGCAGAATTTTTCCTAGATGTCTCTTGATTCCATTTAATATTTTATTTCAACATTCTTTTGATCCYCTCTCCCAAAATAGTCTCTACAAATACCATCTCTATGATCTCTAGTACTGACATGAAAGACAGTCTCCAAACYTTCTCAGTCTATGGATGCATAAGTATTGAATTTTAAGCTACTGACATTTTAAGAGGCATCTCTAATGTATTTACTGATTCTTTGTTTCAGCTCTAGCTTGCATGTTACTCAAGAGCACAGGTATGAAGGCAACTGTTAATATATATTAAAGGCAAAAAAAGCTTTGGTAGGTAAGTAGGGAACAGTGGGATGAAGGGAGGTTTAATGCAACAAATCAAGAAGGACAGAGACTGAAGAATTATATATCTGGCCAGACCTCAGAACTGTATTAACCAGGGAAGATGTGCAACAAGTGAGATGCCAAACAAGCAGAAGTGGGAACACTGTTGGGAGAGAGTAGCTGAAATGCCATTTGCCACATGTATTAAAGTTAAAATTCTTCAAGTGATGATCAGTATAGATAAACAAGCATGAGATTCACCCAAAGCAAACCTGCAAACCTGTAAAAAGCAAATGGAGTTTTTGAAAGAAGAGTTTAATATGGAATTACAGGTATTTGAACTGCTTTTGGACACTTGAAAATCTGTTACTATAAAACAAACAAACAACCCCAACAAGTGCAAGTATACCACTCCATGTCTCAAAAGCAAAAAACAGAAGTCTTTATTTTCTGTAACTGCCTAAAAATACAGGCTGTCCAAATATAGGCTGACAAAAATGCAGAAATATTCCAGCTGATTCCCCTAGCTTGGTCCCCTTCTGAATTCCTCAGCCTTTTCTAGATTTRTGTAGCCAAAATATCTCCTTTGCCTACTGATAGATATATAAAGACATAAAACTTTCTCATAAATCCATTGTTAACACAGATAAACAGACAACACATTAATATCACTCTGTCAGTCTCCCTGTGACCATTTCAGCACTTAGTTGACCCCTCCCAAATAAAACTCGTGAAAGGCCTTTGAAACAGGGAGAAAATTGTCTGCTGACTGTCTTTGCTGCACTACCCCCTAATACCTTCCACGAATTCTAGAAAATGAGTGAGACATTATTTCCCTTTGCAGAAACTGTGCTGCCAAGATGAGCCTTACCTCTTCCAGAGGAGCAGACCAGCACATCCAAGCTGGAATCTGTTTGTGTTTATTGCTTAATCAGAAAGAACAAAGCACCATTAATTCTATTACACAAAGAGAAACTCTGGAGATAGTTCTTGTTTAGAATTAAGAATGTTTCTGCACACTTAGCAGCTGCCAACCCCCCCAGAATGAAAATGCCTCCTCATTGTCTCCACAAAGTCAAATTTCCACAGTAATAAGTTAACAGAAAATGTTCTTCTACCTAAAAGGGTACTTCAACAGACCAAAAAACAAAGGAAAATACATGGATTGTTTTGGATTGCTCTGAAGTTTGGCACATTTATGASGACTGGGGCAAGGGGCAGGAGAGGAAACAGGTAACATGAATGTTCTTAACTTGAGCATCTGTRAATAAATGCATATGTAAATCTGAGATGCAGCTAAATTTTTCTTTACCCTCACCACATTAGCTTTTCTAAATGTTGCTATTCTTTTCCTRCAATATAAAGGTGACTGTTCAAGCCATGGCTTAATCTCTGAAAATGTCTCAACACTCTTCCCTAGATTTAGAGTGTAGCATGCACTGTACAGTCAAAACAGCCAAGGGAAAACAAGATTTCAAGCCTAAATGTTAGCCCAGGCACATGTTTTATGCTTAAAAGGCAGTGTATCTGAAAAAAATTATATATCCAAATTAATTTCTAGCTGATTAGTTTTCACTTGAGGAGAGAGGATGGAAGAGACAGGCTAGGCACTGAATTTAAACTGTGCTCCAATGGTGTCAGTTTACATAACATGACTGGCAGAAAACTGAAAAATCGTAAGAAAAAAGCTACAATTGCCATTTGTGTGCTTTTGTTTTGAAGAAATGTTAGCAGAATTCTTAAGAACCAAACTTCTTTTTAAAAGAGAAACTGCATACATGAAAGCATGATTGCAGGGACAGGAAAATTAGAGTGAAGTAAAGAGTTAATAAGAAAAGGGGCTTGAAGCTGCAGTGAAAAATGATGGGGATAAAAAGGTGCTGCTCTGTAGCAGCAAATTTTAGTGCAGGTGGAGAGAAGAAAGGAGAAGATCCTTATCCAGATGCAGAGAATCCAGATGACAAAGAAAATAATATAGGTATTTGACAGAAAAGGAATATTAGTGGGAGGAATGCTTGTCAGCTCCATATTCCCTTCCCTTGAATTCAAGATTGGAGTAACCCTTTCCTTTAAGTTTCCTTTTAAGTTTCTTTAAGATCACCTCCCCTGCTCTTCAAATGTGAGTGTCATACTCTTTATGTAAAACCAGGAGAGAGTGCAGAGCTTGTGGCTGCGGTGGGGAGAGGAAATATAAGCAATTTGGCTGTTCTTTAGAAAAACCTTGACCGTTAGGTAGTTYTAACTTCTTGGCCCATGTGCTTCATGATCTAGGGCAATTCCAAAGAAAATCCTGGTGCTAGAGTCCTGCTACTCTGGGAGTACAAATCTAAATGCTGTCAGCATGTACKGAGTTCTTCCCTGTAGAATGAAACACCTGAAAATTCCAGTTTCTTCACTCCTATGCCACTAACAGTAACTGTTCACTAAYGTCTCATTAAGCCTACAAAACACCATCACCTCCCCTTCACAGCTGACAGATTTATGAAACCACATCTTTCTCATAACATATGCATGATCTTCTACATCACATTACAATTCCAGCTCTGCCAACATATTCCAGTTGTTCCCTACACCATTCAGTAGGGCTGGAGGGTGGCTTGCAGCGTTCCCAYAGAACTGTCCAAACTGCTGCTGGCRCCTATTAGTGACAGAGCAAAGGTGCCACATGTATGTGTCCCACATGTTTCTCAGTGAATTTTATAAAACTCACCACTCTGGAAAACCATGAACTATCATCACAAGTCCTCTGACTGCTCCACATCTGGACTGCAAATTCTGGGCTATGACTCCTAATGTCTAGCACATCTTCCCATTACAGCTGTCATATCAGAAAGAGGTGCTGAGTCTTGAGATCAGTCTGTCTGTGTTACAGATATCTAAAATACTCTAATACTCTAATTAACAATTATTCTAACTTGTAATTTGCAAAGTGACCCCGAAGGTGCAAGATCTGATCTGCCACTGAGAACATCACATATAGTAAATGTAYGAAGAACAACTTGGTATGAACTAAATTAAGGATGCATCAATTCCAGCTACAGATGCATGTACTCTTTCTGTCAAATTTGTTTGTTGCAGGTGTAGAGTTTTGTTATTGGAGCAAAGGATGTGGTTTTTTATTTCCGCATCAGCAGCCTGTGAATTTCTAATACAGTAATTTGAGTAGAATTCCTGTCCCTCCCTATTTGCTTGAATTACATTAATACAATGTATTGCACAAATTCTATAAAATGTACATATAGAAATATGATGTATTATATAAATCAATGAACTATCCAGCTAGGAGCACTAGAGAACCAGCTAAGATGATGCTTTAAGTCACTATTGTTTCAATGTTCAGCAGATTGCTGTGAGAACTGCCTTGTTGAAAACCTTGGCATTTTGGTGTGGGGGCAGAAGGAGAAGACATTGTAAGAATGAAGGGAGGACAAGGAGGTTAAGCTCAAGAATAAAAAGGAATAAATTAAATAATGCCAAGGCTTTGCCTATAGAAAATTCTGCACAGGTTTTGGGAGGGAGAGGATGTTTATCCCAGACAAAAATCTAGCAATTAATTATAGCTTCCTTAGTTTTCACCTATCTGAGTGAGCGCTTTTTCTTCTGTTTCTCCTATCAAATATAAGCCACACTAACCCTGCCACATTTCAGCAGTGAGCAATATCAATATATTTCCCTCTAAAAATTTTTGTAATCCCRTATTACCCTCATTAATACTTGAAACAGTATTTTAATACTTATGATAACATCAGACCCACTCTTAGAAAAGCACATGGAATAAGTTATAYGATGTATTCTTAAGACTAGGAAATATTGATGGTCTGCTCAACATTGCAAAATGAAAAGCAATGCCAAAATGGTGCCTTAAGTAAAAATTGGAGTCACACCACTTAACTGGATGAATCAAAGCCTGAAGATGAGCTTAAATTTCTGACAAAGTTTAGTTCAATCCCAGCCAGAAAAGCCTCAAGCAACTCCACTGTTCTGAATTGTTTTAGCTTTTCTAAACAAATCAGAASAGCAAGTGCTATTGGAGTCATAAACAGATTTCCTATTTAAAATGCTCAACGTTAAGGCTATTGACCACATTCCCTCCCTTCCTGTCCCAATTTAAACTTGGCTTTCACAGCTCCTGCTGAAACCTGAGGTGAGCCAACTTTGAACCAAATTTAGTTTTGTCTGCTTTTAATTTGATTGGACTGGCTTTCAAAACAAACCAAGCTAAGTCTCACAACACTGGGATTTCAAGTTACTGAACTTCTTTTGCACAATCTCCTCCTTTTTATCCTAATACTACCCCTAATGCAGGGCCGATAAAATATTAAATATATACTTCCAAAATGAGGTTTTGTGGGGTTTGTTTTAGATTATACAAACCATTTTTTAAAATGAAGGATAAGAATTGAAAATTAAATCAATGTGCTCATCYACTCTTGAAGCAACACTCAGTATGTAGAGGGGGTATGCAAAAAACATGGTCCAAAGCTAGCACTAAAAAAACCCCCCAAACTTGTTGATACTGGAAATAACCCCAAATCGGGGAGCTTTTAAAGGCATCAGTACGAAAAAGGTGCCTCTTACCACAGTCCAACTAAATAACATGTTCTCACAATCTTACACCCCTGCTCTTGGATGTCTCACTGATTTATCCTCTACCTGCTCCTGTCAAAGTTTATTAAATCTTGTTAAAAACATCCCAGTATGACTACAGAGTAGAACTCAGGCAGCTGGGATACTCCTACCTCTGTGACAAGCTCAAGCTAATTCCTGCTGAAAGAGAGGAATGCCTTGCCCACCATACAGAGTTAGAACAGCTGCTCTACCACAGTATGGAGCCATCACCTGAACATCAGCTTCCTGCCCTCCCTGGMAGGAAGTTGTGTAAGTTTAAAACAGAAAGGAAAGAGCTACTACATCATACTTTTTACACAAGGAAAAGAATTCCTAAATCATAGAAGACTGGATTCTTACTCTTCTAAMTCTCAGGGAGGATTTTCCTGACTAATAGYCCTGCTTTCCTAGATCACAAGATGCAAGAGCAAGGAGGCTAAATACTCCTCTRAGAAAAGKTAGAGRAGGACTCTCCAGTCAGTCTTTCCCACAGCTTGCTTAGATTTATCTTATGCTTAGAYAAATAGGATCCATAGCCCAAGACAAAGAAAAGCTTCTATTGACCACAATGTGCCAAGATTTTACTCTTATTACTGATCTATTTAGAAAACAAAAAGAAAATAGTATGTTTTGAAAACCAAGTTTTAAATTACCAGTCTCTCGACTGAGTATCTAAGGCAATCTAAACAAAGAAGCAGCTTTGAAGAAGCTATTACTTAAAGTGATAGGCTAATTATATAGTTTTAAAGTATTGTGTCCCACATGCAGGTAATAGAATAGCTATATATATATATATCTACACACCTGGGCTAGCAGTAAAAATATCACAAATATTTGCTTTGTTATATTATTCATAATATACTTCATTGCTCTGGCAGCAGTGTGTTAAAATCAGACAAACAGCAAACCGGTTAACGATTAATCCCTGCTATTTCTACTACTGCCAATKAGTTGGCAGTGGAATACCACCAGCACTCCTGCAGAAGCAAAATTTACTCCAGCTACTGCCTTCACTGTTCCTGCTTCCTCCAAGTGAGTTCTTTCCCCAAGTCCAGTCTTTTTAAGATTTYAGTTACTTGTCTTCTGCAAAGCCGCTTTTTGCCACATGGCCAGGTTTTTGTTTCCCCAGGTTAAAGTACTGGGTTAAGATTGTTCTCTGCTACCCTCTCTGAAATATTTTAYTTTCCTTCTCCAGGTTCAGCATACTTCTGTTATTTCTTTCCCATACACTTCACACAGGAACAGTTTCCAGCACCAAAATAGCTTGTCCACCACTGGGAAAAGAGAAAGTAGACCCATTTTCCTGTACACTTCTTAAAATGGTCTTCTTGCCAAGCATTGTTTCTCATCTGTTGTGGAACATGACACCCTATTTAAATGTCAACATGAGTTCAACTGGGGCAATCAGTGTATTTTTGAAGTGGCTCTACTCTGAGCTTCTTCCCTACTACCATCAGGTTACTAAGAGACCACGTTTACAGTCTCTGGATTAATAATAATCCCAATGTGCATGTTATTTTAACCTTTATATACACCAAAATTAGAGGAACTGTTAAATTAAGAATTTTTCATCTGTGCACAGCTGTTGGTACTCTGCTATCTACATATTGCACTGCACCTCTAAAGCCACAACCACTGAGCAACTCAGAGGTCTGTGAGCTAAAAACGAAGTCCCATGGGCATTTGTGCCAGAGATAGTGGAGACTCGCTTAAAAAGTGAGGGGATTTAACACAAAAGCCTGCATCTGAGCAAYAAGGCTCCAGATGTGCATTATGAATGTTGAAAAATGAAAAATTACACACAAAAAAGTACTATTTAGGTAGTCATTAAGGAACTACATACTTACTGATTTCACAACACTGAAAGTGTGAAAAAACTTCAAGCWCTTGGTTAGCTTCCAAGAGAATGGCTAAACATATAAACACTAATAAACCCCCCCAAATAGTTAGTTAATACACTTTCAAAAAATGCATCTATTTAAGTTCCCCAGATACCTTGTCTTTTTATCTGTTCTGGTTTTCTGCTTTTATATCATAGCTGCTAAAGAGAGAACAAAAGAGAGGAAAAAAAAAAAGATATTTTTGTTTCTTTTAGAGTTCTTCTCCCTAAGAAAGCACTGCTCTCATACACCCATGTTCTTGAAGGAAAAGAACAACTGCATGWCAACTGATAGTTGCCACAAGACAGTTGTTGAGAAGATCAAAGTAGATCTACCATTCCAAGGGTTAGCTTTCACTGCCACCTCACTATCTCCAGAGTATTTCAGAGGCATCTTTGAAAAGAGGATTTCCTGTTGCCCAAGCATACAGCCAAGAAGAGTCAAGCTCTAGGAAAAAAGTTTCTTGGGACATCTCAAAGTACAGTACTTGGTCACAGAGGAGACATTGAGAGTGTCAGCTGCAAGTAAGCCCAACTCCCAGAAGCCAAAGGAAATTTGCTACATTGAAATCTCAGAATTTTGGTCACACTGCAAGTTGTCCAGCAGTTATTTTTCAGATAATGTCTACTTTTGTTTCAAAGTTAATGTTCAGGACATATATATTAYGCAACCATATAGCTAACACTGAGTGAGGTATTTCTTACATGTGCTTCAAGGCTTGTTTCAAAACAGATGCTAGAAGTCACAGAAGTACCTTCCAAAGAAAATACATATAACATCTCTATCTTGAACTCACAACTAAAACCACCAAATTCTTAYACAATATACCTTAGAAGAAATACARWGGTTTAGTGTGAGGGAAACGTACTGGAGTAATCCAATGTATTTGACAAGGGTGCTAGAATAGGAACAAGAAAGTCTAAACCAGTCAACACAAAGTGGAATGAGACAACAATACTTCCCCATAAGGTGCTTTCAGGTCTTTACAAAAGCTATGCTTTTGAAAACCTCTACAATTCATGGCTGACAGAACCAGAACAACATAACTGATAACTGCACACCCTGAGAATTTAAGACAATACAGTAACTTGCMATTTTTACATACTCTTCCACTTTTCCTAGGAAATGATTAATTTGTTGTCCCAGACAAAAAAGCCTTTGGTTATCACAGATGACTATTAAATTACAAGAACTATACTCAAATAACAACTGCAAACTCCACTAAACAAAGCGGCAACAAATAACAATTATAAAAACAAAGAGGATGCCAGAACAATCTTATTTTGGTWCTTAGCATGGACAGGAAGACCTAAGACTGTAATTGGTTGGTGTATCAACTTTTCCATAGGTCATCTAACTCTTTTCAGTAAGCAAGCCAGCTGCTTTCAGCACGATTCAGGGCAAAGGTAATGACTTTTCTCTGAGTCCTGCTTCACCTTCACAGAGGCTGTGTGGAACTGCATCCATAGAATACAAGGACAGCAGCAAGGAAAAGGCTACAAAGCAAGTTCCTGGACAAATAATATCAGCAAACATGTGGACACAAGAAGAACTGTGGGTAGACAAAAATAGCTTTTCTTATTTCAAATATTTGAACATTGTTTTGGACAACTGGAGTGTATTCTCATCTCTAGATCCCTTTGTAAGCTTGTATTTGGATGGAYATTTAATTTGAGAAACAGTGACACTTGGATAAAAATAGTCTTGCTGAATACCTGTTTGGTAGGTTCTGAATTTAGAGATAGCATCTAAACACTAGCTCTATTATTAAAATACTTCAAATTTGCTAATAAAATTAGCAGTCATTAATTCTTGTTCTATGCAACCACCTCCTGGCTCTGTAGCACCACATACTAGAAKCCTCTTCCCTGGATATTATCTCTAATTAAACACTAAATAATTTCATTCATTAAAAAATGTTAATGCATTTAAAACCTCATGTAAGGTCGTGCACTGTACACAGTGTGATCTCCACTTCTTTTGTGCTGTGCATCACCAGAACCACAGTAATCTGAAATTGTTTTACTCATTTCTGAGAACAGCACAGTTGAACTTAACACACATCTCATAAGACCACTGAAATTACCAGGATTTGAATAATATGTCAATTMATTTTCAAGAACTATGAACTTTGTATTGAACTGTATTGAACTTTGCATTTTCACATATATTTCAGTCATATTTCAAAGTCTAAATTATTTCTCCCCCTCTCAGAGGCTTCAGTGAAATTTTTTAGAAAGCCTCCCGTTCACTGGACTGCATTTGTAAAYCCAAGAGTGCAAAAAGCCAGAACGTAAATAAATGTCCGTAGTCAGCAGAAACCAGTGCCTGAGATCCACAGGAACAGCTACAAGCAAAGCCAAGGGAAGGGGAGGGGAGAGGGAAAGTTGGCTGAGGGGGCAGGGAAGGAAGCTGTGCTCTGAAGATATGGTAGAAATTTTGTAATTGTTTAAAATTTGGCAAACAACAAACATCTGGCAACCTCCRTAGCAGGAGGTTCTGAGCCCTGCCTATGCCTTGGTCCCTCGTGCAGTGCAGCAGGAAGAGACAGTCACACATTTGATACAGCCTGAAATCACAAACCATTTTAGTAGTAATCGCTATTAATAACTCCTTCTGCTTCCCAGGCAAGGAGGAACCAGGCCTAAACACACAAGAACATCAGTTTTGCTAACTTCTGTGCCAACATGGAAAATCCGGGCTCAAAGASTCTCATGAAACTTTAGAGAGCAGACATATGGGTAAACTATGCTCCACTTCTGCATATTTAATGAATATTTACCTTTATGGACAGAGATTTGAAGGGTATTTTTTTTCTCACTGGAATCCCACCTCCAAGGAATTTAGGTCTGCTTAAGCTTTGCTTTCCACATTTTTCTACTTATTTAGAAACTATATATATAGTTAATAAATATAACAAGTCACATAAGGCATAAGGTGTACCAAGCTACCTTCTCTTTTCAGTTTTTTTAGATGTGGGTTAATATATTAACATGGTTAGACCACGGTCAGGTAAGGGGAACCCTCACTGCAATAAAGAGGGCAAAGTTTACCTTAAGCTCYAGGTATCATATCTTCTATAAAAAGAAGTTACCCAATTTAGTATTTTTAAATTTAAATATGCAGCTTGAATTCTATTTTAGGGCTGTTTTTAGACTTGATCAAGGACCCTTGGTGCTTTAAAACACTTTCAAAAAAAATTTTCTTTAGTGAAAAAATATATTTCTCGTTTAAGAAATTATATTAAATATATGTTTGATATTACAGCCTTCATTTAAAAAAACCACCTTTCTCATTGATTTTTACTATGAGGAGAGTTTGTTTTTGGTAAAATTTCAATCAAGGTGTGTATCTCCATCCTAAGATTACTTTCAGAAAATTTGTTCACTGTCTTCTCTTCATGTGAAGATAATGAAAGGCCTSAATGTTATTTGAGGGATGGGAAAAGAAAATATTGGGAAGTGGCAGAAGATAAGGCAAAAAATGCCACTCACCACTTCTGTGAGATTGTGACAGACTGCAGAGCACACCGAGAACAGTTTTGCCACATAAAAATTGCATTCTACTATTTGCTTAATTTAATTACATTCTATTGCCAGAAAACATTTGAGAGCTCTTATCTTCTTGACTTTTTTTTTTTTTAAGATGAAGAAGCAAAGTTTGCTTCTTGTCATRGTTAGAGCAGACCTGGCAATCTTCAAACCCACGCCTCAACAAATCACCTTGCTGAGAGTTTCCCCACTTGCCAAAATCAATCCCATTCCAGGTAAATGGTGGCATCTGTTTCCATGGTATATTTCAAATGTCCATTTTCAATTATTTTTTTAGAAGTCTCTTGCCYTGAACAGGAATCATTTTATGGATCACTTCAGGCAATGAGCAAGACATGGCAACACAGTGATGTCTTGTGATACGTATTTGCAAAAATTGTTTGTAAAACACAGGGAAACAAAAGCTGCAAGAATAAAAAAAAGGTAATGGGGTAGCAAATCCACTGYTCTTTCTACCTAGAGAAAGAAACCTGTTTCTCTACAATTTAAACAATTTAGCAGGTGAAATAGCAACAGTTTAGCATCGTTCTTTCTCAGCTAGTGCTAAATACCAGAGTCTACACAATGTGACTTTAGGATCTCATCAGCCCAGTGCCCGGTGCCTGCACTACCTGTCCCAYGTCTGCACTCAGGGCATGGAACCATTGCAGTGCCTCCCGGGCTCAGCCTTCTACAGGAGCAGCAAGATAARGATCATCATGTGGCCAACCAAAACTTCCTGCTCTGGGAAGCCGCCCCAAGTCCCAGGTGCGTGCAGCCAGCCGGGCCGGGCCGAACCAGCCCGCCTGGAATCCACACTCGTGTCCCGGCACACAGGAGGGGGCTCTGGCAGGGGTACGGGCAGGGCTGCAGGGCTTGCGGCTGTGTCACTGCTGAGGGCAGGAATTGTTTGCACATGGCTCGGGAGAGCAGRGTGGGCGTGTGCTGGGCAGGCACGGATTGGATGGGAGTGGGAAAGGGAAGGAAGAGCGCAGGATTGTGTTTTGCTTTGCAGACAGCTCCCTTTGCAGAAGGAAGGGAGCACAAGGTTAGAGTGACACGTGTGACAGAGCACATTTGAACAAGGTTCAACTTTGGAGAAGCCAGAGGTAGGAAAGCRTGAGATATTGGCACGGGCATCCCGGATCAGGGAGATGAATGGGATCCTGAGGAGGATTGATTTCTGCTTTGGAAAGGAGATGTTGCATGAGTTTGCTGGGSTACCACCCTTGTCTGGGATTTCCCGGACAGAAATAAATGCACAYGGCTTTTCCTCCTCTGCTGGTCTTACTGCAGCTGTACTGTACAGCTGATTCACACCCATACACAGAAATGCCTGGAATTTTTTCAGCCTATGGCAGCCCGGTTAGAAATACTATTTCATTGCTTGAACAAGCTTCCAAAAGTTTGGAAATCCCTAAGGAAAATGTTCTCAAAGTCAGGCACGAATRCACAGTTGTTGCTGCCGATAGCAGCAGCTAAGCAAACTTGGTCTGGAAATTCCACATCCATCCTTTAGCCCAAAGGCGTAATTTCTACATGGGGAAGAGTTAAAGACAACAATACCAGGCATGTCAACATAATTACACAGCAAAGCCTGTAATCTCCAAAAAGGCAATTGCTCTCCAACCATCCAGCCCCAGAACACACGCAGAGGACAGATGAAATGTCTRCTACAGCCAACAGAGCTTCACACTGTCCCCAAAGTAATTTTGATCCCCTCAGAGAATCAGCAGCTGCCTAAATCTATTCTTAGATATTTGAAAAATTAGTGCATGTTTGAAGATGAGGTACATTTCTCCTTCATAATTGTGATTTTTATTTTGTAGGAAAGGTACATAAAGTGCATTATTATAAGCCACRTTTAGTAAACCTCAAAGTAAGAGGTGCAAATCCATCCCACACTATACCAAAATGTTTCTAATAAAACAAGTTTAGAAGTTAAAGTTTACATTTAGTGGGCCAGCCCATACATATTTCAACCCTCCACCTAAAGAACATTTCCTCATACACATTAAAAAAAAAAAAAAGAGAGAGAAAGAGAGAAGAAGGGGAGAACATTTAAAGGATTCTGCTATTGTAGCCACATATAAAAGCAGGTACAGCCACCAGTTTTGTTATGCACATTCCTGTAATGCAAGTTAAGACCAAGTTCCAATCCTTATTTGAAACTTTTAGGCACTAACACAAACAACTGAGATTCATAAAGATACACCAAGTGAAATCTAGGGAAAAAAATGCCATGGAATTACATGGCAATGATAATAATGCAAAAAAAGTCATCTTAAGCTTCAGATACAGGCAAAATTTTTTCAAGAATGGAAACATGGTGTACAGATAAAAGTAGCACAGCAAATTTACCAAATATAAACACACAATTATTAGTTTAATGGAAGGTACTGCCACACATTTCATAAAACTGAAGCCATCTGTTCAAAACATCTACAATGGGAAAACACAGATGAGAAAGAAAACCCCAGCATCAAAATGTTTCATTCATGGGTAGAACTGAGAGCAGAATTTGTTAAAGAGGACTTTCTTTTTGGAGCYAACAGTCACAGTATCATGGACTATCCTGAAGGGCCTGCAGGGACCACTGAACACCAACTCCTGGCCCTGCACAGAACACCCCAARAGTCACACCACTGGCCTGAAAGCATTGTTCTAACACTTCTCAAACTCTAATAGGTTTGGTGCTGTGACCAGGGAGCCTGTTCCAGACCCTAGTCACCCTCTGAGTAAAGACTCTTTTCCTAATAYCCCACCTAAACTTCCTCTGACACAGTTTCATGCAATTTTCTCTGGCCCTGCCACTGGCCAGCACAGAGCAGAGATCAATGCCTGCCCYTCCTCCTCCCCTCATGGGGAGGTTGTAACTGCAATGAGCTCTCCCCTCAGTCTCTTCTTCTCCAGGCTGAACACACCATGGCTTCCTCTCAAGGCCCTTTATCATCTTCTGGATGTTCTCCCCCAGTTCTCCATCCTTCTGGCCATGCTGTGCCTGCTGCCCCCCAGGACAGCACTGAGGGTGACTTTGCTTGTGTTGCAGCACAGACAGCACACTGCTTAGAACAGCTTAGAGAATACACTGTAAGCAAAATGATCACACATCTATGGATATAGTAATGGAAAGGAAATTAAATTATATACACAGTGTGGCTGAGGAAAGGTCCTAACTTCAGGCCAGTTGGCAGGACTGCTCTGGCACACGATGATGTGGCAATTCTCCCTGTGTTCCCTCACTTGGCGACCAAGAGGGAAATTTCTCCTGAGGTATTGCAGAATGGGAAAGAGTGACACAGGAAAATTAAACTTATATTGCTGAAACATTTACTGCTTTGAAGCATCCRTTTCAGCTGCTTCATAAAAGCTGTTGTTTCGTGGTTGAGAAGTTATATCATATTGCAGGAGTCTAAAACTAGGCATTGTGAATACCTTTAATCTACGATTTTATCACTAATTATGTAAAAGTGGTTCTGTTGATTTAATACATTAACAGTTGCTTTTTTGGAGATAGTAAAAGACAGCATCAATACCTAACTTCTTTTTTTTGTCACCTGTAGCATTCTTCAGCAGAAATTTCACTGCACTTAATATTCAAGTTCTTTCTTTTCTAGACATTTACTCCTTTGTATTATTATTAAAATACCTGCACAACTTGACATGAGTACACTTGGAAGATCAGGTCTGTCTTGAAGACTAGAAGAACTCCTTCAAGTTTCCTAGATTGTAATGCTGTTATGGATACTGCCTTGTCTTTTGATAATGCATTTTAAAAGAGCTTAAACTCATTTGACCTCACAAGTTCAAAATTCTTTAAAAGCATAATTAAGTTTCCTTATTTTAACATAGTTTACTATTCATTATTTATTATTCTCTCTATATAGCAATCTGCTTTTGATTATTAATTTCTTAGATTTTAAGTATTTGGTATCATAACTCTGTATTTCAAAATTAAAATTGCGAAACCCTTTAAAYGGACTCCAAAATTTAATTCCCTCTTAGAATAAGTCTGTTCCATTGAAAAACAACTTTAATGGGCAGAAAAGCAGACAAATGGCTATTTTCTAATAATCCAAACATTATAGCTGCMCATTTTACCATACTGATACTTCTGATTGTTTTAATGCTTTTAAATTTAAAAGTGTTATAGGAACAGGTAAGTTACAKGATGACCAAGAAGCCTGTACTTACTAGGCTGGCTGAGGAACTCATGCTTGAGAGTTCTGGCATACTTACTTCACTTCAGAGTGCTTTTGTGCAAGCAAAATATGTTTTTCACCAAGTAGTCATTATGGTTTGGAAAAATATAGAAAGGACTTTTAGTGTTATCCATTTTAAGGAGTTTAGCATGTTTYTGTACTAATTTAATATGTCCTTGTACAAATCTTCTCAGGCTCCATTTTTACCATATGCTAAATACATTAGAAACCCATTATACATACTAAATATTTCCTCATTGTGATATTTTTGACATAATTATAGCTTCTCTTAAAAATAGAGAAAAACATGTTTGGCATTCTCCCCCAAATTAAAAGCTAACAAAAAAAATCTCTTCTAAAGCCATGTGGTCTTCYAAATGAATTAGAGCAAGGAAGGACAGAAGTATTTTAAAGTCTGTTAAGCATTTCAAGACAGATATTAACAATGTAAMTGCAGTCTGAACCAAAACAAAATTTCAAAGGTATGGCTAAGAACAGCCTATTCTGGATTTGAGTTTATTTTTAAATTGATTTCAGCCTAAAACTGCAGTGCTTCAGTGTTTTGTACAGATCCATACATTACATCTTACCATGAAGTGCAGTTCATACTACACTGAGGAATCCAAATACTAATGTTACTTTTTAAACTTAGAATCAGTATTCACTTTGAACGTGGGTGACATTGCAGGAAAAGAAAAAAAACGCACAAAATTTAAATAAGATTATACTTCTGGACAAGGTGTTAGTGTTAAGAACACCCACTTCCCATTTCACAGTGGGTAAGACTGGAGCAGTACATATATGCAGACCTACAAGTTTAATGACTTCTGGGTTGGTTTTATTTTTTTGGCAACTCAATAAGACCTTCCACAGTAATTTCAAAAATATGCTTTCTAAAACTGTGCTGTGTAAATAAAGTCTATTCATGCAAGGCTGAAAATGAAAGATCCTACAATGAGTATGCACAGTCTTCTGCATAAAATGTCTACATCTACCACACAAACACATGGCCATTTCTGATACTCGGAATATAAAGGTCTGGCCCTACTACAGAGGGACAATGCTATATTTTTATGGTCTATGTTGGTGTCTAAAGTAGACTTTGGACTTCAGACCACTGAGTGGCATTTCATYGCTCTGCATCATCAGTTGGAGACAAAAAGGTTTTCAAGGAATATGAATAAGAAGGGAACCAATGCCAAGTTCCTAAGAATTTTCAAGCAGCAACTATTGCTAGGCTCCAGAATGCTTTTATGTGAAACAAGTCCATCCATAAAGGAAGTGACTGCTCAGTTAAAGAAAGTTAAAGAAAATTACTTAAAATCTTGCCTTTTTTTTTTTCTTAATATGGTGGACTATTTCTATTTCAGTTAAAACATGAAAAGAACATTGAAAGTTTCAGATTCTTAT
>CADDXX010000139.1:244250-285815 GCA_902810485.1 Alauda arvensis | reverse complement strand
CATGGCAGAAAAGAGCAAAAGTCCTAACTCTGAGTTGTTCCAGGAAGAACAGTGAGGTCAAGGGTATCACCGGTGCCTGAGGTTCCTGCCAGGGCAGGAAAYGTGTTAATGAACTTGCAAGCAGCACACACCAGCTGGGTACCTTGAGTAAGGCAAGAAACCACAAACAGCAGCATGTTAGACAATTATAATTTGTCTCTAACCAAATCTGCATAATCATGAAGACTTCCTTACAAGACAAAATTACATGCCTAAACTCCAATTGTGCACTAAGTGTAAYTAAAAAAAGGAAAGAAGTTCCCTGCAATCCCCTCCACAATCAAGAATACTGAAACTGAACTAATGCCAGATAAATGTAAGGAATATAGAGTAAACAAATAAACAGTCTTGCTACCTTTCAAAACTCACTGAATATGTCAACACAGATAAGTATCAATACCACAGATACAGGGCTTTTTCCTCCTAGGAATTTCCTAATCCATCATAAAGGGTTTTGCAAGCTTGATAATATAAAGTAATTCAAGCTCACTGTGAACCAGACTGCTGTTGCAATCAACACTGTTCAGGTGGATAAGAAGCTTTCAACTTCTATTCTGCACTTACTTTGATCAGCCCACTTAACAATTTCTCTAACATGCCACTCAAAAATTAAGAGCCACAAGAGGCAAGAGGTTAAACCACTGTTTACACAGCATTTGGATGATCTAGGTAATACTGTAGTGGTTGTGGAGTAACAGGTGGGATAGTGCCCAAAGTTTAATTCTGATTGTTAAATAYAGATTTCTAACAGAAAGAAGGATATTCCAGTAGTAGGTAGAGGATATAGTTCTTTAATACACTTTACAGGAATTACTAACATGAACTGATGTTCATGTTTGAACTTGACTTTCTCAAATCAGTTCTGGAGAACAGTGCCCAAAAACTGCAGCATGTACAAAGAACCTTACCTGTAAAGAAAGACTGAACAAATTCTGTTTAATATAAAAGAGATTAACCTGAAACAAATACAAAATACTTTTTAAAATGAAGGAGACTATTGCAAAGAAAATACKGATCAGTTCAGTCAGAGAGAACAGGAAACATTTACCTTAATTTGTAGCGAGAGAGTTCAGCTTGATACCAGGAAAAGGCTTACTTACAAGAATGACATAAGCACTGCAGCAGGCTAATTCAGAAGATCAACAACTGGAGGATTATCAAGAACAAGTTGGAAAAATGTTTGTCAGGTAGAGCTTAAATACAGCTCTTTATCAGGGAGGTCCATCTGAAAAGACTTCTCTAACCCTGTATTTTTATTATTTTAAGGGACACTTATTTTACTCTAAGTCCAACCATGGCAATTCAAATGTCTTTGCGGAGCATCTCTGAATTTCATAATAGYGTATGGAATATGTCAAGCAAATGGAACTTTTCAACAGTTAATCAAGAAAGCCCATCATCATAAGCCTAACCTGCAGTGAAAAGAAAGAAACCTGATCTTTCTTTTACTTTGATGGATGCAAGCTCAGGTTCAAGTTTATTATGAAGATAATTATTTTAAATACTGACAAACACCTGAAATTTTCCAAGACTGAATTGCCCTGCAGACAGGAAGCTGTGTCCTTGCTTAAAACAGTTCAGACTGTGGTTCCTAGACTAAGGGGGATATGCAGGCTGTCATCATCAYTGACAAGTTACAGCTGACATCTCAACCCAAATAGTGTCTCCTTTCTAATCCAGACTTCCTAACAGTACTGCTTGAAACATATTCATCACCAAACTACAAAAAAACAACTTGAAAATTTCAGTGAACTGCCTAATAGCAGACATTTAAGAGTGGCTCCTAAGCTTTTCACTGTCCCTAGTCTGACAATAAAACTTTCCAAAGCTGAGGCTTTAAAAAATACAGACAAGTGCATTACAAATCCTCACTGTTGCATAAGCAACCTAACTGTGGTGTTCACTGACAGTCATCAATGACTAACTACCTAAGTTTTATAGAAAATATACATATTGGGGTAGAAAACACCTAGGGCACCTCAAATTAAGGAGCTCTTGAGATGGATCAGCAGCAATACTTCCAAGCTTGCCTTTTAATAAGATTGTCTGACAAATTCCATTACAAGACCCTGCTATCAACTGTGACTTCACCAAATGTTAGCTGCTATGCAGAAATGTTCCRTGCTGAGAGTCATGTCAGGCTGAACCTGTTGGAAAATTTAGCCAAAACAGATCATTCCTGTGAACAAAGAGAAAATAGTTTGGTTTGCCTGGTTTAACATACTCTGATGACATCTTAAAATCAAACAAAAAGCTCACAAATGCAATAAAATCAAGTCTGAGCATCCATATGCTTTAAGTCAAGATTTGGAAGTCTGCAGGGCAATATAAACTTTAAGATAATGGGACCCATCTGCTATCCATGTGAAAATCTGCCAAAATTAGTCAATTTTCCAAGCCTTTTCTTTTTGAAGYGGTGTCAAGAAGGAGAAGAATGTCGCACCTGCTTGGTACATACTTGCTTTCCCTAGGTGGAATGCTTTAGCCCATTAGAAATTCTGTATTCCCACTTAGAAGTGGTATCATCAAAATGCAGAAGAGGAGCAGGGCTGCTAAAAGAAAAATTACTGGGAWTGCAGATCAGTTGAAAAATTAGAGAAAACCTAGAACTGGTAACTGTGGAGGACAGATCAGGCAGAAGTGATGCCAGCCAGAACTTGGTCAAAGAAAAAGAAAGGCTATTTCTGCAAGGAGAGATTAATGGAAAAGTGAGTGGAAATAAATCTGATAAACTATGCACCTGAGACTGACAAGTATCTTGTTAAGCAGTGAACATCAGCTCAGAGAGGTCCAGTGAGATGGAATTCATTTGTGGCAACCACAGATACCACAATGCTGGAGGAGGTTAGAGGTGTGGAAAGCATTTTGGGCACACTGAGATGACTGTTCATCAAGAACCTTTCTGGTGGCTCAAGTCAAACTGATGTAAGATCTAGTATGTCTCATAAGTTTATTTTAGTACAAATACAAGAACAAGTAAGACATAGATTCTTATAAAATAAGAATACCTATGTGACTCTCAATTCCCTCCACACCATTTTCCCTCATGAATCTGTTTTATGATGCAATGTCCAATAAAATGACAATGTCCTGTTTTCCCCAGCGGATTCCTTCCTCATGCTAAGCATAAAACTGACTTCCTCTGGGGAATGAACAAGTGTTATGCTGTAAGGGATAYCTGTTTTTRGGGCTCTTGATCCTCTCTTGCAAAGCTGTAGTGAATGAGTTTATGAACTGCAAAAGTCATTAAAGCAATTGAACATTTCTTCAAAACAAAACAGAACATGAAAAATACTCTCTCTTCTAATTTCACAAGATTTCAGTGTGAATTTAAGCCATTATTTTAAATAAAGCCTTCATCTCAACTTTCTGGGGTGTGGTTTGGTTTCTTGTTTGTTTGTTTCGTTTTGTGCCTAGATGCTGGACTTGGCAGCCATGCCACTTATATATAGGTATCATGAGCTCAATATATAAAATGCAAAATGTAATTCAAAGTGCTTACCAGAAAGCATGGAAAGTCTTAGGAACTATAAACTAGAAAAAAATAACCCACCTCAAAAAATCCCCAGACAACTCAACCCATACCACATTTAACAAACAGTTGATAATTAGAGGCCATGAGATTCAGTTTCCAGGTGCCTATGCTACTAAAATCTCCTCCCAACTGGCTGCTGGTCACATCAGTTTATTAGTATTTGTGAAATCCTCATACATGGTGGGGGCTCTAAGAAGCCTCAGAACTACCAATCAGTCTTCAAAGCACTGTTTAAAAAGCACCATTTCCCAGCCTTCCAGCCATGCACCACCTTTTCTCACTGTGTCAGTAGGATTACTGCACATGTTCATCACCTTTGCCTGGGAAATCCGTGTGCAAAGTTAGACAGGAGCTTATCCTAACCAAGTCAGCCCTGGCTCCTGCCAAAGATCCCCCACAAATGATGGGGCCTGAGAATCAGACTGTCAGAATTGGAGCAATTATAGAGAGCTTGTAGCTTCCTATTCAATGGGCAGCCAAGAGTGGGTTCAGCAGTAGGCCTGCAGGCCACAGGCTGCTTATGCCAATGCATAAAAACAAGTGTCCTTGCAGGCATCAACCAGAAAATCATGAAGAACAGTCCTCATGTGTTTTAAGTGAGCATTAACTCCATGCTCACAATAGTAACAGTTATGAATGACCTGGCACTTTCCTTTAAAAAAAAGTGATAAAATGGCATCAAATTCAACCTATGAATGGCAAAATGAGTTAGGAAAAGCTTATCASTGCCCTGAGTACTCAAAGCAGCATACTGGCACTCTTCTGCTAGAGATGTGTTGCCTCTCAGGGAGTTGTTTCTCATGCTTAGGTTCACTTGACTTTTCAGATGAGAACAATTACACTTATTTCTGTTCATGAAAGTTTTTCATGAAAAAATKATTAAAGAAAGACTTCAAGGATGTTAAGTTGTTAACTGACATGTGAGTTATGACAGCCCATACAAACTTCTTYTAAAGCAGTCTTTGGGAATTGTTAAAACACATCTGATAAAAGTAGCTTTCAGACCAGTGATATTTGCTAAAATACATGTAGATCTACTGCGTTAATATTATGAAACAAAGAATCCAAACACAAGAATTCTTTACTATCTTAGACACAAAAATATGAAATTCCTAGTCCACAGTAAAAATCCAATAGTCTGCCTTGCAAACACTATCTGCAGCCTGATCGATGGAACTRCTGATAGGTCACATCAGGTCAGATCCCAGGATCTGACAATTTTATTCTTCTTCTCTCTTCACTTATTTTCCTGCAGAGATTTCCTCAGCTCTGTAAAACAAATGCATGCAATGCTTTGTGAATTCTAAACACTTAATGAAACATTACACAAGCATTCAGAATGACAAGTTAAGTAACCTTAACTTAAAGCAGACCTTGAGCTGCAGTACACCAAAAAATATATTCAGCTTTTACAACAGCATGATTTATCATTTGAAAAACAAGATTTAGAAATTGGGTGCTTTGCTAGGTCAGGAGTTAATTTTCAGAGATACTAATGTGCATTGCTCCAGCACTCATTTCCATTTGCCTTCTTCCATCCTCGTGTGAGTTCACATTTTTTACTAAAGAAGCTCTGAACCCTGAGACCTACAAATGAGTTCTCTAAAGTGAGAACTAATTTGCAGCTGCATAAACATATCTGCGCTGCTTTTCCTACACATCACAGAAAWTTCCCGTGTTTCGAATAATAAAGGCAAACATGACACAATCCATGGAAAGAGCCCTGATGTTCAAAAATGGTGAGCAAAAAGACACTTAGAAACAGAAAACATGGGTCTGATTTTTTCTCTGTTTCTTGGTAAAAGACAAGATACATTAGAAGCCAGAGCCTACTTTTCTGGTAAAAATTTGGATGGTTTGTGATACCTGCAGAAGATGGATTAATGCAACCACTGGCTAACCCTTGCACTGAGCCTTTGCAGTGCTCTTCAAAGAAGACAAGTCATAACAGTGACTTAAATATATTATTTATTATGTAACGTTCTAATATACTTGGCCATCAGCTCTCAGTGTGCCGCTGTCACGGTCCAGTGTACCCAGTAAAACAACAACCAATCTTCTCTAGAGACTTTTTTTTTTGTTAGAAGCTTGCTATGCAAAAGTACTTGGACTAAAAATTAAAAGATCTAGTATTTTTTAATCCAGTTATTTTCTTTAGACACGTTCTAAGAGAAAAGAATGCTTGCATTCATTCCAAGTCACATTAAATAAAAACATTAAAGTAGAACAGATTTCCCTCACCCYGGATAAGTAATTGAGGATCACGAGGTCAGGAGTTCATGACTTAAATCCTCTTTTGGATGCAAAGACCAACATTTCATCATGTTTCCTTCTTAACTCCTTACTATTCCCTTATGGAATTCACAGTCTAAGCAAGGAAGAACTTTGGCTCTCATGAAAATAAATCTGTCCCATTAAAAAATACACATTAACCACAGCTATTAATTTGGAGGACTATTAGCAACTTTTAGCAAAATAAGACCATAAGGTTTGTAATTATTCAGTCTTTTTATAAATTAYTGCTTTTCTGAGTGACACTCTGTAAGACTATGAAGATGAACCTGTCAGAGTAGAAATGTGTACCAAAGGTTTTATTTCCTACTAGGAAGGAGTATTAGCCACAACTGATACCATACTTTTTAAAACTGACAAAACCACAGCACTTGACATATCACATATTTATGCAGGACTTGCAAACACACACCACTTCCCAAAAAAGCAAACCCTAGTTTTAATAATATTAATTTTCATACTACTTCCATGAGATGTTTTCAGCCATTTGTTCAAAATGTGATTAAGGACTGGTACCTGAGAAGAGCCCTTCAGAACCAGAAAACGTACCATCATGCTAATAACTGGACATGGCACCTAGATTTATTTTCAAAACTCAAAGTCAGTACCAGTAATAGCTTTCTCATGGAATTCATGGAAGGATACCACCCCAGTTCTACATATTGTGCTAATGCACAGCTATTCATTAAAAGTTACAATACTAATTTGTRGCAGAACTGAATATTCTCAGGTGGTCAGAAAGTCTTTTCTTCAGTGAAATGTTCAAGTTTAATCATAGACTAGCACTCCCAAATCATGGCACATGTCACGTAGCCCAATGTAAGCCTGTTTTCCAGCTGCTACATGGCTCACCACAGGCTAGTGCCTTTCTCAAGGGGTGGTTTTGGTGGCCAGCCCTCCACAGAGTGGAGCACCTCATAAAAAAACCAGTTATGAAATCCTGATACAGATGACCTACTGCCATTTTTGGTTGCTACCCTCACACCCCAGACACTTGCATACAAGTTATTAATTATCAAAGCATGGCAATAATTTTATTGCTAACAGCCCCTCTTGAGCTGTCTCAGGGAACTCGGGGGAGAAGGCAGAGCAGTTAAGAGCCATCTARGGCACGAGTTTCACAGAGAGTTTCTCAGCAGTCCTTAGTCACTGCTGTTTGATGGACTGCCTTGGGTCTCCCATGACCTTTCAAAAAATCCTCTTACTACCAACCCATACRCACTATTCCCTCCAAGGCTGTTGCAATCCTTAAGCCTTCAGTTTTGCATCACTGGTGCYGAGTGCTCAGGAACATAAAACAGTTTCAGGGCCTTCTTGCAGTATTTAAGCTATTATTACAACAGACCTACTTCCCCCCCTTCAGCTCCAAGACTGTCTTTAAGCTCCCTAAGAATCAATCACGCCACTTCYCTGGCAGCAGTGAATGCCAGAAGATCCTCGAGATAGGAAACCTGGTTCTAGAAATCCCTTTTTATACCCCTGAGGTGGACTGTAATAGTGGAAAGAGTAAAGTAAAATGGTATGGGGGTGTATTTAAAAGAAGGGCGTGTACACAAAAAAAAAAAAAAAAAAAAAAGAACAGCACCCTGCAGGTATGGTAAGACACTGCTAAGATTTCAGGAAAGTACATTTGACTGTCATTTAGTCTGGAAGGGAAAACTGATCCACAGTCTGAATTCCCACAATGCTGGTTACAGCGCTACCCTTGTTGCTAAAAACACACTGCTCAGCTGCAGATGACAGGAGGAAGAARCTGGGTAACACCACCTGCATTCACTTGTAACGATGGATTGTAATGAAGAAAAGCATATAAACYGCACCTTTCTGCATGCTCACAAACAGGCTGCAGCACATGCTATTCTCCCAAAGGTCCTAAGTAGGCAGGATTTCATCTGACTGGTTGATTAGAGAGATTAGTTCACTTAGTCATTACAATGAGTGTCACATTTCTAGCGAGCACAAGAAAAGGCCCAGGCTGCATTAGAAGAAAGGGCTCCCTTTACCAATACAAGTGAAGATGATTTGCTCTCAACTGTAATGAATTCAGGGGTTGCCAAGCAGGATTTTWAAAATACCATTTTTATGCAGAAGAAGAGACTTTTCTGCTTACAGTTCACCTCTTTCACATATGAAGAAATAGGAACAAAGTACATACTTAGTAATATCATCTGAAAAAGGCAAGACTGGCTTTTTTCTAGTTTGAGTATTACCTACGTGGCTCTCATTTCACTCCTCTACTATCATTTTATTTACTGTGAATTTTGTGTCTTTCCAAGGCCAAAAAAAGAAGCACCCCCTCAACCAAATGAAGAAGCACTGCTGCCTCCTGCAATCCCACGTGCTCCGTGGACATCTTCCTTTCCCCCACCTGCCCTGGTCCCAGCCACCCATGCTAAATATGGACTYGGGGACACTGCTAGGGCTGCATGATGAGAAATCAATAAGTGGGAACTAGTTCRCTGCTGCTACCCCTGTGAAGCTGAAGACAGTTATAACAAATAATTGTAAAGGGGATTTTATGTTTTAAATTGTATAATATCTACCTTCTGAAGGCGTTTTTACTGAAGATTGACAAGTGTGGGAAGTGTGAATAGTGCAAGTGTTCACAAWTTATAAGGATCCAAAAAAAGTTGAAATGCATGTGCTATAATATTGGGGAGAGGGGAAGAAAGTGGAGGTGTCATAAAGAAAGGAGAAAAAGGAAGGCATTTTGTGAAAAATCTACCCAGAAAAATTAAAATGGTACCATTTCTTCATCGACTTGCACATTTTGCTGAACTTCACCTGCAGTGTTTTTCATGTATTTATTTGAAGGTTCATTCTACAGACATCAAGTCTTTAAAAATACCTTTTTGTAGCAAGCATTAATAGCAACTTCATGATTACATAAGACAAATACAGCACTCTCGTAACACGTACAGTTTATCTAACAAATTTATCTGAGCTCTGTAGCCACATAATCAAATTAAAGATTAATTCGCCTACCTCACTCTTACTTTAGAAAGTACAAAATCCTAGGAAATTCTAAACATACAGCTAGTATTAAAATGTATGACTCAACATTAATGAGAAATACAACCAGACTGACTGCTTCAGTGCTGTCATAACTGAAAAACACAAAACCACAACATCTTTAGGAACACTGCATATAATCCCCTAAAAGGTAAAGCTTCTGTAAATTTTGCTGGGTTACTCAAATCATCCTGCGCAGCTCATCCTTACAGCCTCTAATGCTCTAATGCTGTAGCCTGCTCACGAGACTACCAAAATGGCTCACTAAATACAAATATTCAAACACGGCTGAAGGAGTGCCAAGGAAGCTGTAGAGCTCAGTAAACCCTTGCTCTACCTCCAGCAAAGGGAAGCRTGGATTTGCACAAGGCACGCTTCCAAAGAAAGATTGGAAAGCAGAGTCTGGAGCTGAGAAGTTCCTCTGCAGGCAAACTGAAAAAAAAAAGGATGATGTGTACTGATAGCGAAAAACCCCATCAGGTTAAACATGAAGAAGAAGGCTGCAAAGGGAAGCGGGAGAGACACAAGCAGACTTGCAGGTATGTGCATGGTTTTAAAAGACATTATCCAGGATTCTTTTTTTTCTTTAGAACAGAGAATGCTGTGCCTTACAAAGGCTCTTCAGTCAGGGGTTAGGAATCCTATTTCTCCTACAAGGAACATAGTATCAAAAATCTGGAAGCAAGACAGACGTTCAGAGTTGCAGTTTATAGATCCAGCATTTTAACTCGGGGAGAATTGACCGATCCCTCCTGGAACCAAATGGATGACTGGAGCTCATGAGGGAATGATTAACAAAAAGGAAGGGGAAAGGACATGAGCTCAGTGACTGTGACACAGATAACCTAAACCAGATTTCTTAATGTTAGTCAGTATTTTTTTTTTCTTCAAAAATGATGCAGCTAGATGGCCTTTTAAGGATTTTGTTACATTTTAAAAGAGAAATTAGTTTACTATATCCAATACATTTCCACATATACATCTTTTATAGACATACAAACTGAATTTATCATTACCATAGGCAAAAGAATACACCAGCTCTAAATCAAGACCACTCCCACCTAATAAAAATATTTTCACTTCTTACACTRAAGTCCTGACTCATGCCTAAAAGAATCTTAAAGACACAGAAGACCACATGTTTATACAGAGATCTCAAAATAGACCCAAAATCTTTGTTTACTTACTCCAACTCATCCTCTCCAAAGGAATAGCCTAAGAAAGTGATGGAGAACTTAATAGATGCTGTCAAATGGCTGTATATAAAAGCATTTTCTACTTAGTGACAGACATGCTGCAGAAGGATGTAGTTTAGACCTTTATTCCCCAAAGCTCTCAACAGCTGAACAGATTTCCTCAGCATGCAACACCATACAAGAAAGAGTAATRTATTCAAAAACTTATTTTTGGGCATAGYRARACCCCATAAAGTAAAAYGTGTCCATATTYACTTTATTGTACAGTAACAAAGTGSGGAATCATTGTATTTGYSCTTAACTCTTTGGTAACATACTCTGTAAGTGATGAAAGACATAACATCRTATGCCAATTAAAATGGATTTGCTTACTAAGTCTGGAAAGTGAMTCTTGCCAGACTCAGCTGCCAATATTTTGTACAGAAATCTTTTTGACTCCACCCATAAGCAATATCAGTCTTTGAATGTTGCCAATACCACTGAAACATTGTGGTTTGAAAACCACAAAGTTTTAAATGCAAAATATCTAACAGATGAAGCAACCAGCCTGTTTCTAAAGCAATTACTCTTCATGTAGTATAYACCTACTGTACTTAGGAATTGTTTCTTATCTGATCCATGTTACAAATGCTATGAATTGGTGCTGTTCAACAGTTAGAGCTTACATGTATTGCACAGTCTTAAAAGCATCACAGGGCAATAAAGTTACATTTTAATGCTAGTAAAAAAAGTTATGTACTTYCATACAAAAGGCTGAAGTGCTGTGGCCCATCTACAGAAACCTTCCAAAGACTGTACAGGCACAAGTACCTATAAGTGACTGCAGCAATTACATTGGATTTTCTGCACCTTTCAATTTTGCATGCAACACCAAACATTCATTAAAAA
This sequence comes from Alauda arvensis, assembly GCA_902810485.1. Taxonomy (NCBI): domain Eukaryota; kingdom Metazoa; phylum Chordata; class Aves; order Passeriformes; family Alaudidae; genus Alauda; species Alauda arvensis. Next base: position 274,853 of record CADDXX010000139.1, on the reverse strand, counting down.
CCCCACTRTTTCATGGAGTTTAATGGCACCCAACTGCATTAAAACTAGGTCTAGTTTTAATGCATCCCCAAGTGTCCACCATTCCCTTTCCCCCCGCTGCAGCCCCTTCTACAAAACAAGTAACCCAGAKTGTGTACCAAGGTGCTTCACAGAGAAATCAATTCTCCCAAAATTCAAGTACCAATTACTTTTCTGAACTCCTAGATCTTGTCATTTTCCCTCTGAATTYTCTGTCTAGGACATTGCATGTCAGACAGTCCTTGGACAGAGCATTTTCTATCACCAYATCTATTCCTGAATGCAGTCTTAGGTTGCCCTGCAGGTAGAACCCTGCAGGGTTCTTCAAAGGTTTTTCAAAACTCTCAGGAAAAAAAAGCAAAACAAATTACATGCTCAAAGAAAAAAAAAAAATCCCAGTATCAAGTAATCCCCCCTTTTCTGATCATACAGAAAAAAACAACCACACTCTTGCATTCTTTCAAAGGTGGTTCAGCTTTTGCAATACACTGGGTTGTAGAATAAAAGCAATGTTCTGACCATAAAACACACAAATCCTTATATACACAACAGTTTGCCCACTTCCAACTACCCCGATTGGTCTAATGCAAGTTCTCTTCCCACAAACTTGCTTTGCTCTGTAATTAACAGGATGAACAAAGGAAAAGAATATCCATCTCAGTCACCAAGAAAGAAAGAGTACTTTATTTGTACTCTGTTCCATAACCACACTGCATCAAATAGTGCTTYTTCAGCAGTGGAGGTCAGTAGACTCTATTATATTTATATTTACATGAAAAGGCAATCCCATCATTAACACTTACAATACAAGTAGTGATTTGGGTAATGGAAGTTCATAAATCTACCACATTTAACAACATAAAACAAGGCTATTGAGCTTCAAAAATTTCTTTAAATGAGACAGCGGCAAAAAGGGAAAATAAGCACAGTGAAAAAGGTAAGGTGATCTGCCAGTTGTTGAGTAACACTGTAGTTTTAAGATCTAACACTGATTTTCTGGAGAATTTCTGGAATAGCTCTTAAACTGGCATGACTGCAAGCCAAAAGCTGCTCACATCAGTCTGTCCTCTTCAGGATGCAGCTTAAGCTCGTATACAAGTTCTCATTTTAGAAAGTATGCTCCTGTTTTAGTTGTGTTGGGCTTGATGCACACTCTCTGTAAGACCAATGTAAATACAGAGAACATATAGTTCTTTTTCCTGGTAGTATTTTAATACTCTTTACAGAATGAGGTATTAAAAATCCTCTTGATTCTCATACAGTAACAATTTATTCTAGTTCCATAACTAGTTCTGCAGAGACTTCCATCTTGAGCTCTCAAATTTATTGGAAAAAAGACTTCAAGTAGCTAAAATAAAGATGCAAAGGTAAAGAAGCAGATATCTATAGGCAGAATGGTCTATCCCTTCAATTTCTATTTCTTTTTAAGTGCATTCTATCCTAAACAGTTCAGTAGAGCCATTAAATTGGCCTTTTAGCCCACTTCTGAGATACAAAAWCCACCCTCACTTATATATTTATTACCCATTTTCCAGTTCTTGAATCTTCTAACTGGAATACAGTGCAGACAGAGCACATTTTCATCCTTACTTGAGTGAGGGACACCTGAAGTAGTCTTAAACAATTGAGGGTCTGACAYCAGAAGCAGTCCTGCAAAAACTGTGTACAGACTATATTTACCTCTTTTCCATATAAACTGCTGTTTGTTTTCCAATCTTATTTCCTTCTTCTAGCTACTTTATCAACTTCAGTAATACTGGCTTCAGTTCCAAAAGTTTGATATATATGATGAGAGCTTCATAGYATGCCAGGAAACACAAAAGACAGAACAAATACCTGACACTTTTGGTCAGGTGAAAAATATCTCAAGAAACTGATGCACAATTCTGAGGTCAGGCACATGACATGAAATGAGCCCATCTCTGTGCTGGTTTAYAAACCAACACTTCTATCCTGAAATAACTGTTCACTCACATTATCAAGTTAGTCTATAGTAAAAAAACTGCTTATGATGCTATTTTGGAAAAGGCTGTTTCAGATACCAAAAGGTAATTCTATCTACCTTCTTTAATTAGCACAGAGAATGTGCAGCCAACTTTTCAGTGKATTAGTGACTTTTCAGTTATTTGGTTATCAGTACCTCATTCCTAACACTTGGTATTTCTTTCTTTGCCTTGTGTTGATAGGTTTCACTGGATGCCTGACACTCTCTGCTGCCAACTGGAATCCATCAGACAGACCCTGACTTTGTGTGCAAATTTAGTGTCTTGAACAACAAGAGTCCCAGCACTAGTGCTAGGGTTAACAAAAACCCTCACCACTCCAAAACTCCAACAGTCTTTCGATAACATTTTGGAACTGAAACTTCAACCCTGCCACATACGTTTTGTCAGCAGCTCATGATCTTCACAAACGCTGCTTTTACCTGCTGGTATGGGGATGGAGAGGAGAAGAGGAAATATTTCTCCCAACTAAATGTCTCTCAGAAGTTCGTAAAAGCTGACGTCGCAGATGATGAAGTTTTCACCCTCTGTTTCTGAGCTGCCTCACTGGAAACGAAAGCTAAAAGTGTAAACAGGAGCACGTTCATTTTAAGTGTAATTAAAGCCGAGGTCAGCAGCACTCGGTTGGCTCCCTTTCTCTTGGCTTGTGCTGCCACCACGAGGATTAAAGACAAAATGCAAAGAATGCGGGAATTCCTCAAGAACACCTGGTGAAGAGCAACACCCACCTTTCTCTGATCACTCCCACTTCTGGGAGTTCCAGCCTATCACTCTTAGCCCYCTCTGAAAGCCTTGAAAGAGTGAAAGTAGGGAAAATTCAGGACAAATCAAGCAGGGAAACTCTCCAAACTGGCTAARCTGAGAATCCACACCATTTTCACTCATCCTGCCATGTCTACATACAATTTATGCATCCAAGTTTTATTGAAAAAGAAGGCCTCCTCCTTATCATCTTAGTGGTCCACACAACTGTAAAAATTTTGGAAAAGAGTCCAGTATTCCTAGTGACAGTAGCACTACTTCATTAAGATCATCATTAAAATGTCATGCTTGCTGCTTTGATAAACAAATCTGTTCACAAATTTACAACAACAACAAAGTCTCAAGCAGTCAATTAGTCGTTAGTTTTCTCAAAATGTAACAGGACAAGCACATCTCTTTTTAAAATCAGAAGAACAAAGCACTGGTAATTTCATAGATTATCAGGATGGGCAGGCTTGTTTTAAATTTTTCAGCTACATCCTTTGGTGGCAGAAGAAGCTTGCATCAGAACATTTAAATATACAGTGCTGGTAAGTTGATATACACAAAACTGTAGTAGTGAAGGATGTGTGGTCCCCTGAGAAGACAATAACTTGTAATGACAATATTAATTCACTCATAATGCCAAGGCAGATTGCTGCTTTCCAACATTTTTAAGGAAACATGACATCCCCTTAAAAATTTGTATTTAAACTTTCCTAATCCAGATATCAGTTATAATATTGCATCCCTTCTGCATCAGAAAATGGAAAGGCTTCCCAGCTTTGCTTTTTCGCTCAACACTTGACATCCCTTTTTGAGTTTGAATCAGTTCTATCTCAAAAAGGTAAAAAAATCATATTTAATGAAAAGTATTTAGGGAGATTTAATGAATTAGGAACACCCACCCTAAGACCTGCAAATTTATTATTTGCTCATTATGAATGAGTTTCAAATAACTGATGTCTACAGCTAATACGCATGCCAGTAGTGTAAATGCACACATCACATTGCTCAAAAAGAAAGAGGATGAACCCATGGGAACACTTTACACTCRAACATTCCTCAAGCTCAACACACTGGTGTATACAGRTGAGTAAAGCCATGTGTCTTGAAAAGTGATGTGATTTTTAGAATCACATCTACCACGTCTTGGCTATGATTTATTGCAACACTAATTTTAGCGGATAGGAATCTCTCTGCCCATAAAGAATGGATAATTCCTTCAGTGAACTCCATCTGAGGTTCAAATCAGGATATGAGAAGGGCAGCTCAGGCAGCAGTCAGTCGGAGGGTCTGCTTGTTTAAGCAACTAAGTTTCTGGATGAGYAAAGGTAATTTCACCTATGTCTGATGCATCTGGCAACCCAAAAATACAAGGAAAGCTCAAGAGATGAAAGGTGAACAGCTTACAAAAGAAGAATCAGATCCACCTTGAAACAACAMCAGTCTTGTCTAAGACAAAGTAGGTGAGACTGCTTTACAAGAAACAGGGCAAGGCTGACTCAAAAGGGTAACCCTGAGTAACAKTGGATACTGCCACCACTCAAACCATTTCCACTAAGTCAAGGATACTCAGCAATCATCCTTACTTCCCATAGGGCTTCAGGAATAGCAGTTGTAGAAAACATGAAGGGTACACAAACTGGTTTTAAAGCTCTCMATGTCTTCAGTATCTATCTTCAACCAGAGAAGATTCTCCTTAAAAGTGGTTGCAATAAAATGGCCAAGTTGGAGTAGCTGTGAGACAGGAAGGACATTAATTGCATGGCTGTTATCTGCTACCCAAGCACCAACATGGAAATGTATGTGTTTCATCCTAAATGTGGTGTAAACTGGAGGGGAGCATGGTGGGAGGGGGAAACTGAAGAAAAGTAAATCACAAACCGTAACAAACTTTGACAAATATCATCAGAGTTGCTGTTGCCATGTCTACAGTTAACCACTTATCCCTGTTTAACTCTACAAAGTCTGAATGCAACCTGCAGAATACATCTCCTCTAAGACTATTCACAGTGGTCTTTGCAATTACTGTTTCAGTGACAATGAGTTTATTTGAGACTTGAGATGCAAGAAACAGTCTTCCTCATATAATGTCACAAAATAGGTCAGGAAATATTTAAAGGAGTTAACAGCCAACACGTGAGTATTACACAGTGAGATACCATAAAACATAAGGTTCTAGGCATTTAGAAGGCATCCTTCACATGCCTGGATCTATGAATACTGCACCTGCCTTTCTGGGGCAAACCCATTGTGTTCTATCACTTGCATCTACTGTGATGAATGAGTGCCAATCCAGTGCACCTCACTCCATTAAAGTGCTCTTAAAGACCATCTRGCCTTCCAAAGGGACCTATTTCCTACCATTAGAGAGGAGAACAACTTGYAGAAGTTTTAACTTACATCTGGCAGAAGATGTAAGTTAGCACTTCTGCAAGACTGAAAGTATATGGGCCTGAAAAATAAACAACCACAAACAAAATCTGACTTTTGCATATTCTCATTCATAGGCGAGATGTGGAAAGTGATAAAGAACATCTACTAAGCCATGTGAAGGTTGCAACTCTTTACTAAAGAGCCATTAGAAAACTGAGAATTTACTTCAGCAATAAAAACAATGGTTATTATTACTAAAATGCTAGACCAGCCTCTATCTTGTACAGAATTTTCATCAGAATATGGCATTTCATGAGCTTATCTTGAAATTAACATCTTGAAATTAACCATCATGCACCCCTCAAGTTTAAAAAAAAATTAAAATCCATGCTGCCTTCATAATGAAATTACCACAAGTTTTCTTTCCCAGTTTACTCCCAATTCTCCACATTGCAAAGACAGCATTAATAGTTCTAATTATGCTATGGGATAAGCCATGGCAGTTTAGCTACAGAATCCTGCTTCATTCAGTGCAAGCAAATGGTGAGTAAAGAGCAAACAGAGGTGATACAATGGTACCTGTGAACTGGTGTAAGAAGACATTTGGCTCAACCAAGAGGCTAAAACAGTTTTCTTTGAGAAACAAGAACTGTATGCCTCTTTTTGCCACAGGGAAATTTGCTTCACTACACAGCAGGTCACACACACAAGTCCCTTCATATCCAGCAGCACCATTCTTCACACCTGAACCAGCAGGTACCTGGGAATGCATGTGGAGACAGCTTTGAGTGTCACAGATTCTGAGTACAGAGTACCCATTCAGATAGTCATTCAGATTCTGCCTAAATTTATTCCATATTTGTAAACAAGTTATTGAACTTTCTTTGTAATTCTACTTGCTTTTTTAGCACAACTGGCAATAGTCAGAAGTCACGATATCCTGTGACTCAGTTTTTTTCTGAATTACTGACATGGTTTATCCAACACTGACCTCAGCTTAGATAAGATCCCACTGGATTCATTAGTTCTGGCTTAGTACCACAGATAGAAGACAAGCACTGAGGAACAGAATAGATTTGAGATCTAAAACAATAGGATAAAATTGCATAATATTTTGGAGCAGATTTGGATCCCATTTATTCCAGTGAAAGAATACAGGATTTCCAATCTGTTATCAAGCCCACTGATGACACATCCAGTAACATACTGCACACAGAAATATTTGAGAAGTGTTACTTTTACAGCCACACACACTTTCTAAGGAAAAAAAGGTAGACCTACTAATTATACAAAAGCTTTGTAATAAAAATTTTATCACTACATAAAGTGCTATGACCAGAGGTAAACTTAAGCTGTGAACGTGATGCAGGAACTTGACCATACAAGAAAATCCTGGTAACCTCCAATTCATTAACTAAGGATCTGCTTCATCTTGGGTTAAATCAGATTACTGACTTCAACAATGAGCTGCTGCTTAGTTTTTTTCCTATGCACTCTTGTCATGCATTAGCAGCAAGGACAAAGTTTTCCCTCACAGGAGTGGGGCTGTCCATCTGTCTAGGCTCTGACACCTTTGCTTGGTGCAGTAAGGGAGTCATTCTTTATTTGGCCTCTGGCTCCCAAAGCTTGTCAGATGGAGACTTTTTAGTTATGGAAATCTGCAGCAGCAATGCAGTCTGATAATCTTTGCAGCATGTGGCAGTTACCCCAACCTGACACGCTGCTGCCAAGACATTCTCCACTACACTGCCTCTCATGCTTATCTGAAGCAAGACAAGAGGRTATCAGCAGTGGCTACCAGCCAGTGTTTTTCACTGGACTAGGAAAGGCAGGAACAGCGTACTTTTAAGACTTGAAGACATCTTCATGCTATCAAGACAGGGAACCTGTCTGATGAGTATCTGAGAGGCCCAGATAATTACGGTGGCACTGCGACATAGAAACGGTACCAGAAAGTTCGGTTTCTTTCACAGCTGGGCTTTCACATCCTGGCTGTGAAACCATCAGAGGAGGTCATGCAGCTGCAGCATTATTGCCATATTTCTCCACTCTCAAGATTATTTATTTTGAGAAGTAGTTTTCAGAAATTAGAATAAATATCAACATAATAATTTGGACACCAAAGGTAGCAGCTTATTGTGAAAGGAAAATTTTCTGCCATGTTTCTGGATCTCAGCTCCCTCTTACTGCTTAAACAGTAAATTCCAGACTGATGACCCCACAAAATTAGGTTCACATTTAGGATTCCTGCAGTCACAGCAAGACTTACTATGCTTTCAGTGTAAAACCATGTGTTTTACATACTTTCACATTACACTGACTTAGAATTTCAGATCTTTATATACTACAGCAAAATCAGAAACACAACTGCTCCTATACTTGTAAGTAAATTTTCCTCCTCCACAATTCATGCTCACAATCTATTTTGGAAATTCTTTTAAAAGAAGATGCATGTTTTCTCCACAGGAAGGGTCTCTGTGTAGAGAGTTAATTAAAATGCTAGAAGACCAGGCTCCAGTTAGAGCATTTATCAGAACACTCACAGGGGAAGGGCTACCCTTTGAAATGTTAAATACATTGCCAACCAGGGATCAGGGTCAAGAAAGATTTTCAAGCCATCTGATGCTCTGAAAAAAATGTGTACACCTCAAAATCAAAATCCATACTGTCTATAATGGGATGACAGACTTGGTCAGGCATTTTATGAACTGGGATAATCGTGCACGTTTAGGMTGAGTTAAAAATGAGACTACCCTAATGTGTTCTGAGAGACTTAATTCACCAGTCAAACACCTATTAATAAAGAGGACTACAAAGGTAAGAACTCTTTCTTMATTTTAGTACAAAGTTAGAGTAAGAATTGATTTCCAACATGTATCACATATAAGAATTCTGTCAACAAGCAGTTTTTGTAACAGATGTTACCCTTCGTAACTAGRGTAAAATAAAAATGCCACCAAATCCTGACCTAAAAGTATTAGTTTACTAAATGCTTGAATTTTAGAGCTTTACATTTTGAGTTGGACTCCTTTATGGTAAAGATTGTTTCAAAACCTGAGTAAGTAATTTTTCAGCCATAAATAAAGAAAGTAAAAAATAACAAGGGTCAGCTGATTTGAAAGACAGCGTTCATAAGAGGTCCAAGCAACTGCCTGCAAGATCTAACATAGTCCAGAAGATGCTTCTGGACCACAGCAAGTGACAAATAAAAGAAGAAAACTAAAAACACAACATCATGAGATTATCTTTTTTCTCTTGTGCTGGTCTGTAGTAGCAGTAAGTATTTAACTGACCTGGTACTTCACCTTGATAAAGCATTTTCAGGTTGTTGAAATTATCAATTTAAATAAGCAGCTGATTTCTTTTTTAAGAAAAGGACACTGAACAGTTTCCAACACCTTAAAACCAGACTACATAATGGAGATGAAAAGGTCCTGTTTCCAGAGTATTTCAAGTTAACGAAATTATTTGTTTTACAAGAAATAATAGCAGCATCCTCTTCTGCACCATRCTAGACCAAGATGTGGTTAATTAGTTTCACCGTTTAACAAAAACATTCATACTCACCCAGAAATGACAAGTAAGGTTCTTTACCTTAAAACAGTGACAGCAAATTTCCCCATGTGTCAACACAATTAATTCTTAAACCAGAGATTCTTGCCCTCTGTCTTCACAATGTGATCTAAACAGTTCTTTTCTTAATATTTACAGGATAACTCTCTACAAGAAGTATCTGAGCATGCCCTGCAAATCACAACAGATAACAGCAGAAGGAAAGTCAATCACATGCTACTCCATGAAGGCATCAGAAACCCAACGTTTTTTTCAGTTATGCAATGCCATTATTTAGATTACACACAATTTGAGAAAAATCACATTCCATCAAGCACAGGACTGGAATCTACTATCTAATGCCAACAAATCAGTAGTAAGTTATTTGCCTAATTAAAAATAAATATCTGAGGGATATTGATAGCAAACACAGCTGATTAAGTTGAAGGCTTATGTCAATATAGTTTTATATTATAAATAAGCAGCACATGTATGCCTGATGTTATTCTGCAAACAATCAATACAACACATTTTAAGTGAATCAGGAATCAGATAATATATGGATTTCAAGAATGAGGTGTGAACCATCAASTAGTTACAGTAAACTTTTACCCACTGATTAAAGATACCACTGTGAATAATGCTAGGTTAGCAAAAGACTCAAGTGTGGACAAGCAGCAACACTGGAGAACAGCAACTATGATAAATCTGGTACAGTCAAGTAATATTCTTCCATGAGCCACTGCAAGGTCATATCTCCAGGAGCAGCAGAAGCAGAGTGCAAAGATTTTTATAGGCTAGTTTCAGAAACACTTAGATATATACTAATTATAAATTGTCAGAGAAACAAATTTAAAAAAATAAAATCAATGCTTCCTGCAGAAAAGAAATACAAATCCTTAAAGTGGGCACTGCCCACTTCTGACACATTGGAGGAATAGGTGATGAGCACATTTAGCTTTTAAAGAATATATTCCAGACTGTTTTCTTTCAAGGAATGGAATCCCTTATGTGAGTTACAGATACAAATACAAGATGGAGAAAGCAAGTGCAGTATGAATTCCAACCCAGTAGAAGCTGAAGTGGATGGGTGGGACAGTGTGTGCCATATTCTGAACTAGGGTTCAAAACAATAACACTGCTTGAATACTTTGTATGAAGTAATAGTGTAATATTCATGGTAAAATTCAAGCAACTTTGGAGTTTAAAGCACAGAGATTATGAGGAAGTGATGTCCTGGTTACGTTTATAATCAAATGGAAAAATCTTACTAGTCACTTTTGGACTTTATTCTAATTATTCATGATCTCTCCAAGTCTGCTCCATTGTCCAATTGCTTACCTCAAGCTGATGAAGCAATTACGAATGCCAAACTCTTTATCAGTCTAACTTCAGAGAGAGAACTGTTAGGGAATAAARGACTGAACTCAAAAGATGCTATCTATTTATTTATGTGGGACTCAGTAATATCTTCCAATTATTTTTGTTGACACAAGATTAAGAGAGATTAATTCAACATATCTTTGCATATCATATGAACAGACAATTAATTCAATTTTCTAATTACTCTTTTATCAGATTATCTAATTATCTTTTATCAGGATACCAAGATAGCAAATACATATGGAAAAAAAGCCCCCATCAACAATTCCAAAACAGCAGAAGTTCTTACTTTTAAAGTAAGGGTAGGAACAGAAAAACAAAAAGAAAAATTTGCTCCCTTTATCTTAAGAGAAACACAGTCATTAAGAGAAGGTTACATTTCAGTGGCACTCAGCACAGCAGGATGTCCTGATGCTACGCTGTTTTGGCTTGAGAAGGTTACGTATTTGTTTTGTCCTGCACACAATCTACAGGTACTAGAACAGGATGAACTGCAGAACTCTGGCAGACTGTGACACTGCTCCTACAACCAATGCACAGAAACCCAGAGAAACTGTGGTATTAAGATGAATGGCCTTCCCCTAAAGCAGAAAAAGGTATTAACATGTACCTGCTCTTCAGCACTGTATAGGGAATCAGACCAAGTGTGGAACAACTGCTCATTCTATTTCAGAGCATCAGAGCCTCTGTTTGCTTTTCCTGAAACAGCTGGACCAGGAGCACAAGCAGTGGTACTTGTTGATGGTGTGAAGCAGCATGAAAAGAKAGTCCCATCTTCCCTGCCCACCCTCCAAATCCCTCTCTAGCATATCTGAAAGGCTGTCTGACCTTTTAATGCATTGCTTTAGCTTTTCCTGATATATTAGAAAGCATTAATACAGTCTCTGGCAGATAGATCACATATCTGTGAATCTGCTTTAATTAGACAAGGACTACTGCCAAATGGGAGTCAATAGGGAGTTGAGTGCTCTTCAGGTGATCCTTTCTGCATTAAATTATGAGCAACTTCTAATACTAAAACAYTACTCTCTCCATTTCAGCTTTTCCATGAAACAGTTCTTCTTCCACCTCTGGTAGTTCAAAGACATAGCTGACATACTCCTGGAGCCAGGATCCCCTGACAGGGGAAAGTTCTGCATATCACAAGCCAAACACCACAGCAGGCAGTTTTTCCTTCTTTTCCCCCCACCTCTGCTGAGCAAACATTTTCACCTCTATACACAGAGTTAAGAAGTAGAAGGTCCTCAGAGTGACTATGTAGCCCCCTAAATTATTATTATATTTTCCCCATTTAAAAAACCCAAAACTCTAAAAATAACAAGACACCAACTGTACTTTTCAATAGTAACCAAGTTGGAAAGACACTACTGAACAAACAAGCTGATGAACTCAGATGTCACACTGAGCAGAATAAGAGAACTTGAGGGAGAAGCAACAGAATTTGGAGTAACAGATTTATGCACTTGGAATGCACGAGGAACTTCATGGAAGAGGGAGTGCTAAGGCTCCTGATCTGGAAGCGAGATGTCAAGAAGCACAACACCAAACCCAGTTCTAGTGTTTCTCTATTGGTCTTCCATTAAGGCAAAATAAATGCTTTAAAATACTGAAGAATCACAGAAAGTGTAAAAACATTCACAAAAAAGATGAAAAATGTATTTACCAAAAGGAACAATGCATGGCAGTTATTTAGATACAGCTTTTTATCCAGTTTTTCTCTAAGTGTCAAAAGCTTGTGTTCCCCTCTCAGTGCTATTCCATCTTCAGGGACAGTCCAGATTAATATCAAATTTAAGTACAGCTCTCTTAAACAGAACAAAGCCATCAGAATTTATATGACAGATGGGTGGTTTCTTAGTTGGTTGGGTATTTTGGTTCCCCTCACCCCATCCCAAGTGTGAGAAAATACTCTCAAGAGTTTGAGATTTCTGTTCTTCTTTCAAAATGTTAAATCAAAGGAAGATCAACTACTCAATCTAAACCAGAATTATTTTCCTGTAGTTCCCATCTGTTTTCATTCATGTTAATATTTTCAAGGGATAAAAGCAAAACATTTGAACAGCTACTCTTCTGCCTTCAGTCACATTCACAAGTCAGCAGACCCAATTAATAAAAGAATCTGAAAGTCCTCTTAAGTTATAGCCAGTCATTCAATGTACTATGAGGTTCTTAAGCTCAGCTAAAGCAGAAGAATGTCTCATACACATCAAGGAATTTTAAAATTTATTCAGTTTTTAGTATTAGGTGATGAAATGACTAAATTAAATTAAAGCGGAAACATTTTGGGATGTAAATACCTTCCACAGCATCTTGTCACTTAGAAAGGAGAGTCTTTTTGCCTATTTAAAAATTAGATTTAAAAAAAAAGGCAAACAAACCAAACCCTACCAAAACCCTAGAAACCCCCCCCCCAAAAAAAACCTCCTCCAAACTTTCTGATCATATCTTTTCAGATTATGAAGTGGTTATTTCCGGGTATGTCCTTTATCCAAATYATTATATTATTCTGCATTTTAGATTTAGTTTATAAAAGAACATAAAAAATTAAATACATCTTTGCAAGGCTGACACATCAGAAGTGCTTAATATCATGTTCCTATCTCTGCTAGACAGTGAATTAGACAAATACAGGAAGCTCAGAACAGGCAGAAGATAACACCATAGGTCTGCTCTGTAATTCAGATGCCCAGTGAGTCAAAGGATGAAATAAAGCAATCTTGTTACAGAATGCACTACACTTGCCCTGTGCCTATGAAGATTTAAGGCTATGAGATATGCCAGGATATAATCCAACCACACATTCCTGAAGGTTGGTTTATCTCACCTGGATTCCTCAGAGCAATCTCCTGGTTTTGCAAGAACTTCAGTGGCCAAGTGTGCMTGCACAGGCAAACGTGTGCACCTCCATCTGAAGAAATATCATTTGGAATAGAAAAATGATTCCACAATCAACATAAAAAATYAATTCAAACATGAACCTGGAAAGAGTGCTTTCACTTAAGGAAAAAAAACCCAAAACAACAACTTGCTTTTAATGTAGTTTAATCCTCCACATGTGAAGTATTTGGAAAAATAGATGATTCTAAAGAAGGCACTGCCTAACACCACAAAGTGCATTCTGCATTTGCTCCAAGATGCAGAATGATTAATTCCCTGCAGTTCAGAGAGTTGCAGCATAGCAAAGTTGGCAATGGCTCAGCAACATTCACAACAGCTTTCAATAAAAGATTAAGTTGCTTAATATAAATTACACTTGCACACAATACTAAGGATCTGTGTTCACCCACACTTTTGGCAGGTTAACATAGCCTTCACTCTTCATGGTGGAAAAATACAACTCTTCCTTATCCATTTTAATCTACAGATGACAAATTAAACCCAGAGATTACATGTATCAAAAAGTATGGATTTTCAAATTAAGAGAGAGGGGCTGGGGGTGAGGAAATGATACCCACAGAGAGTTAAGGACTCAATTTATTGTTGGGTTTTTATTACAGATACTTTTCAGCCTGCTACTTATCTCCCTTGCATGCACTAACCAAATCACAGAAGGAATGGTCTCMTTTTCTGGAGACCAACTAGATAATTTGCTTGAATTGACTGCTGAGAAGAACTTCCTTTTTGCCCTTTAAAGGAATGAAGTCCTCTTAAAAAAAAACTGTTAAAAGTGTATTGCCTATCACAGAAAAAGTGCAAAACTTTCAAATTTAAAAAAATTTTTATTTTAAATATTTGGGGGAAAAAACCCTTCTACTTTTAAATGGCTTTAAGCTGCAAGATGCATGTTGTTCCCATGTGATGTAAATTCTTTTCTAAAATAAAGGTAACAGCATAAGATTTATATTCTACCTGGATCTGACTTACTACAGAAACAGTATTTTCAGAAGGACAAATTTATTATTCTTGAAACCTAATATTACCTTAAATATAAATGGAACCTATAATTCTTCAAACTTAAGTTTAAAATCAAGCAAACATAAAATACCAGATTCTAAGGACACAATTCAAGTTTTACTTCAAAGAGATCTTCTCAGCTAAGATGTTCCACTACAGGTGATTGATGTTACATCTTATGTTACAGACACTAATTGGCAGCTTTTTTCTCTGATTTTTTGATCTTCTGCACACGAACACAGAAGAAGAAAATAATAAATCCTTTCTTAAGTAGTTTTTACCTATTCTGGTCCCAAACAGCACACACTTCCTTATTCATACAGCTTATTCTGCAAGGCTTTAAGGTCTTAAACTTTTATTTAATATTCATGTGCAGACAAACCACAAGACATACATASTTACAGTGCTCCAGGGATAATATGAAATATGCTAGTCAGTGTACTTAACATGCTCATCCACTCTTGGAAAAGCATAAGTATGATGAACAAAGCCAGATACAAAGCTGCATTTCCTCCAGATCCTGCATAAGATTCTATCCCTCTTATGTGAGAATAAGTGACACCTCTGTTATCTTATTTATACCATTTGGTTTCTCTACTGATATTCAAAAATCCATGGAGAAGAGCCATTTCCACACCATTCAGCAAAGGCAAACTGTTTCTAGAACAGATGTAACTATCAAGTTAAACTTGGTAAGCAGAAGGCAGGCCAGGTTTCTACCACAGCTTGGGCAGACTGCTGGATNCCTTAAAAAATTTAATTCAACTTTACAAGCTCAATGGTACCTGACATGAAAAAGGTAAGTTGAGGGAAGCCATGACTCTATGAAAATTCCCACCATTCAGTATTTCCCAAAGTTTGTAGTCACACTGTGTCAAAAAAATGAGAAAAGGAAAAGAAACTGGGCATTGGGTTGRGGAGTGAAAAGGGATGAACATGGTAACAAAGTTTCAAATTCTATTTCTTCTAACCTGTGGTGGGGAAGGCAGGRGGAAAGGAAAAACAAATATTCAAATCAAGGAGTTTTACATACTCTTCAAAATTTCATCAGTCAAAAAGTTACAATGGTAATGGGACCTTAAAATGACATAACGAAGCAAACTTTGCAGGTGTGTTATGACACTGCATTCCAATAAGCATTCATAGAATACACACTGATACACAAATAATAACCAAAAATTCTAATTAACAGCTGCAGAACCCACCATTCCACAGCACCTAGAGCCTCCCAGTGTTACTACACTTAACACAGGGAAAAAGGATTTAGTTTTTTTTTCTTAAATATCAWGTGATTAAAGATAAGCAAAATCAATCAAAGAATGGAAATAAGTTAAGACACCTAAATATGGGCTAAATCTAATTAGCTTTTAATTTACAGAAAAAGCAAAGCTSAGTATTGTAAATCAGGGATTGCTGYCACTACACTTAAGGCTCCCCCAAAGTAAAGAACTGATCCCAAATGTCCTGATGACTTCTGCCTACTGGTTTCCTCCTGTGCAAGGAGTGCATATCCCACTTCCTGTGATGCTGTAAGTTACAACACAACCAGAAGAGCTTTTGAAAAGACATGCAAATTATGCAAAGTATTAGGGATTATAAGACCCTTTTGCATTATTACATTTGGTCAGTATTCGCAGCCCAGGATTTCAAAGTCCTCAAAATATCTGTTCCTATCATTTATCTGTGCATTATCTCCATATTAGAAGTAGCTGGCTGTAAGGATCCTAAATATGCCAAGCTCCTTTACAGACCAGGGAAGGAGTCATCTCTGGTGGTAACAGAAAAACACCTCAAGCATTCAACCTTATGCAGACACAACGGAAGTATCAGCACATCAAGCTAAACTATATTCAGRTATTTATCAAAAAGCATGAGTTGACACCATATACAAGTTAAAATTATTATTAAATTAAAATTCATTAGGCTTAGGAGTTAAAGTTGGCTTGAGGATGTATGATGAACTTAAGGATTTGCTGATGCAGAACATACATGAGACTGAAATTTTAGTCTAAAAGCCACTGTCAGACCAGAAACTTTCTTTGCACAGGAAGTTAATTTCTGACAACAGTCATTTGGTGCATAGTTAAGAAAAGAAAAAAACGCCATTACTTTCGTTATACACCTCTGAGCTTTCTGGGATCTCCTRCGTAGGAGTTTCTCCAAACTTGACATGGCATCCTTGTTTTTGATTTCCATCAATTCACAGGAATATTTTTGCTATGTTTTTTATACTTTTGTACATGAATATCACCAAACATATCTAAATTTCAAGTCATTTAATGACTACTTACATTTAAATATCATGTAAGTAGTTCCAGTACCTTTTAAGTGAAGAAAATGACTGTTTCCCCTCCCTCAATCCCTATATCATTACTTTCAGTTTCTGTTGAACAGAAAAGCTTTTACTCAGAACACTTTCAGTTTCAATTTAGCAGGGAAGTGTAAAAGATTGTGTTCTGCTTAAGAAAGTCATCCAAAGTTAGGAGAGCAACCAAGACTGAGGGTAAATGGAAAAAATAGGAGTCAGAGGTTAGAAGACAACAGCTATCTAGGAAAAAAAAAATTCCATCTATAGCTTATTTCAACATTATATGARACTTCATTATACCACAATGGTTAACACTCTGTTTAAAACCAGTTCCCCTTCACCCCACTTTCTCACAAAATAGTTTAAAATACAAGACTGCAAATGGGAATGTAAATTGCTTCTATAAAGCGATTTGTAATGTTTCCACAGTTTCTAGGAAATCAGCAGCTAGAACAGTCTGGCAGAAGAGGGTGACTGCAATTCTCAGGGAAAAAAGACCAAACAGAAAACAAGAGAGAAACCAAAGCTACGAAACTCCAATCAAGCCCTGCAAATATGTTCAATAAATACATATGCTTAAAAAAATCCTCATCTCAGGGTTAGTAAAAGCATCCCAAGAATTCTGCACAGATGAACACTTCATTTATTAAAAGAAAAGGAAATAAACCCCCTACAAATAATAGAGCACGCAATAATCAATCATTTTTTTATATTTTTAAGCAGATGTTAAGCAAGAAACAACCAACTCTGGTGGAAAGCCAGTTTCCATTTTAAGTGGGTCCTTTTTTCAGAACAAATGGACCCAAACCATGTCTGCTGTTACTCCAGTGCACCAGTAAAGCCTCAGCATCACAGCTACAGCCACYTGACACCTAAACACCTATTTATGTGGGAGGCACAGAGAGCTGATCTTGAGCAYTTGCTGCACACCCTCCCTCCCTTTCACAATCCCTGGCTATGACAAAACACATTAAGTACTTCCGAATGTAGGTTAGGGGAGAGTGTCAAAACATCACGTGCACCACCAGACATTAGTTGGGGGGAAGCTGGGACAGGCAAGAACACACTCTTTGAGAGATATTTACCAACATACACCACAAAAAGCCTTTGAGACTTCATAATATCTTGGTAACTCAGATGCACAGCTCATCACAAAGCTGATTGTTTTCATTTAACATAATAAAAAGAGTGAGTGTGCTTTAAAGAAAAGGTCGTTTTCAAAGATTTATAAGCTTCTCTTCTCATATACTACTTATTTAGAGTCTGAAAACTCTTAGTATTCTCATGTTAGTGCATTTATTTGCATACCCTTTTGATATCTTATAGTAGCTCCTCAGAATACACACTGTATTTTTCTCTAATATTTCAATAATATGCTCTAAACTTACCCCAGTAAATGTATGAGAGATGCAAGGACAAGCCCAACCGAGGCTATTATTTACGAATTTGTGTTTAAAAAAAGAAACACAAAGCCCACGCCAACGCTGTTGCTCAACTTTGTTTGTTCTGTGGCGGTGCTCTGCTGTCACTGCATTCACCATTTCRCCTCTGCTGTGCATTTCCTCCATGTTGATGTACAAAAACATTCCTCCTCTCTCTAGCAAAGGTACGCTTTTCAGGTTCACTCTGCCAGGAGGACCTTAGGGACAGGGATCCAGTTATTTACAACTTGAAATGCTGTAAAATATCAGGCTGGTAATATTCTTATTCTAAAAGACCTTTAYGTACATTCTAAGTCTTTTCCTCTGTGCAAGGCTGAAACATATTACCTTGTGCAATGCAATTTTGCTTTACYCCTTCTCTGACAAATAAATCCTTCCCCATTATAAATTATTTCCTCTTATCTACAACAGCATTTCCACTACTTTCAAAAAGCAATGCAAAGCACTTGCAGCTCTTCCAACATCCAAATGAAACATTTAAGCCAGGCCCTGATCTTCAAGGCCTGAAATAATAATTCAACATTTTCTCCCAGTAATACAGAGATCAAGAGAATCTTTTTTGATTATGACATGGATTTTAAAAAAGATTCACACAGGGAGTCTTAGGAGTGTTGAATTTCTTTTAGGGTGCCAAAGGTCAGAGACAATTTATTTTTCAAATGGCATTGTTTCTGAACAGGTGTTTACTGCTCTGGTTTACATGACAACCACACATGTTATAGACTACACACAGTATCTATTTGCTAGAGTTCTTTTGTTCAAGCAATGACAGTGCTCTCCAGAAGAAGGCCACCAAACAGGATCTCTGCCTTCTTGCAGCCATACCAGTAAAAACACATGTTCAGATGCTTCAGGAGGAAAAAAACCCTAAAATTTTAATATTTCATTTAAAAAGGTGTATTTGTGGGTTAATTGATGCAACAGTTCAAGAATCAAAAGACACATTTTACCACGATTACTACTACTAATAATAATTCCACGGAGTACGACTTACATCTTCTTCCTCCTTCCTTTCTACCAGCTGTACTAGTATCCTACAAGCTGGTAATAATAAAGTCTGTTTTTTTGGAAATGGAGCACTACAGTTCTGGCATACCTTTTTGTCCACTGCTGTATTTCATATTTCCTCCTCCCCTTACCCACCAACAGGAATGAAGGAATCCAGTAAAACAGAAATGGAGTTCTATAAAGAAGGATGTAGTCTTTACATCAAACTACCCCAAATCAGGAATGCACTTAGATCAGCACCAAAACTCYATACCATGCAACTTTATGAGAGCAGGCAAGGAAGCTAATGCAAAAGCAAATCAGTATTTTCACGTTAACAGAAAACAGAGATTTATGACCACAGCTAAGAGGCAAAATAAGCTCTCTGCTCAGACCATAAAAAAAAGCCCTGCAGTATGACTGTTCTGTTTCCTGCAGGAAATGAGATGCTTGTATTAGATACCCCTGTGGTTTTCATACTGTAAATGTATCAGCTGGTACAAATCCTCTGGAGAGGACTATTAACTAATGCTTAGAAAGAGCAGTGGCAACAGCAGACCGCACGTAGCACCTCAGAGAAGAGAGGACAAAAGCTGGCAAGTCATCCCTAAAAATCTGAGAGCCAGCAGCTGAAGAACACATCTTGTAGTAGAGGCGATGCCTGAGGAATGCACATATCTACACCCGCTTATTTCCCCTTACTCCGYTCACTGCTTCTTTAAATAAGGAGCCTATTGCTCATCACCACTCCTCTCATTTAGGAGCCTCAAGCYGCTCCTCATTAAACCATCCCCGGTTGTACGCGGCAAAGGAGGACCATCCACAGGCTACACACACCTCATGCATGCATGGCCGTTTTTCCTCCTTCCTACTGTGCTTTAAAAAAAAATTATTATTATTTTAACTTTTTTTCCCGTTAATGTTTCCGAGTTGCGAGGGCGCCGAGCCAAGTTCCCGCCGCGGGCGATGGGGCAGCCCCGGCCAGGGCAGGGCTCCTCCAGCCGGGCAGACCCCGCTGCTCCCCCACCCGCATCGCTCCCGCCCGCCCGCCTGGGTGGAGCCGCTCGCCCTCGCCCGACCAGCGCCGATCAGGTTCTCCATTGCAAAGCCACGGCCAGGGCCAGAAGCGGGGAGGAGAGACCAGGGGGAGGAGGAAGGAAAAAGAAGGTGTAAACCTGGCTGGGGGAGAGCCCAGGGACGGACACGGCCGGGAGGGCAGGGCCGGGCGGGGGGGGGGCAGCGGGGAGACAAAGGAGGGATGGAGGGTGCCCAAGGAAAACAGGGGAAGCCGGGGGAGGGGGCGCTGCCGGGGAGCCCCGCGGGGCACCTGCCCGCCCCGGCACACCCCCGCACAGACAGACAGACAGACACACACGTACCGAGCAGCAGCAGGCGGTGTGTCTGCTTGTACTCCCGCTTCTGCTCCTTGAGCGCCCGGTCGATGCTCTTACTGACTTTCCTCGCCTCCTTCTCCGCCTCCCGCTCCTCCAGGCGCAGCTTCTCCCAGGTCCTCTGGAGCGCCGGCGGCTGGTGCAGCGCCTGCTGCCGCGCCGCCTTCCCCCCGCCGCCAAGGCCGGGGCCGCCGGCCTTGGGCAGCGCCGGCTGCCGCTCGGGGGCCGCCCCATTGCCGCCGCCGCCGTTCTGCAGCAGCAGCGGCGGCCCGTCCGCCTCCCCGCCGGGCTTACCGCCGGGCCGGAGCGGGACGCCGAGAGGCTGCGGCTGCGGGGCGGCGTGAGGCTCCGCCGGCGCTTCGGGCTCCGAGGCGGCGCCGGCGCTGGAGATGGAGCCGCCGCCGCCGGCGTCGCCGAAGAGCCGCGGGCGCAGGCTGTAGCAGAGCCCCATGGCTCGGTGCCCCCGCCGGGGACGGGCTGTGGCGCGGCGGCGCTGGCCTCAGCGCTTCCCGCCGGCCGGGCGGGCGGCGGGCGGGCAAGGGGCGCCGCGGAGCCCCTCACGGCCCCGCTGGGCCATCTTGCATCTTCCTCCCGGGCTGTGGCGGCGGCTCCTCGGCGCCGATCACCTGACACCGACCGAGCTGCCACCGCCGGGTCCACGTTACCGTAAATACCCCAGCGCCAGCCCACCGCGCAGCGCCGCCGGGGGAAGGGCGGGGGCGCCGCGCCGGCACACAGGCGCACACCGAGCGCAGCCCCCCGCCCAGCCCGCCCCGGGGGCCGGGGGCTCCCGGAACTCCCGCAACTCCCGCTCCCCGCCCTGCCCGGGAGACCCTCGCCCCTCACGCCACCCGCCCTCCTTGCTTCCTTCCCCTCTCCTTATTTCCTCCCTGCCTGGAAGGGCCGCCGTGCCGCCCGTGCGAGCCCCGAGAGCTGCGCACACCGCTACCCCCTCTCCAGGGCTATGCCCCTGACAGACAGCGTCTCCCCCRGCACCCCACGGGGAGAGGCCGAGGCGGAGGCCTCTCACTGAGAGGGACCCCGCAGGGTGACAGCGGCCCCGGAGAGGCCGAGGCAGCCCCCGCCAGCCTGGCATCCTCACAGCTACAACACGGCTCTGAGCCCTGTGCACACACATCGGCTCCTCGCCCACGCGCTGACTAAGGATGCCGTGGGAGGAAGGCTTTGGGTGCGACGGTAGGAGAAAAGAATAGGCAATGTTGGGGTTTGCTCGCTGTCTCAGTCAGTGTTGGCAGCAGTAGTACTCCAGCAGCGTGCTGCTGTGGGCTGTGGAGGAAAGGCTGGTGCTAGAAAGCCAGTTCCGAGGCGGTGGCAGCTCTCCGCAAGAGAAGACCTGGAAAAATTCACGTTACTTGGAATGTGTCTCAAATAGGCTCTCCTTCTGCCTCGTGCATCTCCATGTTGTTCATAATCTCAGCAGTCCTTTTTCAGAGGCACGTGGCTTGGATGWAACTGGGTCTCTGAATCTTAAAGCAAAGGTCATGTCATGTGTTCACTATTATGACTGACATGTACTTTTAGCATAATTTAGAGACTCTAACTTCAGTAACCTTGACTACGTTCATGAATGTGTTTATTCATCCAGCATTTCTTTGGATTCTGTAATGACCTGTTGTGTTAGGTCATTGGTTTTGTCTCGTTTTCTTGCAGTGACCAATATTCTGTTAATAGCTCCCACTGTTYGTATAATGCAGCATGAAGAAACAGAGAGTGGTAAAATTCCCATACTTTTTTTACAATTAATGATTTAGAGCAAATTGGGCAGTTTTTTGTTCCTGGATATGGGAAGCAGAATTGGTTTTGTGACAGATCTATTTGTGTCAAATGATTTAACAAACATCCCATAAAATATTTATTTACCAAGCAGTGAGTTGTGTGTTAACATTCACTGGGAACAAAAATCCCCAGCACCCTACACAGGCATAAAATAAATAGATTCCTTTCAAGCGAAAGTATCAACTATCTGTGATTGCACSACACAAAAGAAATGTTGCCAGTGAAAATATTAGGAGGATCTAGCACACTCTAGACATTGCTCATTGCTCCTTCAAAATGCTCACCAACTATTTAGATTCTGTAGCTYCGAGAAGCTTTTGCTTCTTTTCTGTGTTTTGGTACCTGACTCTACAGTGTCCTGGTTGCAATCTTCTTGCAAAATATGTAAGCAGTTACATCACAGCAGAGGGTGTTTCACCACTGTTGCAGAACTGCTCTGCCTTGGCTCTAAAATCTTTATGGACCATAAGGATACAATATTTCTTAGGTCAGGAGTGAAAGATTGCAGCTTTTGGCTGAAACCAAACAGGAATTTGGATAAGAGGAATCTAAGTAGCTGGGTAGCTGGGATCCTGGGATTAGTAGCTGTATACTTTCTGGTGTAATTGGATCATACAGAAGAATTGCTACTCATCCAACAATATAATAAAACCATGAAAAAACCCAACAAGCAAAACCCAAAGTAATGGTGAAAGACGGATTTAATATTTGGGGTCCAAATGTTGATGGACATAGTTTTGTGAAGGTGATCCTTAGAGYTTGATGTATACAACAGCATTTGCAGAACCATGAACTGCTTTTCAAGTAGTAGAAGAACCTGGCCAAATGAGTTCAGATTAGGTAAAATTTCTCCTGCTAAAGTGCTCCTGGGCATGTACAGTGTGTGCTCAGTGAGTAACAGGGAAGGTGAATGATATATTAGAGAAGAGACCTTGTCAGAAAAAATGTCACTGTAAAATCACATGCTTTGTAAGTAATTTTGAAATAGCAGCCTGTGTATTAACAACTATGTATAGGCAGGACCCTTAAAAGAACTGATCASTCTGCCAAACACTGAAATAAATACTCCACCTTATAAAGTGTCACATAAAGTATGTTCACTGAAACCTCCTTCAGTGACGTACAAGAGCAAACTGTGTCTTGAGAAAGAAGTCTTCCATAATTCTTTTCTTATAACTTCTAATAAAAAACAATAGGCAGCCTGTCTTCTCTCTTTCCCCAGAGGAATAGTGATCATCACTACTTCTGGATTACTGTGGTCTGAGATTTTCAAGAATTTAAAGTGAAAAATTTTTGCAGTTTTCTGATCTGAATACTCTTTGAAGAATTTTTCATGGAATTTTTGAAGGTTAATCATCCCAACCAGGACTTAATGACTGGCTCAGTTTTTCARTAGCACTAATTAGCCACGAGTCTCATTGTGTTAACTGCAATTAGAATCAYAGGATCATAGAACAGCCCAGGACTGTTCTCTGGGGAAGTGAACCTCAGAATTTCATTTGTCTGACCTTTCATGGGAAAGGCAGSATGGATGAAATAATCTAGTACCTTGTCTAGCTGCATCTTTAAAGCCTCCAGCAGTGGGGACTCTTCCATGCCCCTGTAAAGGTTGTTCTTGTGAATGGTTGCTCCCACTTAAAAAAATATTTGTTGTATTGAAATGATTTCCTGGTGCAACTTACAATCATGACCTCTTGTCTTCYCCACAAAGCTTCTTGTGGAGTTTCTATTTTGTCTTTGTGACCACCCTGTAAGTACAGGGATTCTGTGAGGAAGTTCCTCCTCAGCATTCTCTTTTCCAAAGAGAAAAGAAGGTCACTCCTGAGCCTTCTCCACAAAGAAAAGTTCTAGTTCTTTCAATCTGCTCACAGGCAAGGTTCTGCAGCCCTTGGATTATCTTTGTGGCTTTTCTCGGGACCTTCTCCAGCCCATCCACTATATTTTTTTTAATTGTAGGGATAGTTAATAAATAAATATCTTTAGATATGGACATGTAGGGAACCACTTTAAACTGTTTCTTCTTGTTTGTTTCAATATAGAGTTCTACCTAAGAAATAATTAAATAGAGGTGGTATCCAGTCATATGCAGAAGCTGGGCAYGTCCATGAGATGGCTTTATTTACTCCAACAAGTAATACAAGTCCAATAAGAAAATCTGTAAATATTATACCTAAGAAGATGTGTCTTCACTGTTTCTTAAAAAGAAGGGCAAGTTATGCATTTCTTRAACACTCATATGAAAATAATTTGTGTTCTTTCCCCAGTTTTATAATAATTTTGATTTAACAGTATTTATCTACACTATATGGTTTTTTGGGATTTATAATATGTTCCAAGTTTTAACCAAGAAATGAGTGTTTGTCATCAAACTAAAACAAAAGGAGTAAATGCAGTTCCCTTGAAAATATAACTGTGCAGTAATCAAAGGGATTCCAGGTAGATGAATCTGTAAGAATTTTGATAAGGCAAGGATCTTAGAGGCAAAGAGAAKCTGTTCTGGGACTGGACATCTGTTTATGTTCTTTTTCCTCTGATAAG
Organism: Alauda arvensis; assembly: GCA_902810485.1. Lineage (NCBI taxonomy): Eukaryota > Metazoa > Chordata > Aves > Passeriformes > Alaudidae > Alauda > Alauda arvensis. Next base: position 250,420 of record CADDXX010000139.1, on the reverse strand, counting down.
TCACTGTTATARTGAATGAGTTTATCTATATTCTGACTACAGTTTTGCCATATTGTTTTTCTGTATCTTAGTCAGAATACTGCTATGAATTCAGAAACTATGAATTCAGAACCTGCAGCAGGATATTATTTCTAAATGGTTTTGACATRCTTTCACTGAGATTTTTCAGAGCCTTAGTGATGATTAGTGAAAAATGCTGCAAGATTTTTGTGTTTCTTAAAGAGGAAAGCAATGTGCTAGAACGAAAACAGAAAGTAGAAAATCATGTGCCATGACAACAATAGATATTTGCAAAACTCCTGTTGGGGTTAATTTTCCTCACAGATAAAGGGTCTAGGATTTACCCAGCTGCCATCAGATAATGAATATCTCTTATCTTCTTTGACAGACACTTGTCAAAAGTCGACATTTGTTCTTGTGGAACAAGTACCATTATCCTTGTTCTTGAAGTTTACAATAAACACTGGTGTGCCTGTGCTGGCCTACTGTATGATTGCAGGTAYACAGGAAGAGGAAAATACTCCTCCTTGATATATGTGTTGCTTTCTAAAGACTGAAACCKATGCTGCTGATAGAAAACTTGCTAGTAGGCACAGCTATAACAAATATCTATGTGAAATAGATGATCAGGAAATTTGATGAGTCTCTTGATCTCCTCCCAGTCTCAATTTGTCCAAAGACAGAAAACTGTGGTTTTCCCTTGGTCTTCTTCACAGGACATTGCAGGATTTATAACCCATCCATCCTWCACACAGAGACACACAGAGACACTGATACAAACTCTCTCTCCAACCCACCCCACTCTGTTTTCACAGAACTTCAACCTTCACCACAAATTTTACATGCCACTTTTACTTGCTTGAAGTTTTTCAAAGGGGGAAAAACCCAAGCCTTATAGTGGGAATTCAGCTACAACTGTAATAGTTGTAGAGCAAAAGTGATTCAAATCTAATTTTATCAAATCATCTCTCACTCATCACCATGGTGTTTTTTGCACCTTGTCATCTGAGCATGATAGCAGTAAAACCATCTACATCTTTTTTTTGGAGAGCTCCTTCCATGTAAATACTGTAAACAATTTAGCAGCTCTTAAAGCATCCTCCATAAACTATCCTGCTGAAAAAAAAACTGATATAAGTTTATTAAAAGTCAGGCCATCAGTGACACCAATAAAAGTGTCACTACTTTTATTTTAGTTGCCTTGTACCTCCCATTATTGGACATTATTTTTTCTAGCTTAAAACTGTACAAAAATGGGATTTCAACTAAATTTTAGCAGTTGAAATCTGTCTCAAGATGAGTATTTTTGTTTGGTTTACCTTCTGAAATACCTCAGCCATTTTCACAAAGAGTTTAATAAGGAACATACTGTTGCAGTGTGAAAACATCTTGCTGGGSTTCAGAAGGACCGACAGATTATCATTCTTGTRTCAGTCATGGTAGATCTTTTTGSTTTAAGAGAAGTGATTACCAGGATRTAGAAGACATTTTAAGCAAYGTTAGAGTAGACAGGCTTAAGGGAATTTACTGCAAGTACCAAAATAAGATAAAAAGTAGGTCAGCTTGCTTGAAAACTAGGTTCTGAGCACATGAAGTAAGAAAACAGTTAGAAAGAGATTTAAAATGCAAATTGTGGGATAAGGTAATTTTTCTGTGGTACTGCATAAAGCAGGGAAGGAAGGAGTGTTTGGAAAACAAATAAAATTGGAGTCTTTGTATGCTGAACAGTSTTACCAGATAACATAATGCACTGTTGTGGAGGCGTAACTGCTGCTGTCTCTGTAGCAATTATTTTGTTGCTACTTCTAAGGGAATTTGAACAATAAACTTACAAGGCTCTTAGTGATCTCTTTTAAATATGCTTGCAACGATTTCTTTAAAAACTGCTGACCCATGGCATCGAATMAGGGTTTGTAATATTTTTCATRCTCTGAACAGGGCAAATCTGATAGAATCTGGCTAAATTGTGACACTTAAAATGAGACTTACACAATCTGAAATACAGAGCAAAAAAGCCATCACAGCTTGCTTTTACAGTGAGGAACAGTCCTACTTGCTGCAGACTTGATCTAGGCAGAGGGAAAGGACKTGGCTTCGGGAACACTTCTATTAAAAGACTGATCCTGTTTTGCGTGTGAATAATGTATGTATCAATGGCATTCCGGATTTCTTTTAAGTCAGGGAAGCATGCTTCATCTGTGCAACCTCAATTCATTTCCATATAAATATTCATCATGATGCAGTCTGCAGCTTCACACAAACAACTTCTCCAGACTAAGCTGTTTGTTTTGGGGACTCTCTGCTCTTGATGTGAACAGCCAGCAGATCTGTAAAAAAAAGTCTTAGCAAGCAAAAGGGAGTTCCAGAACCTTCTGAATAACTGAGAAAGTTATTTTAGAAGATCCTTTTAGATTACTGCTTTAATGCAAAAACTAAAGGCGAGAGAACAGAAAACAGATGAGCTGAGGCATACATGTAGGTCATCATACAAACTTTAACTTTCATTTTAATGGTAAGCAAATTATTCTTTCCATTTCAACTGAGAATCAATGTAAAAAAGATACTAAATAAAGGAATAAGGGAAAAGTGCTGTTTGTAAGGGAACTCTGGGTATCGTAGTTCAAATGGGAATTTTGGAAGCTAATACAAAGAGAGGACAACAATATGAGCATGAATAGATGAAAAAATTTGGCRCATAAAATATTTATTTTCTGTAGTGCATTTTTTTGGTGAAAATTGACAGAATTGTTAAAATCAGAATACTCAATCAAAAAATTAAATTAGGCTACATCAGGATTGACAGTTCCTTCCAAGACTAGCCACTTAACAGGACTGAAATAGCTTACACTTGGGAAGGCAATGAAAATAGGAAAGAATTAATCAGTGCTCATTGTAGAAATCCAAGAGGAAAAGCAGGAAGGAAAATTAAATGAAGAGCAGACTTTATAAAAATATGACATTATGTTTGTCTTAGGTTAAAAATATTGAAGTAGTTTTAACAGAGGATGAGAAAAATGTTCTTGGAATTTTATGGCTAGCGAAATTAATTATTATTTCTTTTTACTGAGAAATCCATTCAATAGTGSAAACACCAGACCAATTTTTATAATTGTGATAGTAATTTCTTAGTCCTGTGTTTTCTAGGTTCCCAGTACTAATTTAGTTTAATTGACATGGAAGAAACTTTCCCATTCCTTTCTTCCCTTGTCTTACTCTTATTCGTTTTTTGATTAATTATCAAGTAAATTAATTTGGAACCTGAACTTTCAGCAGCCTTCCCACACTTAGGACTGCCACAGCAGAGAAGTTTAAATACCTTGAGATTTCTTTGCTATGGAGACACTGTCCCTTCCAAGCAGCTTCATGCCAATCCCAAAATTTACAGTGACACAAGTGTTCCTCTCCTCACAAAATGAGGATCATCTGCTTTCTTCACCTTCTGCTTTTCTCTCCTTTTAGCCTTCATTATCTTCTTTGAATAGAAATACCAGGCAGCTTTCAAGAACACAAAAGTGTTTAAAGTCCAAGTGCTACTAAAAATAACCATCCTGCCTTGTTAATGCCCTGCACACGCCCTGTTGTTCCCCAGGACAACAGGCATCCCCATGCACTGCTTAGCTTCAGGTGAYATCAGCACCGGATTCCTGCAATTTCTCATGAAGGAAAAGTTTTCAGCTTTACAGAAGATCTCCCACAGATGAAATCCTAAAAGAGACAGTTGTTGGTAGCTGCTTTACAGTGAGCTAGAATGARGCCTTTCACCACTCAAGGTCTTACTTTTAAGAGGTTCTACCCAGGTGATACAAAGGAAAGGTTTGCTAGTCTTCTATTAAAGATTTTCATTAAATCTTCGTGCTTATTATTAAATACTTCTGTGGCACAAAGGTGCTGCAGAGTCCCTGAACACCACAGTTTGTCTTGAATAGACTTGAATAGATGCCTGCTTATGGTGGCATAAACTTTTGCAACACAAACTTTTGTAGTTATTCGATAATATTTTTTTTAATGTGCTAATACCAGAGAGGCTATGAAGATGTGAAAATATGCACAGAATGTTATTCTTAAGAATATACAAAGAGACTTACATCTTTGTATTTAGAAAAGAGGAAAAAATTACAAAAAATGCAATTACACATAAGTAGCTGAAGAGGGGCTTTTAAATTCCAAAGGATAATAAATATTAGCAATATCAATATATAATTTTTAAAACCTACATATTTCTACGCTTGCTAATGGCTTTTATACCTGAATTTCACTCTGTTTTACTTGACATCTGATTTCATTTAAGGTATATTAAAAAACAGTGCAATGACAAACAGAGCCTGTCACTTGTATAGCAATGGACTTCTGCTTTCTGTATATTAGTTTTCCTCTAGTGGCCATTATGAGAAACTTCAGGTCCAACCTGACATAGATTTAATTAACCATTATTTAGGTTGGATCTTGCAATAGTAACCTGGAAACTCTTATTCCATTATTCGTGCATAATGGCCTTAATGATGGCCTTAAAGTTATTTAAATGCAAGTGTAGAATTCAGCCGTTCTTCTCTAAGAGGGATTTTAGATCTTTATTCTTAGAGCAGAGTGCACAGCTTTCAGCATTGTTCTCTTTTGCAGGATCATGCAGGTCAACACCCTGAACCAGGCTGTGCAGGGAGAAAAAGGTGGGTGAAAAGTGTGGTACTTGCATGGGCAGGACTCACCATTCTACTTCTTGCATTGTGGCTCTCACAGCCATAATGTGCTATAACAATAGTTTTCTTTTCTACGACAGTGACAAGTGTCCATTCCAGCTTTCAACTATGAACACTACAAAAAAAACCCCCAAGAGAGTTTCCTGAGATGTTAGTGAAAGTATTGCATGTATCAGTTTCAGGTGGAACGTATTCCACTTGTCTAAATAATTTTTTTCTTTATTAATTATTAATATGTGTTGAAAAAAATAGGTTATGCTTATTACCCTATTTTTTTTTTTTTTGGTAGCAAGGTAAAATCTGGCTGTTAAAAACACAATTAGGGAGCAAAGGGTCCACCATCTGCTGATCTGCTGCCTGGATTATGCATGGCAGAGATGGGTCCTAGGGCTTTTCTGCTGCTCCTGCCTCTAGGAYACGTTTCTGAAGCTGCCCTGCTGCTTGAATGGATAGCATACATTGGCCAGGCTTGTTTGATGTCTCTTTATGGCTGTGCTTGGGCCTGACAGCAAGATCTGAAGTTCAATCTTCACAGAGCCCTCAGGGGTCAGAGGTGACCTTGGGCAGGGTCTCTTATCTGTGACTGTGGCAGGTGCACACCCCTCAGATTTGCCCCAGCCAATATGTGGTGGCTGCCAGCCTTTGGTGCCGGTATTTCCRCCCCTACAGCACCACTCCATGGCTGTGGCACACACACCAGGACCTCCCCTTCCTCTCCCTGTCCCCACCCAGCAGCAGGATGAAGAAGGCATTTCTTGGTGAACAGACAGGGTCCCCATGAGAAGCCTCGGTCCACAGAAATGACCTGTACTAGGTATGACCATGAGCCTTGACACACCCACGTTATGGAGCTACCGAATCATCAAGGTTAGAAGAGACTTCTRAGGTCATCAAAYCCAACCTTTAACCCAACACTGTCATGTTCACCACTAAGCCTTGTCCTCAAGTGCCTACACATTTTTTTAACACTTACAGGATTGGTGACTCAGCTACTCCCTTGGGCAGCCTGTTCCAAAGCCTGACCATCCTTTCAGCGAAGGATCTAACCCTCCCCTGGTGCAACTTGAGGCCATACCCTCCTGTCCTATAATTTGTTACATGGGACAACGAATCCAGCTCCCAGCTTGCTACAACCTTTCAGGTAGTTTCAGACAGCAATAAGGTCTTCCGTGAGCTTGCTTTTCCCCAGGTTAACAATCCCCAGATCCCTGAGCCTCCTTTTCTCCGGGTTAAACAACCCCACTTCCTCAGCTGCTCCTTATGAGACTTGTGCTCCAGACCCTTCACCAGCTTCACAGTGCTTCTCTGGGCATGCAAAAATGCCCCTGCCAGAAATGCCCTGGATGAGGTTTTCTTTAGAGCAGCGGGTCTGTAAGGGCAAGTTCTCACCTTGGGATGGGATGCTACCCCAGGAMACTTCCTGGGATTGTGTGCCCTCACCCTATTGTGCCTCTCCTTCCTGAGTGACCATTTTAC
>CADDXX010000139.1:98337-243952 GCA_902810485.1 Alauda arvensis | reverse complement strand
CCTGGAGTGAGAGGCCTCCCTTGTGTGTGAGTGACTGTGCTCATGCTTTGGATCATCTTTTTTGTGTCCATGTAGTGACAATATTCCCAACTGGTATACCAAACTGGCAACTTGTTACATATAGCTGGTATCCCTCTTGTTTGTTTTGGCATTGGTTTTGGTTGCAAATTAAAACTCATCTGAGTTATCTGAGGAAGTTGTTTTTCTTGCCTCTGTGGCAGTGACAAACTTCTTTTTGCAGCGGAAGACATTGTGCACTTGCCAATCACTGTAGTCAACAACTTTGATTAGAATTATRTTGGTCTCTTTGGAACTTGAAACTACAGGCATCAAGAGTTTTAAAAGTGTTGATGTTGGAAAAGCAGTCTAATTCACTGTCTGTCCTGCTTCTGGGAAAARCAGATGGTCATAGACTCCAAAGGAGGTAGTCAGAGCTCTTTTRCCTTCTTTCTCCATCATTTTGGGAGCCTGGTGATTCTTGTAGGAAGAGAGCAGCTGATACTATTTCTGTAAGAGTTTCCAGATCTGTAAGGGAAACTCGATAACATTGGGAAACTCGATAACATTGGAAAACTCTGGTTTTTCCTTCTCTTTTATGAAAGACAGACTTATTCTTTTACCAGTTTTTATATAATATAGTTTCTCTGGGTTTCATTGAATTATCCATTTCCTTGATCCTGCAAAGTGTCGGGCCTTTGATGAACCAGAGATACATATAAGTTCTCAGTACAGGCACCCTAGTACTGCTTGATTGGATTTTGGATACTGAATGAAGGAGGATACAATCAGGGTCCTTGTCTCCAAACACAGGGCCAAAGGAAGAGGAAGGAAAATAGTACATGGAAGGTTGTGTGGGTACAGTGATTTGGGAGGCKGGAATAGATGTGAAGGCTTTGAAAGCCATAAAACTAGTGTAGGTCTCCAGACTAAAGTTATATCCCTTACCATAAACTTGCAGTGCTTCATATGTATGGGTTGTTTCCATAGTGAGAGAGCTCAAAATCAGAACTTTAAAAAAAATACTGTGCTTTTTTTTCCTTTGTGCTAAGCTATTATAAAGATTGTTGGATATAATTTGAATCCTGATTGTCAAAGCCAGAATTTTCCATTACACCATATCATGTGAGAATTTTTGTTGGGAATTAAACCCCAAACAAACAAACAAACCAACAAACTCTCTAAAACTACATCATCCTAACAGAAAGTGGCAACTTTCTATACTGTTAGGGGTGTATTCTTTTTCTAAATAATGCCAGTTTTGGGAAAGGYCTTTGTAGAATGAAGGATCTGATATTATACATGTGCATTTTTTTACAGTGGGGTAGTGACTAAAGCTAGGACAGTGCCAGTCAGTGCAAGCTGTGAATGGCAAAGAAAGTAATTTCTTTAGAAGGGTSGTATGTTCCTACTTGAAATGCCTAGATAGAAGGTACTCTTAAATGGAGATTATCCTTTGTCAGAGGCAATGAGTCTCTTTACTTCTAAAACACCAAGCTGTCCTTATCTCTCATTTCTTTTGATGCATTAAAAAATTACATTATGGAGTGAAAGTGCCATCTGTGAGATAATTTTCAAGAACATCTACAGAATGGCCCTTCATGTTCGCACTTTTCTCTATTTTTGATCACAAATCTTATGCAGCATGTTGCACAACACAAATACACAGCCTTTTCCAGAAATATGCCCATGCACACTATGTAAATCTAATGTCATATTGCACTTTTTAGTTGTGCTAGTTAGAATTTAGTCACTTTAGATGGATTAACTGCCTGCTTAATTTCTCAGCCAGTATCTCTTCCTGACAGGTTCATTTACAAGGTGAGTATTGGGATAACAGGGGATTCTGCATAGGATGTTTCTGAAGCATTATTGTGATACAAGTAAAGAGAAACAACTTCTTTGAATCTATCACAGTATCTCTAAAATAAGGGGAAAAGGTCAGTTCATCCAGAATCCACTGTCACTCTGAAATGACTGCTTATCATCAGAAATCTGATCTATGCTAATCCTATCCATATGTCTGTGTAAAGTAACATTGTTGTACTGTTTCTATGAAATGCAGRAAGYCCACAAGAAAGTGTRAGTATTTCTCAAGTTCARGACAAAAAGCACCATGCCATTTGAGGACTTAATATTATTTCATACTGGTTAAATCCAGTACAAAAAAAATTAAGTTCCTGTTTGCTAAATGTCCCTGTTGAATGAGGCCAAGTGAATTTTACCTTCTCCAGAGTAGGAGCTGAATYGATGGGTTAGGTTAAATGTAATAAGGAGGGAGCTGAACCTGAATGACTGATGAAGGGTTGATCTGGACCACAAAATTAAGAGGGGGTATTTGGTGCTGGCTTTGCTATTATGAAGGCTAGCTAATAGTGTTGAAGGGCCATGAGAAGCAGGGTCCAACAGCCAGGCAGAACCAGCCACTGGCAGCTGAATTAGAAGTGGAAGAGAAAGCTGACAGTGATAGGTGGAAGTGCAAGTGTTGCTGGCCTTTTCTGCCAAGCTGTCTTATTGTAAGCCTTCTGAACTGCACCATTTACATTTAAAAGCCTCCACAGGGAAAAGGGATGTCTCTGCTAAGSTCTGGGGCACATTTTATATTGGTGACATAAAAGAACACTGTATGATACCTTTGGAGGCACCTCGTGTAGGCAGCAGAATGAGGAGTACAACGAAACATTCCAAGTACACAGAGAGCTTGTGAGAGAACCTTGCTAGAGAAGACAAAAGCCATCCCCCATATCTCCTTAGACACAGTATGTTRTTTTTTGGATGCAGCCTCTGATAAATAAAACTCTACCATCCACCTCTACCAAGGCAGAGTACATAACACAGTTTTTCTTCTGTTCTTGTGGATTAAGTTGTTGTGGGTCACAAGGCTGCTACATGGAACTATGGAATGCATGTCCATGTTCTTCTGTCAGCAAGGTGGCCTCTTGGCCTTTGATCACTGCTCAGAACAAATCTTTTCTCTGGATGTTCATTGTGCAGCTGTGCCATGGGTGTGAGTGACCACAGCCTCTGAGGTGCCAAATTCTGCTGGAATGATCAGAAACCTCTGCTTTGCTGCAGTGTCAGGTAAGAAACCTCTGCTTTGGAGAGGTGTCAGAACAGCAATGGGATTGCTTTTGGCCGTTCCTGTACTCAAATAAGACACAGGAAACATGCTCTATATTCTCTGGGCTTTGTTCAGCTTCAGGGAAAATAATTATAATTTGTAATTTATGCAAAGCATCTGGGGACAATTTCAATGAAGAGTAGAAAACCTACTAAGAACAAATGTCATTTTGTGTACAGCATATTTRTGATAAAAATATGTATATGGCACCYGTGGACACTCTGAGGMATTTGGGACCAATTCTCAATGAATCCTTTTTGATACACCRCAAAAAGAATACAGGGATAGTGCTTTATTCACCCTTTTTTGTTGTTTGCAGCAACTTAGCTCAGCTATTTAGATGTTGTCATGACACAGTACCATAACATAGTTTTTGTTATAGCKTGCAAGAAACAGCCATCAATCTGGGATTTAATTTCTTCAAATTCAAACAGATGTGCAAGGACAAGGCACACCAACATAGTCTGCAAAAGGAAGTAGAGTAGGATAGCTGCAAGTTTTCAAACCTTGTACATGCTGAAAGATGGTGTCAGAAAATGTGTATATTTTTATTTTAGAGAAGAAATAAAAAAAAAAAAAGAAAAGGYTCCCTGTTGTGCTTTGGCACTTTGCCTGTCTCAGYTTTGATGGAGCGGTGAGCACCCTGCAGTCTTCCTGGGGCAGCAGCAGGGTTCCAAAGTCGGGGGTACTATCCTACATGGAGAAAACTGCAGGAATTCTACTGGGGATTGTTTTAGTCTTGCTCTCTTGCCTCTCTGTTCCACCCAGTTTTGAGTCAGAGAGGCCAAAAAATCTGTTTTGGGGTGTGCTGTTTGTCTACCCCCTGTGGCTGGCTGTGAGTACTGTTCAGAACATTTCTCTGCCCCAGCTTTCTTCCAGCTTAGATTATGTCATCTTTTTTGAATTGTCAGCTTACTGGTGCAGGTCTGTCCACCTCAGCTCTTGAGATGCACCACTTAGTGTTGTCAGARGGCAAAACTAAGGGATTGGATTGTCACATAATATGCCATATCACAGCATCTTATCTTAGTAATCACTCTGTTACTGCAGTGAAAGAACAGGGTTAAGCGTGCACGTCATTACCCCTGTTGCTTCYTAATTGACTGAAACAATCAATTTCCATTTTTCACATGCATTTATTTTTTACAACTCATTGATTACATCACGCTCAGCATTTTGATCAGCTTCTGTTTTAAAACCATGTCTTTTACTGGGTGCTTTGTAGCTTCAGCGAGATGGTTATTTACAGGGAACGTGGCTGGTACTCTGACCTAGCCCCAGGTCTAAGAATAGAATGTGCAAATTTACAAAACACTGGGCTTTGTTAACTTAGTGCTCTATGCTGAGCTCAGGTAGGAAACATCCATCCTCAGTATATTGGTGTTCTGTTGCTCCCTGATAAGGTATGCTAAAAAACAGCAGTCATGCTGGGCCATGCTGAGTGAGAGCCAACAGAACCTACTAGATACATGGGCAAAATTTAGAATCCACATTTAAAATTAGGTGATTAGCTAATTTGCTTCAGTTATGGAACACCCAGTTTAGCTGGAATTTCATGCTCATGTAAATGTCAGTTTTGTGAGGGCAGTCTTCTGCATTAACTAATTTCAAGGTTCTCAGAGTTTCTTGGTGATGTCCAACTGATGTAAAAATAGCCTTTGAGATCTAACATCTGCCTTTAGAGGCTTCAATAATGTTATGGGGGTCTAAGCAGCAAAAGGGGAGAAATTAAGCAGGAACAATATTRGTAGAGTGTACTGGCAGCTGTTATTATTAAAGAACCAGTGGGGAGCAGTAATTATTTAGATGCACTTGTCTAGTGATGTGGCTCAGGCAACAGGATTAAACCATATTCCCAAAAGTTATTGTATATTTATTCACTGGATCAACTTTATCCATCCAAATTGTCAATATTAATATGCCGTGAATGCTACATGTCTTTGAGGATGACCAAATATAGACAAGGAAAAGAAAATATCAGTACATTTGCAGTAAAAGCAAATTCAACCTTTCCTTTCCCTTTGTGGATTTAGGAAAAATATTTGTTATTGAGCTCTAGGAGATTTTTTAGATTTGCTAGATTTTTTTATTTACAAAAGAAGTGACTGCAAGTCAACTTGATCTTTCTATTCCTAGGAGAATGCCCCAGTTTTTTAACGTGTTATAAAGATTCAGATTTCTMCCAGGTATTATAATATAAAATTCTCTATCTGGGTTTGGGCTGGTGCAAAATATTTTGATCCTAGTTTTCCTATTTGTGCAGATGATAATATACCAGYAATTACACCAACTGAAAATATGTGAGATAGAGAAGGTTTAAAACAATTGTGATCAGACCTGGAGAAGCCTACTGTTGCCTTGTCCTAGCAAATCTGTTTGGATCTGAAGAAATTAAAACCACAAAAGCAGGATGATCAAGTTTTATTAAAAATAGCCCAACAACATTGGGTTGATGACTACATCAGCTTCTTAGAAGAAAGGAAATGGCTTTCTATGCTTTATTGAATTTTYACTCTTTTCATTTTCCTTTGCAGTCTAGTTAATCTGGAGGAACCTTGGGTTTTTTGCTTTGTATTTCTAATGTTAAAAGAGATAGGGTCCCTTTCTTAGGAAGTCTGTGGACAGACTTCCTGGCATCCGTAGGAAGAAATTGGAGAGAAGTGGTCAGGAAAGTTGTCATTTATTAGCTCTTATTATTAAGAATAGCTCCAGTTACATATTTTTCCTATTACTTTGAAATCTTTATAGACTTTTTTGGTGGAATGATRCTTGATATTTGAGAGCCTGAGCCCAGTGCAATTTCTTAATTTCTTAAACTAAAGAGGCACAAAATCAAGATTTCTATTCTAAGTGGTAGCATAGCTTTAGCTATTATTGTCCAGTATTAAAATATTATTTCTAAAATATTCAGCMCTTTCCTTTTCAACTGTAAAACTTCAAAAAGTTTTATGAGTGTTTTTCTTTTCACTTTCATGTAACGGGTTTGTGAATTCCCACTGTTGTTTCTCTGGGGTCTTTCCAATGGTCATTTACTAGYGGACCTTAGAGATACAGAAATGCATAGGTGGAAAAAACTTTTTCTGGACAAGTAGTCTCTGAAGACAGAGAATATAGGTGATCTGGAAAAGGAATAAATGCTTATGAGAAGGAAATTTTGTTCTAACGTTTCTAAACGGGAAATTCAAAGAATGCAAAAAAAAAACCCCAAAAAAACCCCTGTGATTAACTGCATTCTTAGTGTGTGGATAATCCAAACCCCTTCCAAACTTCTGAAGCAGAAAGTTCCGTGTCTTGGCTCCTTTATAGCACAAGGGGGCAATGTTGGCCTTAGAAAGAGAATTTTTCTCTTACCTCCACTCTAAATGCCATAACTAAGTTGGAAGTGACACTGATTTCATATAGAGCTGAGAACTGCTTTTTCATAGAGCTGTCTCACAGGACGGGTGACTTAACTAAAGTTGTGAGACTATCACATGATATCTAAGGAATTTTTGATCCCGATTCCAGCCCAAGGAATGTCATAAATTTTTCATCATATACAAAGTCTATAGCTTTTATAAAATTCACAATTATATCAGGAATATTAATTGATCTAGGAAGAGATTCAAACAAACAAACAAATAAACAAACAATCTTTATTTGTTCCTTTTCTTCCACACTGTTATGCAGGTATAGCAGACATTTGGATGAAGTCACTACAGCTATTTAACAGAAACCCTCTATGCTTGACTGTATTAAAAAACTGCCATGTCAGTTCTCAAGAAGCACTGTTTCATCAAACTAAAATAATGCTATCAAGCTGATAGAAAATAGCTATATTTGAATTATATTTTTATTTATATATTTAAATAAAATATAAATATAGATAATAAATTATAATAACAAGAAAAATAGTGTTTGTTATACTTGTTTTGTACTACAGAAATTACAAAAATAGGCAGGGCTAGCCAAAACTCATTAAGATTAATAGAGAGAAATATTTTTCCTTTTTTGTATTGTTTAATGTGTGTTAAACTAAGGATGCTATGCTAAAGAGCTGCACATCATTAAAAAAAAAAGCTTTATTGCTGAGAAATAAATTTCATTATGTAATTATAAATTTTTGAATGGAAGTRTGCCCTCTTACTATCAGAACTTTTAGTCTGACAATATTCTGAATAATGTGTAAAAAAATTCTGTGGTATGAAAACAAGGAGTCTCACAGATGAGTAGTTAATGGAATTATTTTCCCCATTGAAAGTATTATGCCCTCCACACATAATGAAAAATATTTCTTCAACTATGTAATTTGTGGATTACTCTGATGTATTTATACCTACTTTCAGMAAACAGAGAGAGATTGACTGGTATTGYTCTATGATTGGGAATATTCAATATTGYTTTCAAACAATWTTATTTGTTTTTCTTAAAGTTACTTTGCTYGARTAAGTCTCATTTATTTACARTTTTTGGYTTCAAACCCTCAGTAGTSCCTCAGCCAGTTTTTCAGCTGCCTSCTCTGTGCTTCTGACTCACACAGAGCAAAGAAAAGGAAGGGGAAGTAATTGAGCCTTCCTCTAGYTCTTGGCCCTAGCTGAACATAAAAGCTGCTAGAATTTTGTTCTCTAAAAAGAGGAGATGACACAAAAATTCAGGAAGGCAGTGCATGAGTGTGAGGAAAGGAAACAGAACTAATGCCAAGAGAAGCCCCCAGTGGTGTGTAGAGAGGATGAAGGAGGTTGSCACTTCATCTGCAGGGGAAAGGAAGCTCGGGGAGGAGGGAGCACAGGGGGGTCAGCATTAGGAGGGGCTGGTAGGGAGGTAAGAAAAAAGAAAGAAAGAAGCAGAATCAAGGGAAGTGGAAAACTGAGTGTATTTGATCGAATTTTTTATTGTTGAGCTGCAATATTGCCAGTGGGATCTGGATATTCTTTCAGTGGGGTATCCTGTTGAGCTCCTCATGTGGTATAATATTTTGAGGAAGGGAATGAACCATTTGTGATTTTTGTCATGTATTGTGAGCAGAAARCATAAACATTAGCCTGATAGCTTTTGAAGCTTCTGTTTTATGATATTGCAGTAAAAAAAAAAAATCCCTGAATGTACCAAGATGAAGACAAATCACCATGAGATTGGTGCTGGGAGGGTGATTCATGTGGGTTTGGGAGGTGGATTCCTTCCCCTTGAGCCCACACAGCTCTGCWCTGAGCAGCAGTGCTGCTGTGGGAGGTGCTGTGTGTGTCAGGAGATGTGTTAAAACCAAGGTCTCACAGCTCCATCAGAATTCCATGGCTCTTTTCATGGCACTGGGTGTTAACTCTGTAAACTGGCCAAGTGTGTATTTTGAATAATTATACTCTGCCTTCTGCAGAACACGTTCCAGGTAGTTTGAATTGGAAAATATTTTTCTGTTTTGTTTTATTAAGTGGGGGTTTCTAAAAGAGCCTTGTAAAAAATTTGCTATAAAAAAATCTGTTCTAAGTTCTACCCCATTTAATTGATAGGTAAATGACCAGTCTCAGCTTTCTTCTATATCATTATTGAAACACTTTTGATGAAACTGTGTTTAATTCTTGTTTTCTTGTCCTCCTCAAATGTGTAAAATTGGAAATCCTCAAGCATTAATTCAGGGGCTGTATAGAATTGGTCAAAATCAAAATTAGAAAATACAGTTAACATTATTAATATTGGCATTGGCATTGACATTAACAAAATGAATTAAAATATGTAATATTCAAGAAAACTAGAAATAAGTGAATAAATGTTATAGAACAACTGTATCACAACACATAATGGAATCCAGGAGAACTTTGCTTGAGCAGAGACTTCTGGCCTTGATCTCCTTGAGTTGCTTTCAACAGCTTTGTCAACACGTCTAGCACTTTTCATATGAAAAAATACACCTTTGTCCTTTGGAGCTAAGACAATTTCAGTTTATCATGACCCCTATTATGTCTCAGGATATGCCTGAAATAAGTTACAGTAATTTCTGGAAGCAAAATGTCTCCTATACCATAAGCCTCTCAGGGTTYTCTAGATTCAGAACCATTTCCAAATCGTGTCCACGTGTTCTTTGAATGGAGATAACATATAAAAAAGATGTGTGTAATAGAGAATGCTGAASTCTTCAGTGTATTTTAGAAATGTTTTTAGGACTGAGGACATGGCTTATAACTAATTAATCTGCAGGCTATCTGCACTGCTTATCTGTTGGGGTATCTCTTAGCAAACTTGTTCACTCAGGGGTAAAGCCTCCAGCATCCTGCAGTTGGCTCAGGCCAGATCATTTCCAGTCTGGTTGGGCTGTGGCTTTCCATGCCTGGTGAGTTGTTTTCCTGCATGCCTTGGTGCTGGTGGCTGACAGCACTAGAAAAGAGATGCCAGGCAGACAAAAAACCCAGCACCATTTCTTGAGAGGCTGTGGTGTTGTCTTCAGGAAAGGAAAAGAAACACTCTGTGAGCACATTGATTCAGGATGGCTGCAGGGCACATAAGAGCTTGGAAGCAGGGTTTTGGGAATGCTGTTTTTTCAGGTTCCTCCTGGCAGCTACCAGATCAAGCACAGCATAGATGTAGACTGGGAAGATATAATGCAGCTTTCACAAGAAATAGGATTTTTGCCCACACTTTGAAGTTTTTTCTCACTGGACCGTAGAAACCTCTTGAGAAGTAATGCAGTGAATCCTGTTTTCTGTTCTCTAAAATGTTGAAAAACGTGCAGCATTTGCTTGTTGATGCAGTGGTGGTTTGGCTTTCTGATAAATAGTTACAGTGAACTCAGAAGGAATTGTCAAGTCTAGCTTTTCACATGTAACAGCTCCTGRGGATTTAGTCATAGGTTTTTTTGCAATCTTCTCAAAAAAATGACTAGACCATTTCTTCAGTCCCTTAAACAGGAACTTTTAGAAAATGAGGGAGCCTCAGAAAGTCTAAAAATATGGTCTATGGTGCCCTTTAAAAAAGTAATTTCAGCTGTTGTATGGTCTACACCTGTACCTATCTGTAGTGAACTCCTGAACTACCTTTGGCAATGTGTACTTGTTCTCTACTAAAAGGCTTGGCTTCCTCAACTGTAAGTAATTAGTAAAATAGTAAAGCTGAAATTTTACTTAAAAAAATATGTTTTGCATGGGACAAAATTACATCATGGCCTTAAATGCTTAACAAAGAACAAAAGATTCAATTAAGAAGAGTTCTATGAAATTAGTTGAAGTCTAAATAATTGACATAATTTTTCAGAAACATTGTACAATAAAAACATTATTAAAAATTTTGGCCATTCTTTTGCATATTTTAGTGCAGGAATTCTCTTTAGCAGGAAGATTTTGAACTGATACTCAGGTCTGCTATGCTCAGCTGTCAGAGACAGTTCTTTCTTTATGTGCCCCTGGACAAATGGCCACTGATTTGAAGCTTCAGTTGATGCTCAGTACAGTCTCCCTAATCACAGGGAGAGCATAGAAGTCATAACTTTTGGTAGCTGTTGTGCTGTAGTGACAAGAAATAGAGATAGGTGCTATAATAGAGAGGAAAGTACACTCACAGGTATGGAAGATGATATATTGAAGGAGGGCTGTGTGTAGTTGGTTTAGCCAAGGGATATTTTGAAGCACAGCAGCCCCAGTTTTGGAGGCAGCAGTCCTCCCTGCAGAGTGGAGGAGGGAGGGTGGGTGTCCTCACTGCCCTCTCTGGGCAGCAGCCAGAGGCACTGTTCCCCAGGAGCCACTCGGGGCAGGACAGGCAGCACTGGCATCTCTGCTCTCATTGCAACCTGCCCAGGTACCAGGGCTGGAACTGCTCTTGGCAACTTAATTGCTGAGCATGGATAACTTGTGCTCATGAACTTGTCTTCAGAAGCTTGTGACCCTTCTTGTATTTTTCCTGTGCTGTAACTTCATCTGTGTGACACACTTTGAGATGGTGAGTTGTTATGAAAAACAAAGGCCCTTCATTTGACAAGTGTTAATGAGGCCTTACCTCTTTTTCTACCCTCTGTCAATACATTATACTATCCTCAGGRGAAGGTGTGTTATCACCCAAAGCTTCCCCACCTTTCCCAGCGCACTGAAAACATTTGCCAAGCATAATTTTGTGGCTATCAGCATCACAAGCATGGGTTAAATGGCTAAGAAATAAGCTTTATGTRATTTCTTTTTGGCTCATTGTGTTTGCACAGCACAGGTGGCCTGCAGCTGTGGTAAATCTGATCCTGCAGTGACACGTAGTTCATGCTCAGGCAGCGGGAGCACAGTAAGTCCAGTGCTTCCAAGAGACTGTGTGGTGTGCAGTCTGAGGTTTTCCTGAACAAATTGCATTTATGGGGTCTGTGCAGTATAACCCCAGGCATGCCAGAATGTGTGCTAACAGGCAGRAGTTACTGGGCTTACCTACTGATCCCATCAGGCTATGACATGTAAGGAAACCCTAAGAACCCCCTGGATAGAATTTACAAGGTTCCATCCACTAAAATAGTAAAAGAAAATCCCATGGAGGCTACACTGGGACTCATTATGGATCTCTGTGTACTTTCTGTTTTGTGCTGTTCTGCAATTAGCAGCACCCAAGATAGGCTGAGACGTGTCCTGGTTACCTGTTCAGGAATCAGAAAACTAAAAGAACATCAACTTCCTTATTATGTCTTGTGCTTTTGGARGGAGCTTTGCTCTGACTGCCAGAGGTCTAGGATATGAGATGGACTAAAATCCAAGCTCACTTAGAAAATGGCTGAAGTATTACCTTTATGCAAATGTATGTGTTAGTGAGGATGTAGTATAACCTTGAAAATGGCAATAGAAAACAGGGGAAGAGGACATGTAGAAAATARTTTGTTTCTGATGGATTCATACCTTTAGAGCTTGACTTTTTGGTTGTTCTAAATCCCTGCAAAGCCCAKTATTTTGCATATAATTAGTTCTAAGTTTCTTCCCAGCAGCTGAGTGAAGGAAAAGGTCCTTTTCTTYAAATTCCATTTAAGGATGTATTTTTTTTTCCATCAGCACTGCTTATCAGTGTCTGTACTTCCTTCCTCAGCTGCAGCTGCCTTGAAATAAGCTTTGAATTAACTCAGAATTTGAGAAGTACCAAAGGAAGCCCTTTGTTTACTACCAAGGCTTGTGTGAATCAATATGCTGGTGGTCTTTAATGCAGAGACTCAAAAGGGTGTCCTASAAGCAGACTTTGAACTTGACTCCCTCTTTCTTTGCCACTGACTGATGTGTCACTTGCAAAGTGCACAGGTTGAGATGATTTATGGGACACTTGCATTGCAGTTGTACCAGGGGCCATTGACAGAATCAAGGCTCTCTAGTGCAGCACACAGACAGAAGATAGTTATGTCCTCAAGCATTTATGTGCACTACAAGAACCTCAAGGTGTTCCTGAAGAAGCATGGTAACCCTTTATTTCAGCAAATTGACTCGGAGTCTTGGAGCACATGATCAATTTGTTGTACCTCTGTTGTGTGCGCATTTCCTCTTCTCTCCCTGYGCCCTGTGGGACAGCGTTTTGTAGCACTGCACTGAAAGAGTTTCAAACACATCGGGGTCTGTGGTCTTCTTCCCAGCCTTCTGAGCTTCCTGTCTTTAACTCCCTTGCTGCTAGGGGAGCAGAGGGAGCTGGCAGTGCYGGAGCTGGCAGTGCCAGCTGAAACCTGCCAGTGCCATGCAGGAGGATGACAGCCCAGCTCAGCAAATGCTCGCAYGTCAAAAGCCAATATCCCCTCCACACAAACCCATTAAGTTGGTTAGGAAATACTGTCAAGCTAAATAGTTTCTGGGTTTGTTTTAACCCTGATTGCTTTAACACTGCCCATGGAATCTTTTGCAGTCTACTGGGGTTGTCTCAAACTAGTTGAAGAGGAAGTTTTAACCACATAGCTTTAATTTCTTTGACTTTTTAGGCTAACATTTGCAAATGTGCTTTTGGAATCTTCATGCATACACTTGGGAGATCATTTTTCCAGGAAAATCTTTAGGGTCAAATGAATTTTCCATATGGGGATTCTCRTCTCTAGAACCATCCCAAGAAATGAGTACTATCAAGCTAAAGACTCTGTGCATTTAAAATTACATTTTTGTCACTTAAGAGTGACAAATGCTACTTCCTGACGGCACCTTGCACGTTGAAGATGTTGTGCTGTGTTTGTCTTAAATTACTTGAAATTAAATCAATGGAGCAGTTTCTGGTATGGAAAAGTTTGTTTCAAGCTTCTTAAAAGTTAGAGATAAAAATTTGCTATAAAAGTCACGATGAAGCCTTTGTTCCAGTGACAAAGGCATTAAGTCTGTAAATATAGCAAGAAAAACAAATTTGTGAAATTTGTGAAAACCTGCCTTCAGTCACCTGTTCACATCTTTCYCTTGCACCCTGTCATGGAGGTGGCACAATGTACTTCCAAGTTCRATATTATCTTAGTGGGTAAAATGACAATACATGTCCTTTTCCAGCTGTAAAAGCAGATATATTAACAAAGAGAGAAACAGATTCTATACAAGGAATTACTTTTTTTCTTTTTATCTTTCCTGAATTTTGTTGTGCTCCCCTGAAAATGGCTAGACTGTTCTTCCATTTTAGTCCTTAGRTCCCAGTGCCTGCTGTGTATAAAATATACAATTCTATGCTCTAGACAATATCTTATSTACTTATTCAGAYTCTTCTCAGAGAAGAGAGAGGAATAATAATTTTGAGGGGCAAAGTTGTCTCACGCAAACTCAAACTGACCAGATACATCTTGTTCCAGGACTTTGTATTTCTCTTCATTAATAATGAAATGAGTCAACTAGCTGATAAGGAAACTTCTGCTGCAGAGGTTTACAATTAGGTACAATGAAGTCTTATTCATTGAATTTCAATAGGGTTACAGGAATTAATATTAACACTGACCTTYCCTGGTAAACATCTAAACATCAAGGTAGGGACAAATCCCCCATAATTTAGGTGTAAGTTTTGGTGGTGACTATAACATAATTTGGGTTTTGCTTTTCCTTATTTCTACTGGAAGATTTCATTTTGATGAAAAGAACCTACTTGTCTCTATTTTAACTATTTTCATGGATTGTTTATTTTCCATTTTCTCTTAGACAATTCTTCTTTACCTGATATCTTCTCTCTTTAACATCTATGTTCTCCATTTAATATCCTTCAAACCACCTTYGTCATTTTGTGTTTTCTGCCAGCCTTCATTTTTCTGAACTAAAYAAACCAGGCTCTTTTTGTAGTTGTTATTCTGGTGTACCTCAATCCCTAAGTTCCCTAACATGCCTTTCTGTATTCCAACAGCTATCCTGAGGTTGGATACTTGGTGGATCCAATGGATTCCTTTAYTTTGTTTGTTCCAGGTGATGAGATCTTATTTCATAACACAAATGATTGCCATTATTGACTAAATTTTATTGAATTTCTCTAGCCTAATTTCTYAAATCTGTATTTTAATGTCATTTTGCAGTCCTGCCCTATGTTTGCACTAAAGCTTAACTTTTTAATGAGTGCATTTAACTAGCTTCTTTTTTTTTTGGCCAGAGTGATTACTGCAAAGATGAAATAACCAGGTCCAGAAGGCCATYTGTAATGTCCTCACATTTTAATAGTTTTTGCTTTCAGCACAGTTCATTACTCTTTTCCCTTTAATTAGTTTCAAATGCATTCCAAGTGCTATTAGCTCTTCCATTTTCTATTGTTCTTTAGCTCTCCATGCAGACTGAATTTKGTCTGTCTTATCAAGTGCAGTTATCTCAGTAGTTTCACAGTTGTAGTTCGCTCTATTTTTCCTTTTTCCATATTTTTATTGCACTTTTTTTCTGCCTACATATTATGTCTGGTTAGCAGGCATGCTGTTGAAACGATACCAACTTTCATTTATTTTTCAGTACATTTACTTGAATATTTTAATTCTTTCTAGAGACCTTCATGGCGCTTTAGAGGATGATAGCTCCAACATTATTATAGGATAATCAAACTGCAAAGATGGAAAATGAGAGAGAAGCAAAAGATTACTTGAGAGGCTGACTGCTGAACAGAGTCAATCAATTAGCTACTTAAGAAACCCCATTTGTATGAAAAGAAACTCTTTTGTTTGTTGTTTGATTTCAATTTTTTTCAATTATTTGTCAGAGAGCTCTGTGAGGCAGGTTCACATCAGGAATGTATGAACAGATTTTTTTTAATGATATGGGTTTTTTCCATTTACTCTTTAATTAAAGCTGATCTTCATTTCTCTTGGAGGCTGTGCCATTATCTAATGTGTAAAAATGTCATTTTTACTATCAGTGAAAGCACCTGGTGTGCTTCTAAAGTGGTGTCAGGCTTATGAATGCAGCTTTACAACTTGGTGTTGTATTTATGAATAAGCCAAAGTATTATCTACAGAATTTTACTGCAGGACAAATGTATTTCTATGCTTAAAAAATATGTATCACTGCASTCTGGCTTTTGCTTCCAATTCTCAAAAATGAAATTGCAACAAATGTTGGAAAGAGTTAGACTTTTTTCTTTCTGCCTTCAGTCACTTTCTCCAATGAGTTGKATAAGTTACTCTGTAACTGGACTCTTTTGGCTTCTTTTACTACTGAACTAAAGCCAGATCTATGAATTAATTCAGCTTTTACCTCTTTTCAAGTGGATGAAATCCCAGTGAAAGTCCCTTAACATAAAATTATTTCATAAATAGCAGATTTAAAGGCAATATAAGTACAATTATTTGGATGATTACATCTCTTCTTGGTAAAAGAAAAGAAAATATTTTAAAGTGAGCCACTACCAGCCCTTTGCAGTTCTCTGTGTGGAAACCATTGTTAATAKTCAATGACACTTGGAAAGACAGAAGAGTAGGATAAAAATCATAGCAATATAATATAAAAGCTCTTTGAGTAGGCTTGTCATTCATCAGTTAAAAACAATTARAAAAAGAGGAAAATACCTGCCAGTAATGATGCTTGACCTAATCATTAATGTGGCAGTCTTTGATTAACCTGACCCATGAAATAAGACCATTCATGAAAATCACATATGTACTTAAAATATGATGGAAGGAGGGAGACTGGAAGGGAATAAATGTCCAAATTGCTTTCAAGGACTGGCGCCCTCACAATTAAAGCTTTTTGGAAGATGCACTAAACCAAAGGATATTGTGCTTGTAACTCCTCCATTAACCTGTGAGCATATGGAAATACAAACAGATGAATGAGGTAGTTCCACTGAAATCACTYTGAGACTTTATGATATTTAGATAAAATTTGCCTGTGGTGTCATRACATTCATTCTGCTCTGGAGTGCTCTATCACCTATAATTTGATCACTCTATATTTTGCTTTAAATGTAGGGCAATTAACTATGAAAACTTACACAAAACAAATCCACTGCAAGGTGACTTACCAGTCAGGATGTAATTGATTGTATACTAGTTCWGTAGTCAGCACAGGCCTCTTGCTGAGCTGCTGTGATGAATTTTAGCTAACATTGTTTTTACTGCTATAAATTCACACTGAGTATTATATTACTGTTTTAATATCACTGTTTAAGTCAGTGTTATTAATTTWAAAAACAATATATGTGTATTTCTGGATGGGTGCTTTGCTTCAAGCTAACATTGGAAGTTACTTAGAAGCCCATTAGCCAAAGCCAAAAGGGCTTACTTAAAAACTTCCAATAAGCATGTATCTGATAAAAATGCAGATGTAGAACCTACCCTTCCCCTTCTATACTTAATAATAKGTTAAACAAATGATGATATGCTGCTGAAAATGTTGGCTGCAAGGTACTGCTTAACCATTGATACACTCCTCAGGACAATGTTTTCAAAATCRTATTGAAGAAGACATTTCATACAAATTTATATTTCTGTCTAGACCAATGATAAGAATGTGCATGGCCTCATGACTGGCCAACCTAAGCACAAAGGGGGGTTTCATAAGATGAAAGTTGCAGAAAAAAAATAATAATAGGAAATAAAAAATTTMAAAAGAATATATAAAAAAGGAAACTTAAGGCATTCTTTCATTGTTTTTTATTTTTACAGGATTAAGTCCTGTAATTATTGTGTCTCATTTAATCTCCTTTCCTTGCAGTCAGTTCACTTGTGACTTGGGAATCACTCGGATGGTGCYATACTGGACTTGAAAGTTTATATGGTCTTTTCCTCTCTGGCCCCATCTTGTACTGTCCTGGGTGAAATCACTCATGTTTCTTGCAGAAACAGCAGGTTTTCACCTCTCTTCAGAAGAGAGGGAATATTTTATAAAATAGTTGATCCATGCAGGGCAAAAATGCTTTTTTTTWWAAATGTCATTTTAAGCTTCACTTATCCCCACTGCAGTGAGAGGGTTCATTTTACAAGCACACTGGCTTTGAAAAACTATGTAATTTGGTTTTCATTAATTCTAAATATATTTTTTAACCTTTTGTAGAGGTTTAAGTTTGGGATTTAGAGCGAATTGTGCCTACATTGGATGATMTAGCTTTAATAAAGGGAAATACAGCCAAGCTACATAAGAATGTCATTAGCACATCCATGACGTCCCTGAGAACTGAGAAAGAACTCCCAGGAGACTTCAGAGGTTAGGAACAGAGCTAACTTATTTAAAAGGTCTGTGTCTGTATAACTATGCTTATTTAACTATAGTTTTGAGATCTGGACTGTGTGAAAAGAGTTTTTCTTATTCTTATAAGTCTAAAAATAACACCAAGTATGACTGAACATTTCTTTAAATCTTTTTCTTTAGTTGTCAATAAACGTGTCTAATTCCGTTCTCTCCCTCTTCCAAGCTTTGAGCAATGAAKGAAGTTATTAACTCTTGGGCTAGCAAGATTTGCATGGAGTAASGGGTGTGTTTTATGGTGCTGAGATCAATTTCACCTGCAAAAGGTCTTAATGTTGGAAATGTTTTGCTTAAAGCCTATTTAGGAGCATAACTCCTACTATTTTAGCTGGATGAGGGGCTGTTCTAAGACAGGAGGGACTCTATTTTATTATTGAGTGGACCTTTTCTAGAAAAATATTTGATAAAAATTTTCAGTTGTCYTTTACTCATTTTACAGAATACCTCTGCAGTTCCATCTAAGATTTGCTTACTGATAACTCCAGACATTCCTCTTTCCTGGATGGAATGAAACTAAATCTTCAAAAGTCTTTAAATTTGAAATGCTATAAAATAGCCCTTCACCTTTCTTCCTGTGGATATTAATCTCTTCCCAAAAGWYGTGGTGTAARTTCAACATTCATGGATAGAAGTTCCTCCCAACAATTTTAGAYTGATTTAAATATTATTACACTGCAAAATTATTATGGAATAAATTTTTATAGCCCTGCACTTCTGTATTTCAACACTTGAAAGAAGGCTTCAGCCATTTTAGTAATTTCTATCATAAAAGTTATTAGGAAAGGCTCAACTCTGAATACATTCTTGTTAAATGTCAGAAAGCTGATCTAGAATCTTYATGAAGCAGGTAATTTTTAAAAGGGCAGCTTGAAAATAAAATGTGAGTTTAAAATGAAAGTGTTTCCCTTGAAAAGCTAAGTAGCAGAGATCACTTATGACTTGTTGAATAGTCAAGGTGAATAGAACCTTAGGCCAGGTTCTAGGCAGTAATAGCCCATCTATGTTCGTTTTATGCTGTAGACTTGGTTCACTGCTTTGGAAGAACTGAAGGATGTCTTCAATCTTTCTTCTGGACAAAACAGACTGTAAAACCTATGCTGTGCTCTGTAAAACTATATAGCATCCATATCTACATATATATATACATACTATATATATTTATATAATGTATATAGTGTATATACTTTTAATATACTTTGGATAGTATTTTACTACTGCATGTCACAGACATTATTTAGATAACCATGCCCCTTAATCATCTCTAAKAAATTTCATAGAGTGATAGAACGGCTTGGGTTGGAAAGGGCCCTAGAGATCATCTAGTTCCAACCCCCTGCCATGGGCAGCAACACCTTCCACAGGGACACCCCAAAGACTCATCCAGCCTGGTCTTGAACATTGCCAGGGATGGAGCATCCACACCTTCTCTGGGCAACCTGTTCCTAAGCCTCACCACCCTCACAGTGAAAAATTTCTTCATAATCTCTAATCTAAACCTGCCCTCTTTCAGTTTGAATCCATYCCCCCTTCTTCTGTAAGGGTGTACACACCCTTGTAAAAGCTCCCCCCTCTCTTGTAGGCTCCCTTCAGGTACTGGAGGGTTGCAATTAGGTTACCCTGAAGCCTTTCCCCCTCCAGGCTGAACAATCTCAATTCTCTCTGCCTTTCCTCACAGGAGAGGTGCTCCAGCCCTTTGATCATTTTGGTGGCCTTCTCTGGATCTTCCCCAACAAGTCAATGTCCTTTTAGTGCTGGAAGCCCCAGAGCTGGATGCAGCACTGCAGCTGGGGTCTCACCAGGGAAGAGTGGAGGGACAGAATCCCCTCCTTCAGCCTGCTGCTGCTAATTATTTGGATGCAGCCCAGGACAAGTGTGGCTTTCTGGGCTGCAAGCTCACRTGGCTGGGTCATGTCCAGCATCATCCTCTGACCCACCAGCACCCCCAAGTTCTTCTCAGCAGGGCTGCTCTTGATCTGTTCATCCCCCAGCCTGTGTCGATGCTGGAGGTTGCCCCGACCCAGATAAAGCACCTTGCACTGGGTCTTGTTGAACCTCATGAGATTTCCTTGGTCCAACTTCTTGAGCTTTTCCAGGTTCCTCTGGATGCCATCCTGCCCTTCGGGTGTCAACTGCTCAGCTGGGTGTCATCTGCAAAAACCTGCTGAGAGTGCACTTGGTCCCTTCATCTCTCCATTCCAAGGGGGAATAGCCAGTTGCCTGGAGTCACGCCCTACCTGTTGCTACTTGACAACAATAGCTGCTGTGAGGTTTGCTGCTAATGGGTCCTCTCAGAGCCCAWAACAGTGGGGCAAGACAGTTCAACACCTGCTAGTGTTAAACTTATTTTCTTACTGAGCTCATGAGAATAGAATCCATCTATAAACTTTCTGAGACCTTGATTTGTTAGAGCCAGCAAATTTGTTTCCTTTTGTTAAGTATTTCTTTACATTCAGCTTCTAAKGAATGGAACAGTCAGCTATCAGAGAGTATATTGCTTATTAACTATACTCATCACATTGGGAAACAAACCAAAARACCCCTTTTTACTTCATGGCATAGTGGAGCACATTTTTCTAACATGCAATTCGAATATGAAGAAATACCTCATAACAATTTACACTCATGTTCTAAATGTGAAACCAATCTCTCTACTGCCTTTGGGGAGMAATGGAGCAAATGAAAATTTGTGTCTCTACCATGAATCCTAATGTGCTACCAAATATAAAATAAGTTCACAATTTGAATATTTTCACCAACAATGACAGTGTCTCCTAAACAAATGTCAGTCAATGCCTGGAGAGAAATACAGTGGTGCTGCTCACTCTCTACCTGTTCTAGCAATAATGTGGGAATTCACTTYCCAAGTGTATCATCTAGTACCACATTAACTAGTCAGGAAACAAAGATTAAGCCAAATCCAATCTGTAGGAAGTATATTATGTTTTTAACATATTCCAGGATGACTCAGGAATAAYAATAAAAATCATTGCTTATTTGGTAACAAATGTATTGCAAGAGATTCTCATCTAAGTATTGCTTGATTTGGATTATTCTGTTTTTCTATGTTTTGAGGACTTCAATAAAAGTTTGTCATGTTCATATATTTCTAAAACGAATCTTATATACATATACCAGACTTTATTGGGGAGTTTGTAGAGAGCCTCAGGACTACCTGAAAACTAGCTTCTGCATATATGTCTTGGCTTAAAATAGGAAGTTAAATATCTTTCATAATATGGAATCAGATTAAAAGACTAGTAGTTTTYCTAAACTCTCAATAAAGAGGTATGTGTTAAAGGCTAACCAAAGAAAACCTCCCTAACTGTAAATCTGCCTATTTTTCTGCTGATCGTATATTTTTCAATATTTAAATATTAATGTCCTTTGGCAAGTGCATTAGGACTCAAGTGATAAATCTAAAACATACAGTTGCTTGTCTCAAACATTAAAGTTAGGCTGATGGTCTCTGGAGAACTGGGGATTGACCATATATACATTATTCATCCAAGATGGTTACATGTCATTAAGTCCAGACTCATTTTTATTTCACTTCCTCATATGCTGTAGGCAGCAAGACTAGGTATATATTGACATTTGCAAAGTATATTGCAGATCAATATGATACACTTTAAGGTAATTGTCCCTGCAGAAGGTGCTCWCAAACTGTGAGGAAAAGCTACCTTTCATGAAGAGGTTAGTTTCAGCATTTTGCCTGCACATATACTCTGAGTTCTGCCCTTTCTGGGTAAAATAAGCAACCCTCTTTTCACAGCTGTTTATTTTGAAAGAAGGGATTAAATAATRTTTCTTTATTTCTCTTGTGCATGGTAGCCCCTTTGGGCTTTCTGAAACCAGACTGCACTTCTTAGGTACAGCTCATCAGTTTGCTRTTCCATCAATCTGTTGCATACTTTGGCACATGCAGCATGTTGTGATGCTAGCATTTTGTTTAGAAAAGAAATACATGAATTAGATCTGCTTTCAGAAAAGTAAGTAGGTGACTGGCTTTCTATCAGCATGAGGGGAGAATGATTGTGTTAGAATTCCCACAATAGAAAATGCACAACAACTCCTTTTTAATTCTCATAGGTACTCAAAACTTTCATTTTTGTTTAGATAAAGAATGCTTTTCCTTATAGGACTAGCAATGTCAAGAAAATGTACTGATTTTATTATTTATGAATTGTAGTATAAGTTCTGCTGGAAGCCTCTATAAAAATCTGGAACCACTAGTACCTATTAACAGACCCCATTCCACAGAATTAAAAATCTAATGAGACAAAACATGTGGTGGATGTGGAGAMCTGGAGGAGTGAGAGATGAAGGTGTTTTTGTAATGTAACCTTCCTGTTGATCAGGGAATGGAAATAAAAAGTCCAGTCCTGTCAGTTCAAAGCAGCAGAACCCACCAAATGCTGCTGCTGTTTGTTCTCAGCATCTTAGCTCATTCAGTTCAAATGCCTGAATCCTACAGGCACCTTTTTTTTGTTTCTTATTAAAAGTCCTTCAAGAGAAAGGCTACCTGTATTAATTATTTTTGCAGAACAAGYTCTGCTTCTCCCTACAGGGCAGCTCACTCATGCAGCAAGAGTTCCTCTATCTGTAACACTTCTAAGAATCATCTGAGTGASAAAGTGCAGGGGATAGTGAAGAAATTATTTTAGAAATAGTAAAAAAAAAAAATCAAACCTATTTATATATTTTTTCCAGCCATAACTCATGATGTGATACTGGAGAGCCACAGCTGAAAACTGTGTAGTAATTATAGGAAAAGGCTCACAATTTTTGAACATTTTTATTTAGAAATAAGTAACTTTAACAGGGCTTTTAGAATGGATCCTTGAAGGATCCATTCCTATATCCTATCTAGGAAGTCAGTTTGTCCAGTCATCAAAGGGAAGTGATGAATCAAGTACAATTTCATAATTATAACAAGATTAGGTGGGACACTCATGAACACTGATAAATATATAGGGAACAGAATGCAATAACAGGACAAGTAATGAGCATCTGAGAYTTCTAGGTGATATGGTTTTGGGATAATGCATTACACTGTGGACCAGTTTGCAGGGTAAATTSTTCATTGGCCTTGAGGCCATAAACTGTGACCAATTTTCTAAGCATCTACCATCCATTATGTCATGGGGCTCCCATCATGTGAATAATATTCCAGTTAAATATAATATAAATCATTTTTTAAAAGTCCCTGAACACCAATTTACATGACATATTGTAAAAAGCTCCAAAAGAGCCTCTTTCTGAATCGTTACAGTCAATTGGACCCTTAACTGGTCTAGTAAGGAGCTGAGAATCTGAGAATTAAACTGCTCCCAATTAGGCTGTAAAAAGCATTTTATAAATGAGAAACACACTAGTGTTTTGAAGCCAACTTAGAAACAGAGCACTACTGTTTCATATACAGAACTGAGATGGGAGGGTAAAGGGCAATTGCAAGAATAGCAATTCTATATTTCATACACTTCTATGTCCAAATAAGCCATCATGTTAYTTAAAATCCACTATAATGATTGTATTTGAATTGAGTAAGAACATGACAACACACTTTAGCCACAAATGTCCAAATACACTCAGTACCTGGCTTATTTCTGAGAAAGTACATCCAGACTTTGCCTTTCTCAGGGCCACCCTCTTATTTCCAGTCTTGCTGYAACTGCTAACAACTCTCTGAACTCTAAATACGTGTGGAAGATGTCCCAATTATTTCAGTAAACATTCTGCCTTCCTGAGYTCTTGTTCTCAGTGCATTTTGCTCACCTGTCAATCAAAAGCCAAAGCCAACAAAACTGGATAGGAATGTGTTTAGATGTTTGGGTTCAAAGGGCTTTGAGATAGAAGGTCTCTGAGCTCAGAGCTGTGTCCTGCTTAAGAGAGGTAATGCTGAAGGCCAGAAAACGTCTCCAGTGATGCAGCTGTTCCTCTGGCTCAGAGCTGATGACTGGGTCCGTATCAGTAAGCAAGACATGGAAAAGATAAAGCTTAACTAAACTAAGGCTTGGGCCTGCAGTCTSTCCTTCACTTAGGAGCAGGAGTGCATTTTCTGTGCTCCTGAATGGATCTCCCTGCACTGTGCTCTGTTTCAACCTGAAAAAAACCCTCATTTTGTGTGCTTCAGGAGGGCTTTGTAACATGATGCAAAAAAAATTTCTTCTTTTGAAATCTCCTTTTCCCATTGTGCCCTGTCATCACTAATCTTTTATTTGATAGAGCCAGGAACCTGCTGACACAACATTATGGTTTGTAGTAGGTCTCCTAATACTCAACACAATAGATAAATGGTCTTATTCAGAAAAATAAACCAAAAAAGCACAGCAGAAATGCAGAAATGATCCATCCCCATCAAAAAATAACATCAAAAGAGCTGCAGTTTCCTCCACTACATAATAAAAAGCACAGACATCAGAAAACTTTCCTTCTGTCCTCTACTCCCTTTCGTATTCTCTGTTATCACTTAATACTCATAACTTCATTCTACCAGCAGGTAGGCACATTACCAGCCCATTTATGCTGTTGTGCAGGTTGAACTGTTTCTTCTGCCCTTGTGATGGATTTAATTTCTCAGTTTTCCAGGTCAAACCTATTTGGAATGGCTGCCTTCTGCAGCAGCCACAGCAAAAGTCATTGACTTGACTCTTTGACTGAAGATGGTTTGYATTTTGTGTTTGTATTTCCACAGTGCTTCAGAAGAACAAGAGGATGTTGGCTTTGACAGCCTCAGCCCTGTACTACAGCCCTTGTCCACATGAACTTTCACAGGCAGAGTGGCTTTGTACAGCAATCTGTGCTGCCAGGCTTGGGATGCTCTCAAACTGAGTCAGGAAGTCACTGAGAAATCAGGCACCCASTGGAACTAAAGGACACAAGAGGATGCTTCATTTGCCTGGATAGTGCATTTGGATAGTTTTATGACTCAGAGAATCACATTGAGAAGCACAGTTAACAAAATGGTCAGTTAAATGAGGCTATAGCAAAAGAGTGTTAGAAATGAYGAGCATTAGTGCAGTTCCCTTGCCCTCTGTGATGTGGAAATTGCTGACCTCCATAACCATGACAAAAGACTAATTTTCAGCATTAGAGAGATGTGTTCCCTGAGTACACCCACTCTGTTCTTTAATGCTTGATGTGGTTTGACATCAGCTACGACCAAGTACTTCTAAAATGGCTGGAAATGCAAAATGAAACAATCACTATTATCTGCTTTCAACATCTATCACTTATTTTTCATTTATTAATGGTAGTGAGCAAAGATCATTAAACCACACCACCAGAAAACACAGATGCCRATGGATGAAGACTTAAAAATATTCACATTCTTATCTGGAAAAAAATTCAACTTTGCATGTTGGTGGAATTGCTTAGTGACAKGATAGAATTTAATAATWATCCATTTCAATATTTWAAAAATATAGTKTKRKTTTTTTTWTTATTTTWAAATTATTACAGATTGATATACGCACAAATTTTAATYAGGTGTCAGGGTCTGATTCCTTTCACTTTTGGAAACTGGGCCTGAGAAATATCTTTCAAGCAGCAGAAGTGATTATAATTTATAAAAATACTCAAATATTAAATAAACATTCTGGTTTTTCCCATTGAGTTTGGGAATGCTGATAAGTAGAATAGCCTGAATTTTYATTGAAAAAGACAAGTGGTTCTGAGATTTGGAGTTGTGTAAAACAGAATTTCCCAAAAAGATTAATACTTTTTTGGTTTACAGTATAGTAAATATTCTGACTTGGCTGCAGTGATWTAAGTGATTTAGATTATAAAGACAAATGCTTTGATGCCACTGAGAGAGGTGCATTAGTAATACCTCTTTATAASTCTATTGGTTCAGTAGCAGTCTCTGGACTATTGACATCTTCTTGGCAAGACCAGTGCTAAAGCAATATATTACAAAAAACCAAATCTTTTTCTGACTCCTCTGCATCAAAGGCAAGCTGCAAGAGGCACCTCTTCAGAGGAAAAGRAAAATGAGGACATGAAATGACCTTGACATCATTTTTCAAGTCTTCTTCTGGAAGCAGGCACTTTATGAAGGTTTGCCTAGAAATTGTGTGTTTAAAACTGGCTCTGTGTCCSTACAGGAAAGTCCATGGAGACATTTATTAAGTAGTGTGGCTGTCTACCTTAACAGCAACATCTTTTTCCTGGAGTCCAGCTAGGACTGAATTAAGGGGACAATAGAGACCACTCCACTCTCACCCTCTTAACTCTAATCCATGACCTACAGAGGACAACAGCCTCATTTTTGTGCAGGGCCTTTCACAATCACAGCACAAACTGCAACCAGTTCTGAAGGTTTAAATTAAATACTTCTAAACATGTTTCACTTTCAGAGAACGTAAAAACCACTTTGGGGTGTGATAGTCACTTGTGAWATGKGGTGGCTCTYTTGGGACTYACACATGAAATGTTCAACTARTAACAGAACCATTCAAAAGAAATAYAARTTCAAGATAAATACTRAAGTCTTTCYTGCACTAATTCTTGTAGCAAGAGAGCCCASTGAATGTGAATCAATGTTCATTTGGAAGCGGAAGTGTTATTCAAAATATGTTCTTATCCTTGTGTTTGTTGACCAGAGAATTCCATAAATGAAACGCTTATGTGTCAGGGTTCCGTGCTTCGGATGTCCTTGGATGTAAAATACTTACTCATGAACCTAGTTAAAAGTGATTGTCAGTCTATAGGAGCTGCCATTTACAGAAAGATTCTGCTTCTGCTGAATTTGTCTCTGGGTTACAGCCATGCAGTCATACCCTAAGGAGGACTCAGATGTTTCTGTCAAAGACAAAGATGAGGCAGAAGCTTTTGACTCTGCTGATTTCACTGGGTTTTTTCCAATCTGTTCCAAGATTTTTCCAATCTGATTCCAAGAAAGTGTGCAGGAAACTCTTGAGGGCATCTTTTATATAGGCCCTACTAGTATAGATTATGATTCATAATAGTATGTGTCACTTGGAGTARGAGGAATTTCTGGAATATTATCTCTGTAGTTTTCTCCTACTAAGTTAACTGGAAGTAATAAAGCTGATGTAAAATCCTCGTAGTAAAACATACTAGTGGAAATACTTAAAAAGTTTATTTATTAAAATAAAAACARGAATATTAGAAATTGCTATTGAAATAAACTTTTGGCACGTCTTTGAAATTGGATGTAATTGTTTCCACATTAGATGTCGAATAGTTCCTTTCCTTTCGACCTTAAAATAAAAGCACACTTTAAATAAAAGYGGTTTTAAATGGAGATATCTTAGAAAGACACATATTCAATCTCATTTATTGATCCATTTCTTTAAAATTGGCTGTTTATCCGTCCAGCCAGCTAGAGATAAGGATGAGGGTCAGACAGATCTATCGAGCAGCTGTGGAGCTGCGGGACCCCGCGGAGCACCAGCAGAGGGAGCGAGCGCCCTGCGCGGCCGCGGCAGCGCCCGGACCCGCCGGTGCCGTGGGCAGGGAATGAGGCGGGAGCGGAGCGCAGTCACTGAGGGCGAGGGAATCCACCAGGGATGAGGGTGGCGGCCTCCGCTTGCTCCCAGCAAGGTGAGGCGAGGGCGGTCAGCACCCGCCCTGCGCCTGCAGGGGGGACGGAGAGCGGCTCTTCCTGGGGTTTGTGTCCCAGAGACACAATGTGAGGGGGGAGAGGCTTTTGCGCTGTAGAATAGGAAAAAAAAAGCTCGAAATGATCCCATTTGTAGGAGTCTCTCCCACGGGGGGGGCCGTGCCCAGCGGGTGTGTAACCATGCTGGAAGGACRTTTGGACCCGCAGCACTAAAGGAGAGCTATCCCGCTGCCAGCCAGCCGGCCAAAGCTAACACCCATGGGGAAAGCGTTTCCTGCTCCAGCGGCCAGCAGTTGCTCAGTTATTTCTCACTTTCTTGGTTGTCTCACTCAGGAGAAACAGGCAAGAGAAGCGACAGGCGAGGCGGGAGGCGCCTGTGCGCTCCGGGCCGTCCCTGGCCCTCCAGGGAGCCGTCGCCAGCGTCACCTGCCCTGGGGCGAGCGTCAGACCTGCCTTCCTGGCCTCCCAGGAAACGAATGCAGGCAGAAGCCTTCTCTTCTCCCTATTTTTTAAGTATTTGGGACTTTTTATTTAAAATTTTATTTATTTATTTATTTATTTTTATTGGAGCAGTTTTTCTGCTTTCTAAGCACTCCGCTTTCTCATGCCGCCCTTTGGTTCTAATTTCTTTTGCAAAGTAAATATCCAAGTTCACTCTTGCTGGGTTTTATGTTGATAAAGCCAGGAATAAATCAAGCTGGAAGGCTGAGGGAGAGGGGCAGGGGTAAAACCATGAGCTAGGGAGCAAACTCTAAGCTAGGCAAAGGCTTTTGTGTGCCACATTCTCAAACTCCATCCTGTCTGAAAGCAGAGTCATGATTCCTTCCTGGCTCTTAATACATTACATTTGTTCACACGTTTTTTGCAGATTTCACTGAAGAGTTGCTTCATCTCTGATTTGTGTTCTTAGACACCTCAGGACAATTTTTTTGTTTATTTTTTATTTTGGTGAAAGCTTCTGGAGTTTAGTAACCTAAGATTGGAATCTATTTATATAAGCGATTTTCTGTAAGAACTGCATTTGAAGCAAAAGTATTAAAACCAATATAGGTACAGAAGTCCTCTGAAATACTGATAAATCAGTAAGTTAAGAAATGTAGCTCTAATGAAATTTTGTTAATCTGTGAATCKAAATCCCATACAGCTGCAAGTCCTTAATGTGGCATGCCTGGAAAGGRCAACTTTTAATCCAGGCAGAAAATCAACTATTTAACAGCTCTGATTTTAGTGAAATGATTAAAACATTTCTTTAAAAACAAACAAACAAACAAACAAAGGGAGAGCTCTGAGAAGTGTTTGAAGATGGTTGCAGCTGACATTTTATCTGATGAGAAATCCTGCTGCTTAGTTTACTCAATAAATACATGGAAGGAAGGGGTTTTCCTTGCCACTACAAGGAAAGATCAGAAAAATGAAAGAACTGTGTAATGTAGATTCAGAAATGGCCAGTATTTCCTTTTTAACAAATGAACCAGTTCATTTCATTGTGGAAGTTTCTACATTAAACAAATATTGAATTCATCATAGACTAATAATGGTCTCTTGAATAGCCACAAAAATAGAAATATTACAACTATGCTGTTTCAAAAYTGCATCCTGATCATCAAAATGCTATTACATACATTCTATGGGCATTTTTGGGCATTTTAATGTGAATATTGTAAAATACTCTTTTTTGGAGGACTAAGAAGATCCCACAAAAACAAATGTAATCTGAAGTCAAGGTCTGTGTGTAAGTGGGTGAAAAATAAGTTTTCCAGAATTCAAAGGCTTTAAAAATAGCTGTAAATATAGATTTAAATATTACAGTAATCGTCTTTCCCTAATGTTGCATTTGCCTCACTTTTAGTGAACATCTACCAACACTAGCTGTTAACTTTTGTTATGTTACTTTGCTTGTATTTCTTTGATTGTGAATTTATTTTTACTAATGGACCCTTTGTCATGCTCAGGACTTGCAAAGTGATGGGATTCTCCATATTGACAAATACAGACCTCCCCATAAGCTTTCCATTAAATCACTCACAATCTTACACATCTGGAAGATATTTACTGGTTGAAGAAGTGTGGGTTAAGACAACATGCATAACCACCAAAAATGTACCATCTTGCATGGGGAAATTATCAGGATGATGGTGGTGAGAAAGTTTTTTTTTCCAAGATGTTTTAGGTATAGGGGTGTAATTTTACTGCCCATTAAATAAAACAAAAAATTTACATGACATAATGACTGCTTATTCAGATCTCTCTAAAGAAATAATTGGATTGACCACAGAGGTTTTACTTAGCTGAAGTCAGTCAGACCTCTCCCACAGTCCAGTTTTGGATGACTGTGTGGCTGTGCACACAAAGCTGTTAAACATCCTTGGATTTGCTTCACCTTGTCATCACACCACTGACAGAAGAATAAGCCTGTTTGGGGTTGCATTTGAAAAAGTGAAGTACCAATGCAGACATGGGGCAGACCTGAGGAGGTGTGTAATGTGTAGTTGTACAAATAATCAATCCTTTTATATCCTGGCTTAATGTGTACACTAACATGAAACCACTCATCTGTAGGTAGGTTTTTAACACCTGTAGGCATGTGGTAAGTTCATGCAGCTCCATTTCTATTTATCTGAGGATGTAACTTCCTCATACATGCTCTTCCTCTTTGTCACTTCTCTGTTACTTTGGGGTAATTTCTCCAATTGTTTTAAGGTAGGCTTCAGTTCTTTTAAACATTTTCCATTGTTTTTGCTTCCTTCCTTCAGGWCACTCAATGCTTTTGTCTTATGTTGTTAGTGCTCTACCAGCTCTCCACTCCTATCATTTATAGCCTCGATTTCAAATCGTGCTTTTTTAAAAAGCCATTGAAGCAGTGCAAGCCTAAAAGCAGCCATCACTTTGTGAAAAKAAAGATTATTGTACTTCTAAAAACCTGTTACTTTTCTGTTAATGCTTAAATATGCACATGAAATGATATATTCCTGAATTACATACCAGGAATCCTGGTGGATTATTTTTTGAATTTTGGTGGGGATTTGTATACTGAGAGAAATGCTCTGGCCACAAGGCATATTGTTTCTTACTGATAAACATAAAATAACAGAAAGACTGAGAAGGGAAGAGTGATCTGTGTGATTTGAAACACTGAATTTAGAGAAGTCAGACATCTGTAAATATAGAACTCTGGCTTATGTACAGAAAGAAATGGAAGGAATATGCAAGTGGCGGTAAGAGTGGGACCAAAGAAYTGAGCTTGTGGTGGATCAGAAGCTCCTGAAGCACTGCAATGGAGAAAGGATTAATGTAATCTTTAGATGCATAGGCAGGTGGATAATGCAGCATTTGGGAAGCTTTCTGACTTGCATTTGGCTTTTAGCATAGTATAACTGGCATGCTGTCTCTGGTTTTGAGATCCACATTCAAAGGAAGACTATTAGTAGCTRTAGGAATTATTAAAGAATTGGAAAACACGCTTTCTAATAGCAAGTTTAAGATGAGTCTGCCTATTMTGTTGTTTTTTCCCACTGAAAGAAAAAAAATATTAAAAAAGACAGCTATAAAGGGAAGATTTTGGAAGGTATATGAGGAATGGTCTTTTCTGGCTAGCAGGCCAAACTGCAGCATGATCCAGCAGCAGGGGAAAAGGGAGCAGTCTATTTCTATCTAGAAATAAATACTATATACCTTCAGAAGAGTTAAAAACACTTGAAGTGGCCCAGACTTCKATTRGCTGTACAAGATTAAATTTTATAGYYAGTATACCAGCACCATGTTCAACAGCACCACTRTTTTCTCCAGGGCCCCAGAGTTTTGAAGAGTGCTGGGGCATGCCCAGAATACTCTGTTGAAGCTCACTCCACTGCCCCTTGGTGGCTGCAGTTGCTTATGGCCCTTTAGAGCAGCCTGTGCTTGGCAATCTTCCCTTATTCCAACTTCATTTATACCAGTGAAGCTGACAGCTTCTCAGAGGTGGCCATTCTGAGATGACAGCTTGATAAAATTATTAAGAAAGACCTGCCTCCTGTTTTAAAATTAACATGTGCTCCATCTCTGCTTATTTGGATTTCATTTACTAGCTTTGTAATTTCTCATGCTTTCTGAAAAGTAAAAATACTTTGCAGAAAGAAAAAAAAAGATTAATTTCAAAAAGGAAGTAATCTCAGAGACATTTTCCATGTAATTCAGAACATTTGCTAAAATTTAAARCTTGCTTTGAATGAGACAAGGACTTTATACTAGCTCCTCAGCAGTTATTTGGCACAGAGACATGGCTCAGGAGACAGCTCATATGTGTTACAATTGAGGGCATTAGCTTTTGGGAGTCTCAAAAGGCAGAAACAGTGGACAATTAAACAAGTGGAAATAGAACTCAGAAAAAACCAAATAGAAATTCAAGAAATGTATRATGAAAGGTTTTCCTTCCTGACTTCCTATTAAAAAAAAAAAATTACCCTGCAGTCTGAAGTGTATGGGCATGACTTCACTCAGTATTCAAATGGCTAGAGATGGCCCACATTTTTCTAATTCTGYACAATTAAATGGCAAAATCCACTAAGTTATGACAAAACTGTTGAAAACTGTGGCACTATCCCAGAAGCAAGGTGAAAAATGTGGGTTCTAAAAAGTTTCAGGACTATGAATTTAGGAATTCTTCCCAAAGCCTAYAATGAGGCATATAATGACTTAGAGCATTCATTAATTTGTTGCAGGTTCTCAGCATTAGATGAACCAGTACAGTGCTCTATGCAGCAAGAAATAAGAAGGCTCTTTTTAATTTTTTTTTGTGAGTTGTGAAATAAAACACCATCTTAAACATTTCAAAATTTTGACAGACAACTGTGGAATGAGAAAATGTGTTACAATCCACTGTGAAATACTCTTATCCTAACTTTAAGGAAGCATGAAAACAGGCCTTTTTTGTGAATATGTGATGGTATTTCTTTCAGCTGATACATTTGAACATTCTCTGAGGATGCTTCCTTGGGAAACATCTGGTGCTAACTACAACTTGAAGCAGCTCTCTAGAGCAGATGGACCACTGGTGTACAATGATGTCTTTGTTCTCAGGGAGTAAATTTGGGCAGATGAAACAGAGTGAACACGGGGCGAGGTCAGGAAGCAGCACGTCTCAGCAAAGYGTCAGCTTGCTGGACAGAAAGTTTCTGTTGCAAAATATCAACCAAAGATAAATGACAACACATAGAGGAGAAGTGGCCTCCAGTTTTGTACTAACATGTGTGAACAAAATGATTCCCATGCTGTTCCTATGGATCCCTGTCATCTGCTTTGCAGGGGATGATGCAATGTTCTGTCACTCGTTCTTTCTCCTGCACATAATCTAGTCCCATCTGAGACCACAAAGTCAGCTATGCTTCCACCTCTTTGTGGAAAACCTTGGGCACGCCTCTGTGCCGCAGTCTTGCCATTGTCCAGCAATGGATTTCTCCACCATTTCCAYTGGTAGTTTGGCTGTCAGTCTGAGATCAGTGTGACTAAAGAGGGCTCTCCATCCTAGCTTAGACATCTCTGATAGACTCCTAGGGCCCTTTCTGTCGTGGTTATGGGCATAGTTTCATCCCCTCAGGTTTTCCCTCTGGAACTGTGCAGCACTTTACTCATTTTTGGTGTTGCAGCCCTAGGCAGGTCCTTATGTTAATTTGGCCATGCCATCAGTCTGGGCCAACTTACAGCTTATGGGGAGGTGCAGGGAAGGGTCTTAATTAGGGGCCTCAGTAGGAGGGAGCATTTTAGCTTGTTATTASTACCCCTTGCACTTAGCTACTGTCTTCCCAGAGAGCATAAACAAAATTAGCTGCAAACCTGTTCAATTTGCTTTCTATAAAATGTATGTAATTTTGGAAGCATTTTGAAAGCTGCTGCAGGTTAAAAAGTTTTTGATTGGACTGCTGTAATGGGGGTTTTAAAAAGACAAACAGACTGGTTTCAGGCAGTGATGAGTGAAAAATCTAGATCTGAGCTTACAGCTATTGCAGACCTTTATTATGTTAATGTACTGAGCAAGCATCAGAGAGAAGAACTCCAGGAGGGGTGAGGCCTCTGTATTTAAGTGCACAGTCCACTCCAAGTGTGTGCTCAGTGCATCTGAGATTTCCACTTTCAAAAGGCCAGTTGCTCTTGCTTTATTCTACTTTTCTGAAAGAAATGCAACATTATATATTTCTCAGTGAGCTTACTTCATCCCTGGGATCTCAGAATTCTTTCAGGGTTCACTCTGTTCTCCTTGSTCTGTTCTTTCCTGCTGTCTAATCCTCTGGGTCTTCTGGGGCATGCTTTTTTTCTGGTGTTTTTGGCAAACAAAAAGGGCAGGTATCTTTTTTTATTCGTTTGTAGAAGACATTTTTGTGCCTCTGTACTAAATTGCCTTTGATTTAAGGAGCAAGGGACAAGTTTATTAGAAATTTTATATTTTTCTTTGGTGGCATTCTGCAATGATATAGATGAAGGTTCTATGACAAACTTCACTTAAAGTAATGTTTTTTGCTTACAATATGCATTTTGTTTCTTACAAAAAGGGATTTGGGGAGAATTTTTAATACTTCTGTTTTCATAATCAGTGACCACACAGGCAAATTGTCTCATTCCAAAACATACACTAAGCATTCTGGGAAAAAGAATAGTGCAGTAACAAATGAAGATCTTGACCTTTTAGCTTTTTATTTGTTCTTTCAACAGCTTAGCACCAACTTGAGGTAGCAAATTTAGCAACTGTCTTCTCTAATAATTCCATTGCTGGTTAGTGAGAATAATAATAATAATAATAATAATAATAATAATAATAATAATAACAACAACAATAATAGCAATACAGACTCTGGTTACATTTTCACAGAATATACACATGAAATTTATGTTATGGTTGTACCAAAGACCTACAGAAGAGGTAGATTATCTTATAGCTTCCTCACTTTGGCATTTTTTAGGGTTTTAAAAACATATTTATGGGCAAAACCAAAGCACACTCAGTGTTATTTAAGGTGGGATTCAGTAATATTATACTGTACATGTCTAGTACTAACACTGTCTTCTTGATTTCCAAAGTGAACAGGAAGAAGCTGTYTTAATTTAAGTCACTATTAAAATAGCTACTTTGAGACAAGATCTTATGTCTAAAAGTACCCATCTTTTGAGATGCCCACTTTTAAGCAGATTAATTTTACATTGAATGTCTGACATTTTCAATAGCAGAACAGATATTTTGTGAGATGACTATATACCTACCTTTTGGAAGATTTTTTTTCATTACATTCAATTTGTGAAGAGGAACAATTTTGCTACATGCTGTGGTGAGTYGACCAGGGCTGGATGTTCCTCCCTGYCACCAAAGCTGCTCTRTCACTTCTCATCTGGGACAGGAGAGACTAAATCTAAGAAAGGCTCATGGGCTGACATAAGGATGGGGAKWGATCACTCAGCAACTACTTTYRMAGGCAAAKCAGATCTTATTTGGGGAAATTAATTATTTTAATTCATTAAAAWTCAAATTAGAGTAGGGTAATGAGAAATAAAACGATTGATGAACCTTGACAATTTCCTCGGTAGGGGTCTCCACTGTGTTTCCTGAATCAGATCTCTTTTCAATGTTCACARAAGTTCTGCAGATAATGTTCTGTTCTCACACTGAAACGTCATAAATATTTAAAGGAAAATTGAAGTGTCATTGTGTGATGCTATTCTTCATTGGTGACAAGGAACTTTCAACTTATGTTTAATCACTTTTTGAATTCCCAGGTTCCAGGCGCTCTGGGAAACTCATTGTGCAGCAGTTGTTCCAAGTATTGCATTGCTAAAGACATTGTGTGTTGCAGTTTCCTATACAGTCATCCTATATTTTTAACTTCATATTTTCTCTTGTTATTTTTATGTGTATKATTGGATTACCTGAGAAATAATGCACATCCCAATAGCAGTCCCAGAATCACATGGTCTAAGTCTGAAGCCATAAAAATTGCTGTCTCGGTGATTCCATTAGGCACAGCAGCCATTAAGGAATGAAGACCTATTATGCCAAAATTTATTTAAATGAAAATAATTGCTAGAGATAATACAAAAGCATCTCCTGTAAGTAACATTGTTCACCAGCCATGTTCCCTTCTTTACACAACAAAGTGGAGKGGATCAGAGCACTTGATCTTTAATAATGGTGAGATGGAGCTACCATTACAGTGTTCAATGAGATGGGAAATAGGTGCAGYATTTTGTTACTGTTATCACCTCTTTTGATCCATTATATCGCATACCTTGATTAGGTCRTGTTGGTATTTTCAGCTCCCACTATCTTACTGTTAGAGGTATGGGGATAGTGCTATGGGTTGATGATCTTGCATTTTAGAAGGCACTTTAATCACTATCAAAACAAGAAAGAATTTACAGACTAAACTTCAAGTGTGGCAGAAGGAAGAAAGCTTAAAATCTGAGGTTGATTACCAATCCCACCAATAATTTGCTGCTAAATTAGCTGTTACTATCAAGGTACTTTTCTGATTATGCTTTTAACTTGGGTGGGGGGGGGTTCCTCCA
Source organism: Alauda arvensis (assembly GCA_902810485.1). Lineage (NCBI taxonomy): Eukaryota > Metazoa > Chordata > Aves > Passeriformes > Alaudidae > Alauda > Alauda arvensis. The sequence continues at coordinate 208,152 of CADDXX010000139.1, read as the reverse complement.
TTATCAGGATGGCAGCTGACTTCTGCACTATTTCTGGAAGGCAGCTGTGAGTCTCTGGCTGTGCTGTATGTTCCTAACCTAAATTTTCTTAGACTAAGAAAATTTACCATGGTAGTCAAAGACATCAGGTTTGATCATGAATAAATTCAGGCTTCCTCCTAGGGTATATAAAATGCAATTTAGTAACGTTTCAGGATCTCAGAACCACTGCTTCCACCTAGACTGTGTATTGCATATTGAAAAATTGGAAAATACCCAGCTGCACCTCTTTAACACGTATTTATCTATATTCTATGTTCCTGCTGTGCAACTTAAATCATAGAGTTTACATTTGCATGTGTAGTTCCAGCTTCCAGTTCAGAACTCTAGGCTGTGATTAACAGCATTAATAAGTGAAACCAGGGGTCTTTGGACAAGATGTAAGACTAAGAATAGAGTTTAGATATTCCAAGGGCATGGTCAGCAAAACATGATTTTTAAATTTCACGTGCTTGAAGCATGTGAACAAAGCTAAAGGAAAGGAAATTGTCTACTAAAAATAACTCCATGGCTAATACTGCAGCTGTATTAATGCTGTGCTGCCTGACCAAACCTGATGTACTATTTTAAAAAAATTCCCTATGACTATTTTTATTATTATTTTGTAGGCAGGAATAGAAAAAAAAAAGAAATATAACTCAGTGAAGTGGGAATTAATATGGGGTATCTTTTCTTTTTAGTTTTATTAGATGTTATGTGTGTTATTGAAAAAAACTCAAGGGGTCACCTGAAGTGGAATTTTCTGTTTCTTAATATCCTGCTGCAGGGTCCCTGGGCTCTGGCAGGAAAAGGCTTGTCACAGAAGAAAAGCATTCATTAGAATTTCATATTTTATTGTCCTGAAGGAGCTAAAGACTTTTCCCTTAAAGCAAGATCCCTTCATCCCTTCATTGTTCCAGGGCCTGGTGCTGTTTAACATCTAACAGCACTGCCAGTGGGACTGAGAGCACCCTCAGCAAGTCTGCAGGTGCCACCAAGTGAGCAATGCAGTGGATTCACTGGAGGGAAGGGATGCCAWCCACTGGGACCCTGACAGCAGTGAAGGGTCATGAGGTTCAACAGGGCCAGGTGCAAGGTCCAGCACATGGGTCAAGAMAATCCCCAATGTCAGTACAGACAGGGGAATAAATGGATTGATTKCAGCCCTGTGGAGGAGGGCTTAGGGATACTGGTGAATGATAAATTGAGCATGCACTAGCACTGTGCAGTTGTGGCCCAGAAACCCATCTATGCCCTGGGCTGCATCCAAAGCAGCATGGCCAGCAGGGTGAGGRAGGYGATTCTTTTTGTGTGGTAGGCTGTTGTATGGCAGAGAAGTTCTTTTCCTTGAGTCTTGCTGCCAGTCTCTTGAGTATGAGACCCYTGAACTTAAATCCACATTGCACATGTTTCTTTTTAAAAACTTCTCTACAATTAAAAATAATGTTGATTTACAATTAGTAACTTTACTGCTCTCATGTAGCTTGAATTCCCATTCTCCATCTAAAGAAGTCAATTAAGCTGTCAGTTACCACTTCTCAGACAAGATGGCATCAGTTCAATTTCCTCAGGTCTGGGGAATATGCAATAGCTGTAATTGTTGGCTACAAGTGTTTACATCAGCCAAAGAACTATTAGCCTCCTTTAATTGCTGGTAGCAACTCAGTTTCCCCACTGCAGACAATTAATACAGTCTGTTCTCACCCCACAGCAGTCTGTGACCCACTTTGAACTTTTTCATGGGCCATTAGGGGCTGTGTTTGTGAAACACAGAGATTGAAAGGAGTGAAAATGTTTTTAGGGAAGAAAATAGAAAAYGCTCTATAGTGTGTTCATGCAAGGAAAGAGGTATCCCAAACTTCTGCAACCTTTGTCTCATTTTCACTAGCTAGAAYTAGGACAGTCCAAATAAAACCTTTAAAATCTCCTCCCTTGGTGTGAGTAGAGGACCCAGGATCTCTACTCCCATGAGATGTATCAGAAATTCTTTTCCCTCAGCTCTCATGCTAACTTCATCAGTGATCATATTTGAATGAAATTCTGTTGAGAAATACATTGCTACTGCTTCTTTTTTTTTTCTATCTATTTTTCTTTTTTCTTCTTTTTTTTTTCTTTTTTTCTTTCCCTGTGTTGTCTGGACCAAAAAGCTTTGCAAATTGTAAATTAATTCCATAATTCCATAATAATAGCCAGTGTTGATAGGATGATGCAGGAGTAAGTTCTGGTCCCACCAACATGTGCTTGACTTGTGCAAACATACAGGAGGAGAGAGGCTGAAATCAAACTGGCTTTATTGTTGTTTTCTTTGGCTGCTGTCTGTCACTATGCTCTCCTCTGTAACACCTCAGCATCAGCAACAATGCTCTTATTTACCAGACTATGAAGTGYTTTTGTTCAGACTATATGGATGACATTTTTATCTACAGTAGGGCTYAAACTAAAATTTTTCATTAATGCTCCACTTATTCTAAGAACTAGTAATATACTGTGATTATTTCTTGCTCTTTGATGTTGGTTTGGGGGGCAATGGAGGTAATGGGAATATATTGTGGTAGTTTTTAATRGCAATTTCATGAATAGGTTCTAATTCACAGCTTCTTTTTGAATTAGATTTACTTCCCTGGGACGTGTTCAAAAGTAATGGATATAAATGTAAAAAACCAATATCCATATTCTTCTATCTCTTATCCTGTCAGAGGCAGAAATCAATCTCTGCTCCTCAGCTCAAACCTTTGATAATAATACAACAGAGACATAAAAGGGGCTTGATCTCTTACTGCTTTCCTGTCTCTGTCTAGCTTTCCATCTGGAAAAATATTTAATTTTCAAAACAGTCAAAAGTCTCCCTTGATTCCCTTCTACAGGTGAGAGAACTTACAAATGAACTTGTCAGACTGAAGTATCCTGGTGCTGCTATCAAAAAAATTCATCTGATGCAGCAAAGTGCCAAAGTCTTTTGGCTACACACAGGGAGAAACTTTTGTATTTTTCTTGTGAGTGCGTAAGGGATTATTGGCCCAGGGTTGAGAACCTGGCAGGGAGAATTTCTATATTCTGGATAAATGTCAAAATAGAAGCAAATCTCTATACAACATACTCTAGATTCCTAGTTACTGCTGCTGGCTTTTACTGAAGCTCCTTTTATTTCATTATGGACTATAAATTATTCCAACAATAACCTAATGCCTCCCCCCCATTCCACATGTGCACCCCAGAACTCAAAGGAAACTGTTGGCTTTCCATGAGACAGTAGACTGTTTCCCATGCACAGGCTTTTATCTAATGGTGCATGAATCAGTTTCTGAATGGGAAAAATATCCACCACAAATGACTTTAAAAATGGACATTTATATTCAGTGAAGAATTTCCTGTTGAATGTTTAYGCATTGGATTTGTTGTATTGTGACTTAGTAGCAGGAATACACTCAAACTTCAGGAGAAAAACTCATGATATAACTAGAGCTGTGCAGCTGTCAACTAAAACCAGAATTGTTGCTGCTAGTAATAGACTACAAGCTTAATACTAATCACACAAAGTCTCCATCCTGGYCTAGAATCATTGAATCATGGAATGTCTGGAGTTGGAAGGGAGCCACAAGGATCATAGAGCCCAAMTTCTGGATCTATTGTGYTCTTGTATCAACTTATATGGACTTGCTTTGTGAGTCAAGAGCTTGATACATAGTGTCTCCCCTTGTGATACGGTGTTTATATGTGGGGCAGTTATAAAGGTCTTGAAAATATGATCCAAGGGTGGAAACAGGTCTCTAGAAAATCAGTAACTCCCTGGTAGTCAAGCATTGCACACTGAGAGTGTTCCTAAGAGCTAGGAGGTAACAAGAGAAAAAAATGCAGCAGTGAAACCAGAAAATGTAACTGAGCAATAGGAGAGGGCACTTGGTGCAGTTTGGGAAAGCAAYATCTTCAAGCATCAGGCAGCACGTGGATAACTGGATGGAAGTGTCCAGAAGCCAAAATACAGTATGAAGAGACAAGGCTTCAAACGGTGTGGGAGATGATTCTCCCTGGGGGAGTGGGCTGCCTACTCTGTCTGACTGCTTGTAGGATCCTGGGGCTCCTTCTGCCTGCCCACCCCAGGAACCCTGACTCTTCGAGGTCCCTTTTGACCTGCCAGCTGATCATTTGGGGCTGTGTGCAGCAGCATTATGGTATTTCTACATGTGTTTTTTTCCCCACATATTGTGCTCTGTAATGATCTTACCCCTCAATAGAGCATTGCTGCATTTAAACTTCATTTTCCTAGTTCCCATTAAGCATGATTTGGGTTAAYTGGGATAAAGTGGTGGCAGTATGTRTATASTGCTRTTCATAACACTACATGTACTGTATGTTTTCTTCTTCTGTTTTAATAAACTCCAAGAGTTGTCTTTGCCACTACTTCTAAGAGCTTGTTTCTAACCCGTCTTTTCTGTGCCACCAGCTCTGCAAGCTTTATCTTGAATGCTGATTTGGTTGAGAGTCTGGAAAAGATCAGCACTGAAAAGAAAGRCAATATGACTAAACATATTTGCACAAACCTTATCGATTTTCAGTAGGGATGCTAGAGCTGTGAAACATCATTCATCATTTTTAGTTGATTTTTTGTGTGTGCTGTGGTACTTGTGTCACCACCCAGCAGTATCTAATTAAAACCAGTGCTTACACAGGACAAGTATCTCTGATTTCCTTAAAAGGAAGTCTGTGCTCCAAGACYCCAGACAGTTTTGAAACCACAATATTTAATGCAAAATGAGATTTGTAAATAAGTYGTTTGTATAAATGAGACAAAATCTTCCAGTTTGAGAAATTATTTTCATAAGAAAGTATTTTAAAATAAATTTTTCAAAATGATACATTGTTCTAAAACTTTCATAAGAGTGAAAATAGTTTGGATGGCTACAATGCAAATTATTAAGATTAATATCTGACTACTTCAGTAGCTGTGAACAGTGGGCATTTTTCCAGGTGGACAATATAGCAGATTTGGCATGTCTCTAATAAAAGGAAGTMATGAATAAATCTGAATAGCAGTTGTGGTAGAAATCTGAAAAGCAGGAAGGATAACTTTATTAATAGTTTRGGTTCACGGTTTAAAAACTTTGTAAGTAGGACAAAGGATTTGCTTTCCAATAATGTCCTACGCACTAATAGTGACCATCTCTGTTCMTATTTTAAAAAAATCCAGAAGGAAACTAAAATGTATAGAACATCTTTTTGCCAGATTTTATTATTTAATTAGAAACAAAGAATTTAACCTCCCCATGGCTCCTGTCTGGATAAAATTTGGATCAGACAGATGAGTAATCCTCATTTGTAGCAGTCTTGGTGTTGTGATTATAAAAGCACAATCAAGTGATCCACCATTCAAGATTAGATTAAAAACAAACAAACAAAAAAAAAAACAAAACTAGATCTACTTGTTCTATCATGGGTCAGTTCAAAAGGGATTCTATTGTTCCACTCATGCTGGAGAACCTGTGTGCAGGTGATAACACTACACAGACATTGGGTTTAACTTACAGAGTTAGTTTCTTGGYTGCTGATGAAAGGCATATGTATATAATGACAATTATTTTTTGCTTTATGAAGTTGACATGACATTTGTGCCATATACAATAYGCTTTGTACCAAATTGTTTTGAATTTCTATCAACCATTCCCATGCTATGTGGCGTGTTGGCAGAGAGCTTATGCAATGTGGTAAAACAATCATGTTCAATACCTAGGTACCAAAACCGGAGAAGTGCCGTCCAAAGTTCTTATGTTCAAACATGGAAAAGTGTGTGGCATTGTATACTCGGGTGTCTTCTAGCAAGATTGTGGTTTGGCTTTTACTTTCTCTTATGGCTGGCTCAGCCTTCTGATTTTAAGATTGTATTTAAAAATAGTTTTTACTATATTTTAATTACCTTGGTTAAAGATGTTTTTACTTTGCGCTTGAACTTTTAGGTGGGCTTTTTTTTTTTATAACAGTTTTACATTTTAGTTTCTCAGTATTTATTTTAGCTTGCATACTATTAAGAATGTTGGTTTCCAACAGCCAGGCCAAGTTTCCAGAAGTGTTCGATAGTTTCATGTGACACAATTTTTGGGTGACCTATCTGAGATACTTTGTTCTCAGAAACATTTAGGACCCTTAGCTGCTCTTGAAACCAAGTGTKAAGGAAACGTATTAGACCCAAGTTTGCCAGCTTGGATGTCAGAGGGGTTCCTTTAATTTGTTACTAAACAATAACCTGTTGTACACCAAATCCTGTTCCTTGACTGCCTGACAGTGATTCCAAGATCCTGATAATGCTTGACTACTTAGGAAGCTCCCAAAGATTCAGTTTTATGTCAACAGATCATCTCAGCAAATACAGCAGACTCATTGTTTGATTTGTTCCTCATTCTTTTATTTTTTCTTTTCMTGTGTGCACATACCCCCACCTCTGWGCATATCTACTAGAGATCAGGAGACACTGAACTATTAACTGTTACTTAGATTATGGAACAGACACTCACTTTTAAAATTCATTGCTAGCAGAAGTAAGGAATGTGCCAACATTGGGGACTTTTAAATCTAAATTTAGGAGCTACTTATTTCATTCACCATTTTTAAAATATTTGTTTTGGGTCTAGCCTGTGGCTTGGCAGTTGCATGTGGCATGCTTCAGTGTGAGGAAATCGAATCTCAGAAAGGCTGAAAATTTACTGGATCCCCAGAATTCAGTTTGAGAACTGAATTTTGGTTCTAATTTAGGATCCCCATCTTGCTCCTTTCTTGAATTGCAGAGAGCTCATACAAGCCTGGGGTCTGGGGACAGCCCTGGAGAGCAGCTTTTCTTGGGGAAGCTGCCTTTCTCCCCTGAAGCAAGAAATGCATTTCCAGAGTGTGTTAATCCTCGCCTGTGGTCAGTTTTCTTGACAGCACATTGAATGTGCTTTTGAATTTGCTTTTGGGTAACTTGGACTGAATATACAAAAGAAGGGGGAGAGAGAAGAAAGGTGGAAAACTGCCTTCTGGGTAATTCAGAAACAACCAAACCTTCCTACATCAACCAAACCACCTTCTTTATTGTGAGCAGCTGCTGTATTAGGAACAAAAAAGGGACACTCTAAGATTAAATACAAAAGCTATTTTAATAAGTTAGTAGAGGACACACTACAATGATCACAAAATGAAAAGATATTTAATACATGGTTTTGAGCACAGTAAAAYAGCAGTACTAAACCTATCTCTTCATAAATACTTAATGCTACCAATGGTGATATGTATGACATTAAAAATTCTTTAACACGCAACATGCAATGTAACTTCATTAATATTACTCCCAAGTATTGAAATTTTAGTACTATKCTGACATAAGTTCTGTTCTTCTGCTACTAACTTTCCTTTTGATCTTTTTTCTCTCCTAACCTTTTGGAAGTCAGTTCAATCTGTTGGGTTATATGCCCTTCATGAGGCTTTGCTGTGCAGTTGAAATAAGGTGGGGTTCTGGCTCTTTGAATCAGATCAGTCCCTCCCATGTTTACCTGCATGGTGAAGACATCAGCAATCATGTGTGGGTAGGACAATGGCATCCATCTGTCCTGACAGAAGCTGAAATAACCTGGGAAATAGAAGGAATTTAGAGAGTTTCAAAATGATGTAATGCTTTTTRTATTTTGTACAATGTGCAATTTTGTACAATGCTATTGTAATGTTTAGCACATGTTCTGTGATCATCCGTGTTCACATCAGAGCGTATTCCTGGCTAGGAAGGAAGCACATGCTTGTTTTCATTAGGCTTTGAAATGGTTTATTCCCAGGGTGCTGTCAGGTTTTCACACAATGGAAAAGGAGTAGTCAGCTCTCCAGGGACACACTGATCTCTTAGGTGAAAACAGACCATCTGGAGGGGGAACATCTGAACAAGGAGCAGGTGCTGTTTAGCTGACGCAGCAGGATTTTGCTGGTCAATAGAGGCCTTGACACACTTCCCTCCTGGGCTGCTGGGTTATGGCCTTGCTGCTGGATGCCACCAGATAACGTCACTCTTGGATCCAGCTGGAAAGAAGAGTAAGAAGTCTGTCTGGCAAAACCCATGAGGAAGTGGGTGCATGAGGGAGAGGGGAAGACACGATCAACCAGGCTACATTAACAACARTCCTAAGAAAAACCAACCCAAAGCAAAAACCTTCAGCAGGGAAAGCATGATTATCACTTTTAAATTAATGAACTGTGAATCCGTAGTATGGAATTAATTGCTTGGTATTTTTCACCGAGGACATTTTCATGTACTCCTAGAATTATTATTTTTTTTTTAAAAACCCACTCTTTAATAGCTGTGGTTTTCTAAAGAGAATCATATTGAAAATKGAATTGACAGGTCTTGATTCTCTTCCTGAAGTCATCACCCATATTCTAGAGGGAATTTCTACAGTTTGGCTAAACATTAGACATTAAATATTTAATAGAGAAGAGAAGCAATTCAGAAATACTTGGAAACAGGCTTKTACCTTATAGCAATTATGATGTCCCTGAGCTACCCTTAAACAAAGAGCTTTGTTCTTCTAAAGCAATTACCAGAAATTTTTAAAAAAACAAAACCMAGAGAAAAAACAATGCAAMACAAGAGCAAACTTAATGCCAGTAAAATTTAAAAGGGCACATTTTTCTCCAGAATATTTCTGGTTTAAGCACTAGATGAGTATTTGGTTATCTTACATGTAAGATACATTACAGAAGGAATGGCAAGCTGTCAATCAGTTTTCTTGAACTTTCAAAAAATATTTTTCTCTGACATATGAACAATAAAACTGAACATGAGCATAATTTGTTTGCTCTGAAATTGAAGACATTTAGGTGTTTTTGTTTTGTAAATACAGCTAAGATGAAATCACTGAAAGATTTTGGTGCTGCAGAAAAGGAGTGTGTCAGTGGAGACATTAAATAGTTAAAGCTAAGTGGTCATTAAAGCTATTGTCTGAATAGCCACCACATGAGATTTTTCATTTAGTCAAGAAAGACAGCTGAAGAAAGGGTCTGGGAGTCAAGTACAGTTAAATCTCTGCTTGAATTTGTGGGTGTAAATATTTGCAAGATCAAGACCKTAATGGTTTCTCTATTAAACAGATCATTATTTTGCTTATATTACACATCTGATCACTGAAGTTCCAATAGGAAATKAAGATTATTCCATTTGGCTTGTTGTTAGRWTCAGATATATACATATATAGATTTACTCAAACCTWAATACCTTAATGTTTATGAAATTATATTCTACCAACAATTCATATTCATAMAAAATGATGTGCCATTGGGGAACAAAAAAGATCAACTCCACTTTTTTTCAGGGGTGGGTAGGTTATTATTCAGGTTTACTRAACAGTCTTATTTAGTCTGTTTCCATGGTATAAAAGTTATCTGTTTTTGATTGTTTTGGTTCAGGTTTGTCTRTGTAATCAATGAATTATGTAGAAACATAAACTTTTGCAGTATTGATAGTACAATTCTGAATTCCCACCTCACATGCCAACACTATCACCTTATTATTATGATTTCGTCATGTTTCCTAACTTGCTTAGCACTCCCTTTCATATATTTGAACATGAGGTAGGTAGATATCCAATTATACAACTATACAATTAAAGTTAGATGGCAGGCATGATGATRAAGGGCATGYGAAATCACATARAGMATAGAAGAAAAAAATAAAGACAGGAGTGAGTAAAAGCTGGTCATAAAACAAAGTGAGAACACACAATTAATTGAAGGGGAAACCTATCTTCTCCTTCACCATTATAGTCCCTTGGTCTGGATTTTTCAGAATGGCTCAGTGGACTAAATCTAAACTGATTTTGTTTCTCTGAGTGCAGSGAAGAAAATCTGACTAGAGCAGTGACCTTTACCTACAGCATAGACCCAACAACTTTGTGGGGAATTTAGTAAAGGGAAACTGTAYTGATTATGAAATTTACAGATGGAACTCTCTGTAAGACTTTAAGACTGCCAGTTTACCTCTAAGTGGCTACCAAAGTATGTTCTGTCTAAAATTGCTTCCAGGAGGACAGCAGCGTTATTACTGAGCACACTGCCCTGCATCAGGACCAGGGGCTCATCTTGTCATTGCAAAATAAGCTGAAGATGGATAGAACTTCAAAAATAAGATGTATTTCTGAGCTCACTCTTTAGAAAGCCCTATAAATATTACACTAGCCATGCTCCAAAAAGTGTAATAACTTTATTGGAAAAGCTGAGCTGCAGCACAATTACTCTTGCACTATATAAATGTGGGACTCCACAAGTTGTGTATGAAACCAAAGGGGAGACAGCCGACCCAAATTAGGAACATAGCAGCTCAAGAGTTTTCCAAAAAGCATTTCAGGGATGTTCACAGAGAACTTTTCCCAGAAATGCTGGCTTATATATCACTGTTGTGAAGGAGCAATAGCAACTTCCAATAGCATGTTGCTGGCACAACTTTAATATATTCTGATTTTGTAATGATATCCATAGTACATTACATCTTCATTTTGAAAACCCATTATGCCCACTGGAACAGAGCTTCAGGTCAAGTGAAGAATAAGATATTAGTGATTTTCCATTACACCTGTAAGTACCCTTTGAAACAAAGCACTTGAAAACTTTCACCACTTTCTTACAATAAAAATGAGAACATTTCTACTTTAAAGTTGCCAGAAAAAATGGGGGAGAGCAAGTGCTCTCATCAGTATCAAAACCTGGAGCGTCCACATTTGCAATATATCTTAGCACTCATGGCAAGAAATGTACTGAGGCACTGACCTATCAAAGCCATAGTTAAGTTTCTCAGGTAGAAGAAAATTGATTTCCCTGTTCCCCACTCTGTGCCTCAAGAGAGGAGGTTGTGGGTGGGAGAGAAGTTGGGAGGAGACAGAGCTGGGACAGCTGATCCAAGCTGACTGAGATGTTATTTCATGCTAACACCACCCTCAGCAATAAAACCAAAGACTTTGGGGGAAGTAAGCATTGCTTTGAGGCTTGCTGAGCATTTGTCTGCTTGTGGGAGGTGATGAGTGCCTGTGCATTTGTTTTCACCCTCTTTTAACGTTCCTTCACTTGTTGAATTGTTTTTATCCTGTTTTTATCTTAGTGTCTTTGCATTTGCTATTACTTTTGGCCAGCTAGGTGACCAAACTATTGCCTAAAAAGCCAAAGGAGTCTTCCTGGAGACAACATTAGCTCTCCTATTTTTGTCATTATGTAAAGGATGAAATTTTTCAGTAACATGACATACCCTGAACTGTCAATTGCTGAAGTGAATAAGACTTGCAGGTGGCTGGCTGGGTACATTATATATACCTTCCTTTCAGAAATGAATTTTAATATATAGTTTCCCTACTGGCTTGATAGATCCCTCTTGTAAATTCAAGCTAGTTCCACTGCACTCAAGATACATTCCATTTACACAGGCTCTGGAAACATGTCTGCAACTGGAATATCAGTGCAGATTGTCAGGATGGATTACTGCATGCCCATCATGTTTTCAGTGGTCTCACTTCCCCACAGGCCAGAAGTGGGTGCAGCACAGTGCTTTGTTTTGACACTYGTAAAATGTCAGGCAATGCCCAGCTTTGTACTTGCTTCACATCCTGTTTGCAGAAGACAATCAGCTCTATTAAAAGCCTGTCTCAAATCAGCCAGGGAAGGCAATGTTAAACAAATTGCTATAAAATAATATGCAATATGCTAGGATTCTGTTCTTCTGGCTTGTTTTCTTATCAAAGCAAATGAAATCCAAATTTTTTGATGTCAATTTACTGGACATGACATGACAATTTTGTTAGTATTTTATAGTTAAATTCTTACCATTAGATTTGATTTCTTTATGACTTTAACATCACATTGAATCAGAGTTCTTTCTCTTTTTTTGACCATTGAGCCTGGGGCTTCTGGTCCTGTTCTACTGCAAACTGCAAAGGCAAACCTCATTACACAACTGTTTTTCAGTAAAAATATTTTTAACAGAGTCATTAAAAAAGCTACTTTTATGGAAAAAGCCATCAAACAGTTTATATGTTGTAAAGAAACAGAAGTATTACATGGTGTCTGCATGTTCCATATGTAACTATCTGGCTCTTCAAARGAAAACACACAGGCACCAAAGTTTTAATGTTCAAATTACTATGTCTTGTGACTACTAGAAATGATATATTTTCTAATAACTTYTTCACCATCACATTTTGACCCAGCTATAGTGAGCTCTGATACTTTCACTGTATCTTAAAATCAGAAAAAAACCCCTTATTTAAATTGCATTTTGTCACAGGTCCTGATTCTGGAAAGTACATTAAATTCTATTCTGCTCCATGCCTCTCRTTAGACAACTTATCCTTTATCTGTTAGTCATAGGCTTTTTGTAGATTATTTTACCAATACAAGAGTTTTCCAGATACTCTGTACTAGCCTTATTTCTGGCATTAAGAACACAATCCTTGAAAAAATTCCTCTGCTATGGAACTGAATGGATGGATTTCGTATGGAAGGAAGAACAAATGCCTTAATAACAATAGTAATAATAAKAGTAAGTAATAATTTGTTGTCCAATGTTTGAGGAATTCTGGAAACACAAGTACTATTTTATGTTTGTAAAGTGCAAATTTACTTCAACTTGCCAGCAGAGTGTGCAGGATGTCCAAGTTCTTCCGTCACCCCTGGATATGATATGTAACAGTAGGAAAATTACAACCTCCAAACCAAAACTGAACTTTTTTGGTCTTCAAGTTCTAATTTGCCAATTTTCAGTGTGACTTTGGCTAGAAAGCCACGTGCTGACTGACAGAACCTCGCTCTCTGTGAGAAACAGGTGTCTGATGTGCAGCTATGCCACTTGCTATCACTCCCTGCTGCTTCCAGTCATGACTAGCCCCGATCCACACATCCAACACTCCCTGCTGTAACCAGCTAGAAAAAAATTTTTTTTCCTGTAGTGCTTATTTTTTGCATGCTTTCCATATCAAATTTTCAATCCTGTCCTGAAACAAATCTTATCCTTTTGAATGTCCTTCAGTGAGATTTTCTTTTCCATGTAYGTGTGAAGGTTATCAGACAATGAAATGCCTTGCCGCCTTCTGTGTGATATCCAGGAATGGTCAATCAGTGTTTGGCTAAGAACTGTTCCAACTAGTTCATGTTCCACCATTAAGTCTGAAACTTTGGCTCTTCAAATTTAATGTTCCACAATTTAACACAAAATAAAAGCTGTATTTTATTAACATAGTCTTTATGAGGTCTGCCTCTGAAATGGCTGCTTTCTGTGGGAAAAGTTTAGTTGCTCAATATGTTGTCCCCATCCTTTCAGCTGCATGACTGAAATTGATTTTTCTACTCATGTAGAGCCCTAGAAACAAGACCTATTATTCTGGTAACATTCAGTTTCTTCTTGTGCCTGTCACTCTGTACTTTCTGGCAAAGGCCTGTTTCCTCACTCTCAGTAGCTTGAAAACTTAAATATAAATAYTTCTACTAAAAAAACAGAGGTCATGACAGTCAAAATAGTGCAAGGAAAATGGGAAGGTAATTATAGTGAATGTCTGCTTGTATAAAGCATATGCCAACAATGTAAATGTCTCCTGAATTCATAAAAAAATTGTTACTATTATTTTAACATTAACATTTGAGTCCTCTAATTTTTAGYAAAATTAATGTTCACTTGTCCTTTGAAAGAACTTTTAACACCCTTTATAACCATTCATTATTTAACATTTGGAACTAAACTAACCTTTTCAAATGTGCTTGTTACTATGCTAAAATATGGAACTCAACAGGTAAAGTTTCAAGAACTTGGCAATGAGGACAATGGTGGGAGTTAGAATGGAAAAATTAGCTTTCCTTCAAACCAATGGTATGACAAGAAATGCCAGTGAAGACAATTGAGTTATGGGACACAGAGTTTGGAAGGACATTCATTCCCTTATCTGACTGAGACAGTTTATATGGTTGTGTAAGTACACACTGGTGAGGAGAACTTGGAAGACTGTTCACCTTTTCATATTTTATATCAGCTAATATCATGTTGGGACATTTCTTAGTTTAATGAAATAGTTTTCCTATAATAATTGTGCCTYATGAGCATACCATTCATTTCATGCTTAACAGCTTTGGAGAATTTGAAGAATTCAGCACTGTTCACTGATTATGGGATGGAAGCATTTTCTGGGACAGCAGAAATTTTACAGAAGTATTTAACATAATCCTTAGCTATCTATTTTCTGAAGAGACCTCATTTTATTTTGCTTAAAATTGATCCAAATCATACATTCTTCACCAAACTTTCCATTTCTACTATCCATTATATGCTTCCTTAGGGCATATAATGTGTAGCATATAACTGCGACTGGTATTCAAGATACAGCTACACTARTCATAATACTAATTTTAAACCCATCATCTTTATTTAGAAACACTTCTCTCATGTGCAACACGTTGCAGTTATCAACATTGAATTCCACCTGACTTTTTATTTCTCAACCACTCAGTACAACTTGGCAACTTCTTGCAGTCAGTTTTTGACTATCCTGAATAAGTTTATGGCAATCAACAGGAAACTGCCACTTTTCTATTCATCTTCTTGTTCAGGGCATTCAGCAAAACTGAACCCTCAATACAGGAAAATGCATTTGGTAATTGAACACCAAACTATTTTTGGTCAAGAGCATTTATTGTTGAATCTACAACTTATTGGAAGTCAGCCGTTTTTGGAATACAGAGATACAGTAAGCATCAGAGGATATACTCAGATCCTTTCCCTTCCTGGATCTTTTGGACTATGGAAGAAGAACTGGAACAAGGTATGTCTGCTGATCGGGAAATGCACTGAGATTTCTCTTACAGACTTAGATTCTAATTTCATTTCTAATTTGGAATGGCTCCCAGTACTCTCCAAGGCCTGCCTAAATGACTACAAGGTAAGTCTTTAAAATAATAAACCAAATTAGGGATTTAATAGTCTAAGATGTTAACTTTGAAATGACAGCTGTGATTTCTCCTTAGAGGCATTGCATGGGATATTGTCTGCATCACAGTGAGAAGGAAATTGCTAAGGTAACTCGCTGCATTCCGGGAAGCATTAATGAATACTCAGCCAATTTTGCCTTCAAACTGTAGACAAAAGCAATCTTTGATGCAGCTCCTTGACCAGATAATAATGATATGTGTTTGTGACTGAAATTAACCTAATGTGTGTCATATCTGAGGAAGGCCACAGAGATTTTAGTTCTTAGTGGGATTTTTTCTTTCTGCAGCATTCTGACTCCAGGCAAGTSTGGGGCAACTCTCTTCTACCCCTAAGGGATAATTTGTATGCTAAGCAACCCCAAGTCTGGTTGTGCATTCAAGCCAATTTGCATAATAATGTATGCTGTAGGTAAATATGTCCTCCTGCTCTGAATCTGTTGCACAGAAGGTGAGGACAAGTGACACCTTGAAAGATCAGAACTCACAAGTTCCCAGCTCTCAATCATGTTATATCACCAAATTGTACACGAAGCCAAGGAACTCAAGGTTTTGCATCTGACATAGTGCTGAATTTGCAAGAGAGAAGGGTGTTTAAATTAGTGTTCTTGTTGGATATGTGTGCAGAGGCAAACAGCAGCACTGGCTCCTTTACCATGTTACAGTTTGCCCTACGGAGTGATCTCAAAGCAACCAGCTGAGTTGCTCTTGAATGAAGCTGGACTAGAAGGTGTTTTAGGAGTGAATATAAAATGTTGTTAAGAGCTAGTCTGATGTAAAATGCCTGAAATACATATGGAGCAGATCTTGGCTCTGCACCAGCTATTTCACATCACAGTTCTGCTTCTCTTACGCTGTACTACTTGTTTATGTAGACATAGTCCTACTGCTCAAAGGTTTAAAGGAGCTGTTATGAAACTGGTATATTGTAGTAGTGCCTTTMTGGGTTTTAGAGTAATTGTGAGGAGAACAGAGAGAAGTTAGGTCTGACTTCAATACAAATGAACAATCTGCTTTCTCAACAAAAGAAACTACTTCTAGTACTTACCACGTAGGTGTGCACCAAACCTCCTCTTTAGTGTAGGGAAGCATGCTGTAGTTACTATTCAAAATGTCAATGAGTTAAGTTTGAAATATAATGGAAGGTTAGTGAAAATCACACCTCTGCTCAGTAACACTRCATTCCATCTCTTTCCTCTCTTTTCATTCCCTTTCCTATTATTTACTTTCTGAAATACATTCAAAATGTATTTACCAGTTTAGCCTGGAAGGAATGTGGGATATCAGTTTGRTAGTTGGCTCAGCCATGTGTTTCCTCTGTGGTTTGGTCGTTCATCTGTGAGATGAGAATATTRCTTTATAAAGGTATTTAGTTATGGTGAAGCTCTCAGATATAAAACCTCTGCCTAAATTGTTCCACTTACCTTCTGCCTCTCTAGATTTGCTTTTTCTATCAATTTCCCCTCAGTGAATATTAAATAGATGCCTTTTCTATTTCTCATAGTGCAGCTTATCCACAATTCAAATAATGTAAAGCAYTGTTTGTTTATCTTGTTTATTCATTTGTCAGATGGCCTTGTCTATCTTGCACTATTTCCTTCTATGTGGCCATTGTTCTAGTAAGTTTCTGTTGTCTCTGCTGTCTGCTTGAGTTTCTTTTCTGAAATGACTTATCTGACACCTCTGACACATTGTCGTTGACTGATCAATGAATTTGARGACTAGAGATCATTATATAATGTGTTAAGAATTGGATTTTCAAGCTGAGGTCCTGTCTGCATTGAAGATATTCTTTTTTCTGAATGCTTCATGGCCTTTAAAACACTCAGGTACAGACTTTTTCTAGTCTTACTTTCTACTTGGGTCATTGATCTGTTTAGAGTCTACTTTGCAGACAGCTGAATCCGCAAAACTGGAAGTGSAGCAAACTGAATATATCTGGAGCTAGTTTTGCCACCAGAGAAATCACAAAGCGCTATTGTGCCTCCTGTCAATTTGTCAATCTGCATTCAGAATATTTCAGGGCTGACACCAATATGTTTGCTAGCTTGTCTCCCTTCAACAGTACAAAAGGAACTGCAGAAAAGCAAGATCATAGGCTCTTTCTGTATGAAGATTCTGTGCAACCAATAGGAAAGTAACAAGAGAAGAACAAAGTGGAGAGTAAAGCAATCCCAAACAGATAATTTAGCACACATACTGGAGTACCTACCCTGGTATACCAGGACACTGTGTCAAAAGAGGTCTGTGGAGACTGATAGAATAAAAAAACCTTCTTCCCTCTCATATAAGGAGCAGAAATAAAACCAGTACTTCCTGTATTTAATGTTTAAGACCCCTCTCAATATTTACTAGGTAACGTAATTTTGCTTTTCACACCTATTTTTAAACACCTATTAAGTCCCACTTAGTCCCTTGGCATTAACAAGGTATGTTGTAAAACTAATAGGATGCAAAATTAACCACTGTGTCATATTGTCATGTCAAGTTAAATATGCCTAGGAAGAAATTTGTTTTTTATTCTCTAGAAATACGAAAATTTTAAAAGAAAAATGTTTTTCTTTAAAAAAATTTTTAAATGGAAAAGTAAAAGACAGTTGAAAATATTTCATATTTTTGGAGCCATATATATTTACAGAGCCCTAAATCAATACTTATTTCACAGCTTTCTGGAACACTTTATGGTTGTGAATCTGCCTTATCTTTATATGGTAGATATTTTATGACTTCAGTTGTCCTGTAGAATAAGCTACACTAGTATTTATGCAATAGCTTCCCTTGATGTGCAGTGAGAAGTACAACAGTGAACCACTCAACAGTGTATGCTTCAGCAATCTGAAGGCTCAAAGACATAAATCAGATAGGMTCTCATTGCTGACCCAGATTTTTAAAAAGAAAGATTATACTCTACTTGTTGGTTTTTTAGTGRCTTCTGTCTCTCAAACATTATGTGTCTGAGCTGTACTCTTGGGATTGCCCTGTTGCMTACTGGGGTTGCCATGTTCGTTCCAACATCCTGAAAACTGAAAGCTTCATTTTCCAGATGTGCTTTTTGTCAGCCTGGGACATCTTGYAGGGCATTGCTGACTGCTGGAAGGGACTCAGTTCTTCAAGGGGTGTCCTCATTCCAGACTGATAAGAACATACAGCAGAGAATAACAAGAGGAAGTCTTTCAATGAATGTCCCCCTTCTCATGGCTTTTGTCTTTTTTTATATGTCACTGGTAAAATTTGTCTTGGGTGTTTGTTTGTGCCTTGTTTATTTCCTGGTTGCCTCAATATATGCTGTTCTCCCAAATTTATTTTTGCTTTGTCAACCTTCTGTTAGCCAGCCTGAACTTCTTAGGTGAGCTCTCARACCAACCCTCTGTCCAACTTCTTGTATTTTTGGAAGATCCTCTRTAAGGCTTTAAAGAAAAGAAGCAGCCCTGTAGGTTCCTGCCTCTTACTCYAGGCTGGGATGAACCTGCCCAGAACCTCCTAACTTAGAGGCAGGCTGCATAGTAAAAGAAGAACTCAAGACTGATCTAATTMCTAAAATAAAAGGAGTTGCAAAGGAAAAGCTTCTCCCAAATGCTTCTGTGCCTTGTTTCCCAAAGAAGTGTGGGCTCAGATGTGAAGGTGGGAGACCTCTGATGATGTCTTTGAGTGGCCCTGTCTCCAAATTTAGTCATCATCCATCTCAGATGTGAGTGAGCGTGACAGGCAGTTTGTGGGGGAAGAAAGGGGTGGATTTTGAAATAGGCTGTTGCAAAGCTGCCTCCAGATCTAACCAGACTCAGATCACATTCCAGAGGAGATCTCAAGAGCTGGAAACACTCAACACATGTTAAGCCTTTGGCAGAGGCTTTCAGAAAACTTATTGACTCTCCTGCTGCTGGGAAGCCAAACTGTATATTCTTATAAATATCACAAAAGATGAGCACCTGCAGACAGGACAGGGTGTATGTGTGTGCTCTCCTTCATCTTCTAAAGGGAAACAGACTCATGGAAGAAAAAGCATTACTTTATCAAAATTTTCTCACTAAAAAGCCATCACTTTCATTTGTGTGACCATACAGACACCTCTTGCACTTGTATACCTCTCTCTTCTACATTTTAAGAGGTTCAGAAAATACTTGGTGGCTACTGGGACTGTGGAAAAAMTCACAGYCTGAAGTAAAAATCTCTAAATGGGKTGGAATTGAAATAATGAGATGATAATTCTYCATTTATGACGTCCAGCTACACAGAGCACATAACTTTTGTTGCATAAATTGACTAGGAAATAACAACAATGGCATGATACCAAAAAGGATTATGTTGAAAACATATTTATGTTCTGTAACCTGACATGCAAACATAACAAAATACTATACTAATAACTAATATACTAGTATACTAATAACTGCAAAGTACTATTCAAAAACTTAATTCAGTTTTCTTTTTTGTTTTGTTTTGTTGTTGGTGGTGTTTTATTTTACTTCAGTTAATCATGCTGTAACAACAGCAAGCTTTACTGCCAGAAGACTTGTAGATAAGGGCTCTGAAATAGAATATCCTTGTCTAGTAGAAYTGAAGTTTGTTACAACTCTCATGTAATACTACTGATTGAGAAAATGGCCATGGTAAGAGAACTCAGTAGTAATAACTGATTTTGTATATTCTGAACTGGCTTGTGCTTTTCTAGTATTAAATCAGAAATTTCAAATATATTTTTTTAACTATATGTAAGCATAAAAATATTGCTGGGCTAGCCAGGAAGAAGTTATATTCTCAGAGGTTGCTTGCTTTCTATATAGGACAAATTTTTATATAACCTATCCTCTAGAGTTTGAAATATGACCAGTTTTCCTAAAGAGATGGAAAGGTAGAAATAAAAGAATGGAATAAAGCAAATAATATTATGCATTGATTACTTTGTGCTTACTTCTGTTTTCAGCTGTGCTCAGACTGTAAAAGTAATAAACAGATACTTGAAAAATCCCACTGTTACATATGAAAACAAAACAAGGACCTCTTTCCCTTACAGTGTTTTCAAATAAAGTTTAAAAGCACTAAGGCTTTTCTGTATCGACATTATGAGTTTTGTTTTCAAAGCTGAGTCCCAAAAGAATTGTGAACCTCTCACAGTAGCTTACCTTCCATAAAGCTTTAAATGTTTTTTTCTCAGGTGTATACTTTGTGCTRGCAACTTCTTGTGGTTTAGCAGAGGCACAGTCAAGCGTCTGTGAAGCTTTTTGGTTTTTCTTAGCTGAGCTTTTAAAGAYATAAAGAATTAACTCTGTTCCACTGCTCATACATCTGCTTTCTGGAAGAACCAGGCCTCTGAAATGTCTGCTGTTATCTCCTTCATCTCATTGTTTCCTAAGAGAAAGATGACATCTATCATGAATAAATTTCTCTCTTAGTAAAGGATGTTTCAGATTCACAAAGATTCTGTACCAAAACAATGTTACATGAAACAGTAAAATRGGTGTAATCCCTACAGCAAAGATCAACATCCACATAAAAGATTAGGATMGTTTAAAGGGTTTTGTTTGTCAATAATATATTTAGTCCTTAATATTTTCCTCTTAGTACATCATTTTGGATGTTTTTTTCAAAGTACATCTCCTATTTCTTCTCATCACTTTGCATTCCTAGTTTCTCTGGTGATGGACTAGTATATCAGAAGGACCAAAGAGACTTTGCTTATCCCTCTGCTGGGAAAATTTAGTGATGCACACATGCAAATTGTTTTATGCAATCTTTGTCAAAGTCCTTTGTTTCAAGTTTGTTTTCAAGCCCCCTTTTTTTTTTTTTTTTTTTTTTTTTGGAATAAGAAGCCTCATCCATTAAAAATTTTCCTTAAAATCTGCTGAAGTTTTGGACAACAAAGATAATGGTTCCTTCTGCTACAATTTCACGTGATTAACCGAGCTCCCTCATTATTCCCTGCACAGTATGTCTAGGCATTATTCTTGATTGCCACCTAAAAATTATGTAGTATTGCTGACATACTCTGTTTTGTACGCCCACATTATTTCCTGTTGGATCAAATGACACACAGAAGTCAATGGCTGCACTACAGATATTTGMTGTAAGCAAAACCTTTATTTAGAATTGTAGTTGGGAGGGTTTATCTTCTCCTAACTCACCAGTCACTCAGTTTCACCTGTACATAAATTAGGAACAAAATGTGTGTTAAACCAGAAATCAAGAATTTTTGTCTGTGCTCAAGGAAATGTTTCCTTTTGTATAAAAAAAAAAAGTTTCCTTTTGTATAATAAAAACATTTATCTTTCTAGAGACAGCTAATTTTCAACAATGTTAAAGTCAAGGATRTACAGAAGCCTTTCAGGTAAGACATGCTGCATCAATAAAATATCTAATGCAGAATAAACAATGCAGAAAGAATGAAGCATATTTAATCATTCCTGATTGACACAACAAATTCTGTGTAGATAAGAGATGATTGGATTATTTGTAGTAATATGAGCTACTGTGGAAAGATAAAACATATTTTCATAGCTAATTATTCTGTCTATGTTTCTTTTTCAATATACTTGAACTCCTACTGACATATGAATTTCTAGTATCATTATTTTTGTGGAGAGGGCTCAAGAAGTAGAATATAAAATTTATAGTAAAATTAGTTTGTGTGGTTTACAGATCAAAGAGCTTTGATAAATACCTTAAGGTTCTTGCTGTTATTTATTGATGCTTAAATTCTGCAGCCTAGCATTCATATTCCTATACCCTCAAAAACTTCCACAAAGGCCTATCACCCATAGAGCTGCATCAAAATTGTTGCCTTGAAACCACTGTTGCTTTTACCCCATGGCTGTCAGGTTASGTATCTTCCCTCCTCTCTAGTCCCCATCAATTTCCCATCTTGCAGTTCTTGTGGGTGTTTTAATTACAAGGTGGTATTAATTTTTGTTAATACTTTATGGTTTGGATATCCAAATAAGACTTTATTTTATGTCTTATCGGGAAAATAAAATAAATAAAATATCGTCTTCAGTTTTAAGGTGTTACCTCATGTAAAAATTTTGTTTGGGAATATCAAATATGTTMAAAAGAAATTTTAGCACATCCTTGGCTGACCAACAGAAACACAACAGTTTATAAAAAAGGTTTCAAAAAAGAAACCTTTTATACCAATAATTGCTGTCCTTTAACAGGAGCTTCCCTTAATTTCCATGAGTAACCAGTGGTGTGAAAGGCTGTCTGGTCAAAGTGGTCTCTAGTTTTAATGGAAAAAGTGGTTTTTAGAAGGAGGATTTAAGAAAAACCATGRAACACTTACAAGTCACTAGCTCTTCCACTGTATGGGATCCATGTTTGCCTTTGGTGAATGTCAGTGTCATTCCCACTAAACTTTTATTTGACATCTGTCAATGCCTCTGAAAAACCTGACTTCTTATTTGAATAGTCTTTCTCTTTCTCCCAAGGCTGGGTAAAAGTTGAAATGATACACTGTTCTAGGCTGAAAACTTGTAATGTTTTGTGGGTTCACTATTCTTCGGTGGGCAATTTTCTTCTAAATTAATTCAAATGTTTCTTGAGTTATCTTTTCTAAAATAATTGTCCTCCAAAATTATCTTTTAGGCTGAGTTATGACAGGAGCAGCAAATGTTCAAGCTRCTGAGACTGAAGAAGGCAAACTAAGCTAAAACCCCCTCTCCAAGCTGCATTCTGGGTTACAGCCCCCCAAGGAGCTTGCACACCTTCTTATCACTCCCCCTCCCAGGTTTTTCAATATTGCACAGTGAAGGATTTTACGTCACTTTTGCAGTGTCAGAGATGAGACCAAAGATATTAAGGAATCTTACATAGCAGGCTGCTGGGYTGATGAGATTAGCTTGAGCTTTGTCATTCCAGATTTGCTTTGCRCAGTTCAYGGCCATACTTTATGCTCTATCGATAAAACATATGTTTGTTTGTTCTACATCATCATCATGCACTTAAACATTGAGACATTATTGACTGCTTTCAGGTCTGCCCTCAGTGGCCCATCAAACTGAAAGCCTGAGAGCGTAATGATTCAAAACATTACTATATGCCTCTTAATGCAGTTTAAAATGCCCGTGGTAAAATACAGCGAGAGGGATTATATGGTTAAGCCCTTSTGGGTCCCTTCAGGGCGTGTGGCTGGGCTGTGCAGGCCCACTGGCACTGGCGGCCCTGGCGGCTGTGCTCTGTCCTTGCAGGGGGTGCCTCTCGCCAGCCCAGAGCCGTCACCCACAGCTGACACTCAAGGTTTTTCAGCTCTTTTCCTCCCTTCTAATTTCCTAATGGCGCCATTGGATGTGCACATGCAAGCTGGGGTGTGTAAAGCACCCACCGGCCTTTTCGGAGAACTGTGAGGAGAGCAGTAAATGGAGGAGTGAGCTAAATGAAAAAGCCTTAGTTAGCTTCGTGTCTGCCGGCTGCAGCGAAGTATCTGCTCTGCTGCCGGGAGCGGCTCCTCCCCCTCCTCCTCATCCGCTTGCGGCGTCTGTGGGACTGTTTCTGGCACCTTCCATGCCCCCATTCATCTCTGCCAGGCAGTGTTTTGCCCAATGTTTAGCTGTGTTCCCAGTGGTCTCCATGTGGGCTGTGGGGCTCAGCCATGCCCTGCAGTGTGTCCCCTGGAGCCAGCTGSAAGGGCTGTGGGCAGCGGGGACAGCTCGGGCTCCCCTCACGGCCCCGCAGCCCGGGAGTCCGGGCACCTGTGCTCAGCACAAAAAAGGGACAATAAACTGGTGAGCGAAGAGGCCATCACTGGGAACTGTAAGTAAAATTAAAGAAAAGCCCAGTTTGTTCTGTTTCAGCTAAGAGACACTCGAGTCTTTCGGCGCTGTTGTTTTGTTCAGCACTGTGATTAAACCCCCCGAAACTAAAGGATGTAGTTGTGGCCCTAAAAGCTCTACAGTAAATGTGCTTTGCAATGGTAAGGACCCCTTCGAGCACTCCCAAGATGTCCCCTTCCCCTCTTTAGAGGAAGGATTACTGTCTTTTTAWAGCCATGGATCCTGTACTCCCAAATCCAGAATCTTGCACAGAACTAATAGTTTCCATTTATGTGAAGTGAGGGCTGAACCATACATGGGATAATACCATGTTCTCTACAGGAATATAGGGCAGGGTGTTTTGTGGTGTTTTTTGTTTGGTTTTTTTTTCTTGTTTGTTTGTTTTTCCTCCTAACATTGATACCTGACTATGTAGCAGATCCTATTTAGCTTGCTCCTCCAGCAGCTCCAGAGCMAGGACAGCAAATGGATAGCATATCTGGGCAATATACAGTGCTAAGCTTAGAAAGAGCTAGGAAAAGACAAAATCCTATTCCTATAATTATGCCCAGAGTACTTACAAAGTGCTCATTGGTGCAGAACTGACTGCAAGAAATGTGAAATGCRCTTAACAGTGGCTGGCACTGTTGTATCATTCCTGTATTTTTAAATCACCATTCCTGATGCTGTAATATTTAGGGATGGGTGAGTTGGTTAAGACCACATAAGCATCTAACCTAAACATTTGAGGTTTGAAATAGTTTGGTTAGCTTCCCAGCTCCACTCCCAATTTTCATATGCTCCAGCACTTCCCTGTTGGGACAAATCCAGAAAGGGAAATATCAAAATACTGTGAGAGAGGCTGTTCTCTGAAATTTGGTGGCTCCAAGCCAGTGACCTGTTAACCCAGCAGCCAGATGAGCCATGGTCATAGGTAATGCTTCAGTACAATCCACAATGCACACCTTGTTCCATGGCTCTGCCTGAGTTTTCTAGTGTGCAACTGTTGGAACTTAGAGATGAGGCTTTACTTAGAAAATATTCCTGAAATTGCAAATAGCAAAATGTGTATACTTTAAAGTAGGCATGATATTGATTATTATAGAAAAATCCAAAATTGAAAACAAGAGAGAATGAAAGTTGTTACTCAGAATGCAAATATATCCATGTCAGAGAAAAAACACTTGATACACCAAGACAAGTAATGTCAYTCTTCAAAACAAAACTCTTTTTATTAAAGACATGTGATGGAAATTTTCTTGACTATTTAGGGGACCTGGACAACTGATAGAGCAAACTAAGATGACTGTTAAGGACTCTTTTCCAATAATTCCCAATTAGAAAAGCCCATAAATSAGCATTGAAACAAAGAGAATTCTCAGAAGAATTTCTTATTTTATAGGTTAAAAARCTGAACATGCCTGAAGTATCTTGCTTAGATACTTCTGGATTTAGAATTACTAAGTAAGAATAAACACTACTCATAAYTGAGTACTTTATCACCAAACTTTATCTTTGCATCTCTATCTCTGTATAAATATTACGTGAAAATATGGAGAACATCAGCTGCTCAATAAAATTTTTTATGCTTTTAAAGAGCAAGTTTTTATTGCAAAAAAATTWWWWAAAAAATCACCGTTTTGGTGCTTTTGGGACATCAGGTAGGGGTTAGTTGATACTTTTGGTTTCCTTTTTTCTGTTTGGTAGAAGTGGTTTTTCACTGTGCTAGTAAAGGGTTGTATCACTGAACTCCTGCTTTAGGACAGTTGTGATCTTAAACCAAATGAATCCCTTTATTTAGGACTTTGAAAGTTTTTGGGCTTTTGCTGAGCAGAAAGTCTCTAGATCTCCTGGTGAAGTTATTTGTCTTTGTGATACTGATTTTGTGTGTAATACTGCTGTTAATCAACTAGGTTGAATATAACCAAAATTCTGTGTAACTCTTGTAATATCTACATCCCAGAACAACCACTTGCAGCTTCCTAAGAGAGAGATGAAGGTGAGAACCTGTGGGATCTAATACCACTCTCATTAACTAAGAGCAAGACATGTTCCCAGTGCATTGATGAGAGGTGACTCACACTTGTCACTTGTGGTGTTTCCTTGTCTATAGGCTTGTTCATTTACTTGGAAATTTGCTTTTATTTGTTCTAAAATAAATGTCTTGCTTTGTTAGAGAGGATGCATGTTTATACAAACACACCTTGTGTGTGGATGAGAGGTTTGGGCTGGCCCTCAGTTCTGTAATTAAAACACTTGTAGTTATTGCTACTCTGTAGCAATGCAGGATGGTGATTTATCACACCTCAGTTCTCCAGAGAACAAAGTAGGAACTGGGAGTGTGTCTGCRAGTGGAGTGATGAATGGGGGAGGGAAAATGGAGAAGATGAGCAATGCACTGCAAAGTACCCTTGCCTTCCCTATACTCCAGGACAGCAAAAAGTGTTCTTAAAAGTCTCAGGCTTAAAAGCTGAAGAGCATTTTGTTGTTTCCAYTTGAAAATTCAGGGCAGAACTAAGAAATCCTGATGCTATTTTTAATACGGTCCAAGGCTGATAATTGCTAACCACACTTGTCTAAAATTAGACATCCAAAATGCATGAATAAGTAACTGATTTAAACTGAAGTGGGAAGTATCATCACTTACAAGAGTCAGTCCTTTTAGAAAAAAACTAGATGGAAGATGTTGGTACTAAACATGTGGAAAAAATGTAATTCAGACCAGGTCTTACTTGGGTCCAAATTTAATCCTTGGTTTTTTTTTTTTTTTTTCCTGTCTTCAGGAATCTGCTGTCCTAGAGGTGGAGATGGCTATGATTACTTTCTACTTTTTTTTTCATGGATCTACTTTCATAACTGAGAACTTCTTATGTCTGGACACTTTGTTTATGCTTTCCTAGTTGCTCTGAAACTAAATATACAGCTGGAGGTGAAAGCCAAAATGCAAACTGTCTTAATACTTGTTTATATWTTCTTTTCCTTTTATCTGTTCTTTCTACCTCCATCTTCTTTACTAAGGTTTACAAATCCTTATATGAGTTCATCTGTCAAGGGTTATCCTTGTTCTGTTCGACAGGAGCATGTTAGATCTGAACACATTTGATCCAAAGTCACTGCTCCGTTCATGAAAAAGCTTGCTGTTTGCTATGAAAAATAAATAAATATTGAGGCTGTGGTTATAGGATTTTCATTACTTTCTGGGGGTACATATTGGGAACAGATGTGAATGGGCAGTCAGCCAGGTCTTGTCATCTGAGACATGGCACATGGGCACTTTTTGGTATAAACTCTTTTAAATGTCAAATCATTCTGGCAGCAAACCAGGTTGACTCATGCTACAAAATGACTTTTAAAAAAGATTCTCCTCCATTACAAAACTATACTGTTGTTGTGGGTTAATCCTGACAGGCAGCTAAGCACCACACAGCTCACTCCCCCCACCGCTGCAGTAGGGTGAGGGAAGAGGAAAGGAATAACAAAAGCAAGAGAACTCATGGATCAGGATAAAAGTTGTTTTACAGGAGAAGTGGGAGAAATRGGAAAGAAAACAAGTGATACAAATGTAATTATGCATCAACTCCTGTGTTTAGAATGCTACCCAGTCAGTTCCCCAATGGAGTACAGCTCACCTACCAAAATCCCACTCCTCTCTGGTTTATTGCTGAGCATGATGTCATCAGTTATGGTCAGCTGTCCKGGCTGTGTCCCCTCCCAGCCTCTTGGGCAACCCCAACCTACTTGCAGGTGTGGCAGTGTGAGAAACAGAGAAAGCCTCAACACTTCAGAAAAAGCTGAAACACTGGTTTTGATCACAAATTCAAAAAACACTGGTTTTGATCACAGCACCATATAAGTGACTATGAAGAAAATTARCTACATCCCAGCAAGACCCAAGACAGTAGTTTTGCACATCTCTACAAACTATAAATGTTTCCTTTGCTATTTACTTGAGAAATGGCATATAGGGCCATTTCACGCCTCAGAACTTTCACTGTTATTTCTAAGCTTGGCTCATTCTAAAGACTGGTATTTTCATTTTTCTACCCCAGGGTAAAATTCTGTAAAGATTACAAATTTCCTGCTGATTTCCTGATACTTTTTTTTTTCCAGAAAAGTTGTCTACTGCTACTGAAATGAAAAGATTCAASATATACTATCTAACATACATTGCCTCGTTAATGAGGGTTCAGAGATGTCTCTCAGGCATTGGAGTGCAACCAATAATGGGTTCCCATAGTGAATATATCATTAATCAAGACAAGATGCCTGTATACTAGTGGTTTAGGTGCCACAGGATAGATAAAACACCAAAAGGTTCCCCAGTGTTGTCTATTAATTTTCATTAAAATTGATTAACTAATTCATTACAGTTGGTATGAGAGAAGTTTGAAAAAAATGTCTTGCTGGAAATTTTAATTCTTCATTTCGAAAATGGCCTACTCTCTAACTTTTTGTTGAAAGACGAGTTTAACATTCAACTTCTTTTGTTATGAAGCAGTATGTGTTATCCTGAAACACAACATGGAAATATATTCTAAGACTGCTTTGGATTGATGGGTTCCTGTTCTTTGTACTTCTATGTGAATGTAGTGTTCATTCACATATGATATTTCTTTCTTAAATTCTGGTAGTAAAATTCACTACACTTTCATTGTCATTCTAAGGTCCCTTAACTGTTCTCTTTTGTTTGCTGAATAGGTAGGGCAGGAATTGTTTTAATGATTGTGTGTATGATGTCAGCCCCTCTATGATTGTACTCACAGTGTAAGGAAAATGAGTCCCAAGATCTTTAAGTTTGTTTAATTTTGAGTACTTTTAAGTAAGACTTTCAATAATTTGATTTCCAATTAATCATTAAGCTAAAGTCAATCCTTCTGGCAGCTCTGGACTTTTTTTCTGACGTATTTTTTCTCATCTAAAGGGAAGAGACTGACTTTTCACTAAATTTGTCCTCACTCAACCATACTTTATCCCAAAAAATTATGCATTCTCATTGTTCCTTCGGGTCTGCTTAATAATTGCCCAACTGTTTCCTTGGTATTATTTAATATTTATAAATAGTATTTAATAAGTTATGAAAAGGGYGGTATTTTCAGTATGTTCTTTATTTTTCTACTCTCACTTGTTGCCCATCAAAGTCACTGTGCATAATTCATGATGTAATTGTCTGCTAGGCTTTAACTTTTCATGCTTCCTTAGCCYTAAGCAGTTTTTCCTTCTACTGCCACCCTTCCTTGAGGTACATGTTCTCGGACATTTAAAGAAAGATGTCTCCCTCTCTTTTTCCYCACACTTGTATGGGACTTAGTCCATCTGCCATCAATTGCAGTGGGGGTTTTTTGACCAAAGTGCTGTAGAAGTACTGAGGTTAATGACAATCAGGCAGTGAGAATATGCCTTTAGCCAAGCATGACATTATAAACATTCAAGTTCCCCACATGYAATGTTGTGAATAATAACTAACACATAACAAACTCGTTTAAATCAGTTTAGCAACTGGAAAAACTTTGCAGTTGGCAGATGAGCAGTGCTTGTTTCAGTGCTAAGATGCCAGGGTGCTTGTGCAGCCTAGTTCCTCCTCTCTCATGTCACATGTAGCCTCTCGTCTGAACTCAAGAACCTTGTCTCCCTTCAGTGTGATCCTGTTGGCATCAAGTGCCCTCAGGGATTTATAAAAGTGGATCTCTTCATCTAGAAGAAGTTTACCTAGAACCYTCTGACTTTGCCCTTTACTGGTTGTACTTTTTTCTTTGYCTWTTCCATGGCAGTCTGCRGCCTGGATGCCAGCCCAACTTGAGCTTCAAATAAAAAGTTGSCTTRTAAGTGCTGCCTGCCACAGAGTTTTGCTGGAAACAACAAAAATAAATGACAGGGCCTGCTTTATTACCTATTTTACAGCACCTATTTGCATGCAATTTTTAATGGAAGAACACTTAATTTACAGTAGGTGTTTTGCCTTAAAATTAGGGCAGAAGGAGGCATAATCTTGCTAGCTGCTTGAGTAGAGATACTTTCTTTAAAAGTACTGTTCATTACTTAGTAAAAATTAAATGCYATTGGGATGTAGGTTAATGCAGGCTTGTGGACCAAACAAAACCTGGATGACCAACTTAGGAGATTTTACATGTCACACAGTGAAGTGATAGTTTGCTCTGTGTGTTTGTAACAGTCTGATGGTGCTGCCAGGTAGTACAAGTATATTAGAATAACTATTTTTGTCATAGTTTAAATAAGAGATGAAATGAATGATAAACTTTAGCAGTAGAAACAAAGCATTTAGAGCAGAGCAAGGCCTGAAGGACCAGAGGCAATGGACACACAGAGAAGCACAGGAAATTCCCTCTGAATCTCAACAAATTTTTTAATATGAGGGTGACTGGGCATTGGCACACGTTGCCAGGGAGGTTGTGGAATCTTTCAGACTCTAATCTTGAGATATTAAAGATCCATCTGGACATGCCCTAGCCCACCAGCTGTAGGTGGCCCTGCTTGAGCAAGAGGGTTGGATAAGATGACCTCCAGAGGTCCCATCCAACCCTGTTATTCTGTGGTCTTGTGTTAAAGGAATAAATAGTGTGTAGCAGCAGCAACCTATGGCATGTATATGGTTCATATAGAGTTGGTGAGGTATACTCATACATTAATTCTTTTTGAAAAGCCTAMTTTTATCTGATCAATAAAGAATTATTTAATCACATCGACCAAATGCTAATTTACTGCTCTGAAAGAGATGATACCCGCATTGGTTTCACCTRTCTATTTCTGAGAATATTTTCTTGTTTGGAAGCCTTTTTGAACTTTTCCTATATCTCAGCAGAGAGTAACTACATGATGGTTGAAAATAAGAAATGCTCAAGAGACTAAAATTTAACACAGAAGGCCACTGAGATATTCAGTTTGTTATTTTGCASATTAGATGTAGTGCTGGAATGTGGATCCTTCTTGTCATAGTAACATATGCTTACCCTTACTGCKAACATTGTAGCACCTTGCAACCCAGGACCCTCCGCTTCTCCAGTGTTTGTTGTGGATTATTATGACCTTTCAGGGTATCAYAGATCAAGGATATTTCGTGTCTGAATTTGTTTTTTTTTGCTGGTGTAGTTTTTGTCTCCATTTAAGCAGACATTACAGGTCTGGGCAGGATATTGTAGAGAAATACTGARAGAGTAAGCACAGCCTTATGAAGTCATTGATGTTGTCTGGCTACCGTGCTTCCACTAATTGTTTTGTGCACAGATGGCTGAGTGCAAAAGATCACTTATCTTTTGTGGAAGGGGACAGTATGGATGACAAGCAGCAGGCTTTCTGTGTAATTGTTGGATTCATTGTGTGCATTAGGAGTGAGTATTAATTCATAGTTCTGTTAATGAGAATGATCCCTTTCAGTTCTGTCAGAATAGGAYATTAAAATGTACTTGGTATGGATTTGGGGGCACAGATGAGACAGTTTGTGAAACAGTCAGTGTGCTGCAAGAATTCAATAAAAAGAACTAGATYCAATGAGGACTAGGAAATACTGTTTATAAATAGGAAGAAGAGAAAGTTCACWCAAGCTTCCTATCCTTGCAAGAGTGAAACCACTACAGAGTCAGGCCARAGGCTGTCTAAGGAGAGAAGCCCAATCTGGATGCTTTAAGTTAGCCTTTGGAAGAATTTCCCTTTTCCAGTGGCTTACAGGTGAAATCTAGAGAAAGTAGTACCYTGTGCCACTACATTGGCTGTTGTAGTGTAGCACCTGACACCAATGTCCTTTATAGTCAGTGTTTGTATTTTCTATAGGATGTGTGATTAGTTTACTTTATTTGTCCCACTCAGTCAGTAAAGACCTGGATTTTGGATCAAAATAYAATATTGTGTCATGTCTCAGTCATCAGGAAAATAATTTTACTATTTATCACATTTTCTAAGTCCCTTGTCTTATTCTGTGTGTTGCAGAGAAAATTAACTTCACCCCAGTCAAAACCAGCACATAATATAGAGGATGTTTAATTGACTTAATTTCAGTTTTGAACATTCATCTCTTTTTTATTCATCTTGCAGAAATGYTAAATCAGGGTTTGATGACACTTCACTTGGACAGCCAATAGTCCTGCCAGGGTATTTTGAGCCTATGTGAGAGAGAAATGGGCATAGGTGGATTAGTATAAATTTAGACTATTTCAAATAATCTCATTGCTAACCTGTCAGTAATMTTTTTCTTTGTTTGCATTGTACTATAGTGCTTTCTAACATAACGTAATTGCCAAATTCCCTCTCACTTTGCTTCACTGRCTCCTCCAGGGTGTGCAGGCTGCTTGTGCCTGACTTCATCATCGCTGAGTCTTTGAACTCTTGTCAGCAATCCAGTCATCTGCTAATAAAGGATCTAGAGTTTCAGTTGCAGCAAGCATAAGGTATTTTCATTTTTTAGGTACTTKCAAATTGCAGCTCAGTGTGTGCAGTGGATTCCCTTCAGTCTGTCTCTGGATTAAAAAATGCTCAAACTTGTGAGACCACCTAGAACAGAAAATGGCTGTTTCAGCTGGTCATCACCTATGCAATGTAAACACACACASTGTGGCAGATTCCTTATAAAATGTAACAGCTATCAGGCTCTGCCCAGACACCCGCCAGACCAGACCAAAGTTTCARGCAATTCTTCTTTTATCGTTCTTTRGGGTGAAGTATTTCAGCAGATTTGTGCCCCAAGCCAAAAATGATTTTGTAGGGTAGTCCCACCTGCTATTCACTGGGAAAAACTTATTTTTAAACTGTTTCCATGAAGTATGCCTGGTATGGGATCAGACTTTACAAGCTGAATGAGGGTTCTGCTGGATACATATGCAGTACAGAGCCTCAGTGTGTGCACCGGAAAAAGGTTCAATGCTGGACTCTCTCCCTCCACACCTCATTTTTAAGCTGTTAACTATAAGCTCTCATGGTAGCAATGCTACATCTGTACCTCAGGGGCCACTTYCAGGTGCCAGTAACCTCCTAAAATGTACCCTTTGTGTATATTTCTTATATAGAAGTTCTCAGGTCAGAAGGGAAATGTCACGGAAGGTTCTTGATACTGTTCTTCTAGACTGCSTGCACTATGAAAGTGTTAAAATATTATGGAGTCATTTTATGGAAAGCAAAATCCTTCTTTCAGGGATCAGATCCCTTAACAATTATGTTTAAAGTATTTCCAACTTGTCTCTCTGCTATTATTCARTAAAGATAGATGGTTTTTATTTGACAAATTGATTTATTTTAAAAATCAATTGCAATACAGCTTGTGATCAGAGAACAGGCTTTCTAAATTATGAACTGAATCAGAAAACAACTGTGAAATGCTCTTAAATTTTTATTCTTTGAAAAATACTTATTTACAGGGTGTCAGTGTGATTTGAAACAAAGGTTTCACCAATGGTTTCAGAAAAATAAGTATCTCTAGTATCTAGTTGTTTGAGATCTTCTCAATAAGTTGATGGACTATAAACCCAAAATGTCTAAATTGATCTTAAATTTTTGCCTTTGATAACAGTATTTTCACTATTTTTTTCCTGCTGCAATGCTTTGTTATTTGGTAAAAATGTAGCCTTTTCCTAATGTAAGCAACCTGTTTTGCACGTTGGTAGAGAATCTTCCCTGTATTTCGGTTTATTTTACACTCATTTCTGGCTTTGATTTTCAGGTTGTGCTYTATGACACTATTAACTAAGTATATTGCCTTTGTATGCTTCATATTGGGAACACAATCTGCTAAGCAAGCAAGTATGTGAAATAATCTATAGAACTGTAATCTTAATTGTCTAGAGTTCTTGTTTGCTCTTTACAGAAAAAGCAGTTTGTATTGGAAGTACTAATTCTATACTCTGTGTCAAATAGTACAGTAATGCTGATGGTATCTAAAAACAGGCTATGCAGTGAATGGTGTGGTTTATGTTTTCAAGCTTATTGCTTTGTGCTCTTAATACTTTTTGCATTTTTATTAATGAGAGCTGCTGCTTAATGCTGTGAGGCTCTGAAATCCATCCTAATGTAATTTGACTTAGAGAAGAAATTTTTTTTTGTTTAAAAATCAGCAGACATTTTCAGTCCAGTGCCTTCCTGTGTGTCTATCGCTGTCAGTTTTTTTGGCATACCTTCAATGCTGTGGCTGCAAGCAGACATTGCCTGTTTGCAAAAATATGAATTTCTTCTGGAGTTGCTCTTTTTTTAGTATAGTCTGAAGTTATGCAAGGTCTAAGACTTCACAGTTGTGTCATACTGCTGAAAGAATGGTATTATTCAAGTGTTGAACCTGTACCTTATATTCTTACAGTCTGAAAGCCTCCTCTCAATTCCAGGCAAAACATGGATGTGGTATCACAGCCATTCAGACTTGGGTGGCCCTTAGGATTTCAGGTTGTATTGTTTGGGCAAGTGCTGAAAGTACTGAGGCATATTCCAGAGGGCTCTGTGGCATAAAATCCTAAGTGTTAGAAAAATGTAATGGAAAATTGTAATGTAATAAGGTGCTCATATGTATATCTGGAGTTCTGTATGTATACATCTGGAACTCTGGTCTCTGGAATAAACACAGCTGCATTTATTTGAATGTGTGAAACAGATTTATATACACAGGAGAATAAATCTTGTATTGCACACTCAAATACACTAGAGTACAAAATTTTAGTTGGCTGTGTATCRCTGTTGTGAACTTTCTCTTTTTCTGTCCTTTTTTTTGAAATTATGTAAGAATTTAAAATTTGTCCTCTGATTTCRAGTTCAGAATTTAATAAATCAAGTTCCAGATAATGTAGTTAAATACCTATCCAAACAATTGTTGTAGGCCACAGTGAACAGCACTGTCTTTACAGAATCCCAGAGACTATGGTCACTTGTTCATAGGTTTTGCCACTGCTGCACATGTGAGGGAAAATACTGCAGTGGTGAAGTTCAACTTGAGATCTAAACTTAAATAAACAAGATTTTGACAATTCAGTGTGATATAAATTTTAATCTGTTATGGTCAGAACTGAGTTGCAGATGTTACATCTGCCTCTGTGCCCTTCTTACTCATCTTACAACAATATTTCCAAGTRTAAACATTTGTCTGTTTACTTTTGCTTTGAAAGAACAGTGTGGGGGGGGGTTAGTTGTGCATTAGGAGTGAGTATCAGATGATGTGGGTGAGTTTTATCTGCACTTCCTTCTGCTCAGAGCTCTTTGTTCTGAGGTGAGCCAGGAAGGCCAAGGATGASTGTCCCTC
Source organism: Alauda arvensis (assembly GCA_902810485.1). Classification (NCBI taxonomy): domain Eukaryota; kingdom Metazoa; phylum Chordata; class Aves; order Passeriformes; family Alaudidae; genus Alauda; species Alauda arvensis. Next base: position 173,220 of record CADDXX010000139.1, on the reverse strand, counting down.
TTTCCTCCCAGACTGAAGCACGGAGACAGGATGAGTATCCCCACAGGGACAGAGTGCACAGGGAGGTCTGCTGCCACTGCACAGGAAGCAGCTGGTGACAATAGTTCTCTCAAGACCTACTTGACAAAAAGAAGTAGTTCTTGTTAAACCTCTTCAGCAGTTCATTTAATTAGGCACATTAAGAGGGATTACAAAGAAAAGACACCAGAAAACCTAATCTAATCATTTATTTTCTAGGTGACAGCCTGAATCATGTTTCTTAAGTGTGGTTGTGGATCCATGATGAAAGACAAATAAATCAACATTATCCTTTAAATAGATTAACACTTGCTATACATAACCCAGTGCTGTGTCCTGCCTGAAAACAGACACAGGTGTATTAGAAGACCAATGTGTTGTGTAGTGGATATAAAGGAAGTATATGTTTTTCCCCAAGACCTCTTCCTTTCCTTTCTTGGGCAATGTATTAATGTACAATGTAACATCCCCTATGCAGGAAGGTGGCTTTCTGCTCCACTGATGCTGTTTTTTCACAGCATTGGGACAGCAGAATGATGATGAGTGACTGGGACAGGCATAAAYGGTTTGTTCTGAGATAACCTATTTAATCTGAGGGAAGGGAAAGAACTGGGCGAAAAATATGTTGCCATCAAGTTTTCTCTTTATTAAAAAATGTGTGTGTGGGATTGGTAGCTTGACTCTTTTGCTYAGGTACTATTACTTTCTCACATTAAAAGAAATGTGTGTGTCTGTATGACATGAATATGAGAAGAGATAAAAAGCTCTGAAGAACTGAGAATTCTGAAATAAGGAGAGCGACCATTCACAGAAAGGAGTAAGGTGGAGCTTTTGGCTTSAAAGAACATAATGTTTTCTCTTGGACAGGGTGTCTTTCCATAAAGCTTGTATTATCTCTCTGGGACTTATTGGAAGCACTCAGGTGCCATATGTGYCATTAGGTCTGAGTTAATAGGGAGGAGATTCTGCAGCAGAGCATACAGAACCAGTGACTGATGTGTTTAGTGGACCATGACTAATTGTTAAAAAAAAAAATAAAAAGGAATATGTTCCAAATCCATATTTGTTGCAATTACTGGATGACTAAACTGGTATTCCACTGTCCTTAGAGAAGGACATTCCTCCATTCATTAGGGAGTGTCTGTAACTTATCCAGCCTCATTTATTTTTTGGTCCAAACTTCTTTATGAAACTGGAATATGAACACTCCCTTGCTGTATTTGTCAGAAGAAAGCACTTTACCTTTTCAGATTTCTCTTTTAGAGAAATAGTCTGCAAGTTGTTGAGATAATGATCCCTATTTTTTAGGCTAAGTCCAATCACAGATTAGCTTACAAATGACCATAGCAAAATTGTGAAAGATTTTTCTAGTATTCATTTACTCATTATTGTTATGCTAAGGTAGAGACTTTCTTGAGAAGGTCCTGAGTTATTCTACTGCCTTTGAACTATAGTCTGTGCTAAAGGAGTTCTGAAGCTACTCAGTAATTAAAATCATATCTGCAAATCTTTCTTTTCCCTGTATTTATGGTACATATTATCATGGTATTTGAGGATATCTAAGTACAGATTTTGAGTGGAATGTCTAATATAAACCAAGTGAAAATATGTTTATATTAAAATCTCTAGAAACCATTGTTGACTAGATCTGGAATTAATTATTAGAGTACAATATGCTTTTTAAAAGAATCAGTATTTTCTTCTTTCCCTATCAGGGACACCTAAAGTATTAAAAATTGTKTTCTATATGTTAGAAACAAAGTTTACTTTTTTGGCTACTTGCAATTRTCTTGGGCTTCCTACTTAAAGAAGAAATGGCAAAAAGTTTTCCAGAAAACTACCATCTCAGACTACCTTATTCTRCCCCGTTTCTGTTCATTTCAGCTGTGTCCTCAAAATACAGTCTGGTGGTTTCAATAGCAGGAAAGAAAGCTGTCAACTATCCTTGCACTGGTCTCATTTATGTTGCGACATAATGCAACAGAGCCAAAATACTTGCATTTAGAGCTGTAATTTTCCTTGTATATACAGCAGAAAGTAAAAAATAGTCTCTCTCYTCCCATTAGCAATTGGCCAACACAATTTTTGCTTTGGTTGTGTTCTTCTGTGGCCTATAATCTGYAAAAGAATAGATTAGCTTTTTGTCTGTTCAGTGGGTAAGATCTATGACTGATTTAAATCAGAGACATATATTTAATTCCTGAATATCTGGCCCATTGTGTGATGCTCAGGGAAAAATATTCTTGGAGGATTTAGGGCAATCTTAGCTGGAAATACAGGAAATGTTTCAGAAAGATCACTCTTGTCAGTTTATAAAGTAGCATAGAATAGTTTGGGTTGAAAGAAACCTTAAAGATGAGTTCCAAACCCCCCCTGCCATGGGCTGGGACACCTTCCACTAGACCAGGTTGCTTAGGGCCCCATTCGACCTGGTCTTAAAAAGCTTTCAGGGCTTGGACATTGACAACTTCCCTGGGCAGCCTATTCTAGKGCTTCACCACTCTCATAGGGAAGAATTTCTTCTTTGCATCTTGTCTAAATCTGCCCTTTTTCAGTTTAAATCCATTACCTTTGGTTCTATCATTACCTGCCCATGCAAAAGTTCTTTCTCTGCCTTTCTTRTAGGCTCCCTTTAGGTACTGGAAGGCTGCTTTATAGCAGTCTCCCTGGAGCCTTCTCTTCTCCAGGATGAACACCCAGTTCTCCCAGCGTGTTTGCACAGGAGATCTGCTCTGACCTGCTGATCAGCTTGCTGGCCTCCTCTGTACCTGCTGTAACAGGTCCATGGATTTGTTCTGCTGGGGACTCCAGAGCTGGATGCAGCACTGCAGGTGGGGTCACACCAGAGCAGAGCAGAGGGGCAGAATCCCCTCCCTCAGCCTGCTGTCACRCTGCTTTGGATGCAGCCCAGGAYGYGTTTGGCTTTCTGTGCTGTGAGAGCACACACTGCCAAATCATAYTCAGMTTTTCATCCACCAGTACCCCCAMRCCTTTTTCCTYTTGGCTGTTCTTAATYCCTTCATGTCTCAGCCTGAATCTGTGTTTGGAATTGCCCTGACCCAGGTGCAGAACCTTGSACTCCACCCTGTTGACCTTTTTGAGGTTCCCATGGGGAGCCTATCCTCAGGCTTGTCTTAGGATSRTCTGGATGACATCCCTTGCCACTGCACCACTTCCCTGCACCACTCCTCTTGGTGCTGTCTTGTRAACTGGCCAAGGATGCACTCAGTCTCACTGTCCATGTTCCTGACAATGATGTTAAATACTGACATCATTGTTACTGGTCCCAGTATGGACTCTTGAAGGATGCCACTTGTCACTKGTCTCCACTGGAACAGYGAATCATTGACTGCTCCTCTTTGAAKGCAACCAGTGCTTGTTGTAAAGCCACTTCAAATCAAGACATCTTGTATCCTTTCCTTGTATTGTTTGAGTTTGCAGGAGTCTCAAAGTGGTAGACAAAATGAGTTTCAGCATTATGGACAGACAGATGTAGTATAATTGTTGAGATGCTGTTCTCCTTTTTTGTGCTCAGTAAGAGTAAGAGTAGATCTTACGTGCTTGGCTCTTCTGCAGGCTTGGAAAGGTTGAATGGTCAAAACCCTCTTTTCACAGTGCTTTTTCAGTGTTTTCACCCGAGGAAGGAGAGAAATGTGCAGTGCTGTGAGTCCCCAGGGTGGACAATGCATTGGCACTGGATGAAGGCTGAATAGGTTGGCTGTGTGTATGGAAGCAAGCACTTAGCAACTACTCAGGGGATAGTGGAAAGCATCCCAGTCCATCAGACAGCTTCACACAAGTGTGTGCACCGTCCCCATAAGCTCTTTTTAYAGTGGTGGAACTCCATATGGCAAATGAACACCACAGATTTTAGAGTACSTGGGAGCCATCAAAGCATTTTAGCTGGGGCCTCTTTTTGTAATAGACTAAATGGTTTCGTGGTAAATTTCAGTTGCTTTGTCTGTAGGTAGCACCATCTACCACTGRATCTCTAAAATGTTAGCTTTATGATACAAAATAATCTTGTATAAAGCTAAATCTATCTCTGGCATTTGATGCTGCTTCACATTTACATTTTACTACACACAGTAGTAAAACATTGAAAAAAATAACCTGTTGAATTTTTGTATTTATTTTGACTTATTTTTTTTGGTGTGAGAAGCTTTATAGGAAGGTCAAGGCAATGTTCTTTGCACATAAAGAGTGAGTGGCTGGTCCTCATGCACCCTGAGTAGCTTTTTAGTTCTCCACAGTATTTAAGGATAGCATGTCCTCTAGAAGCCTTAAAAGCAGAAATTAAAAATMTTGCATTTGACTTCTCTTACTGAACTTATATTGACAAACAGGGCAAGTAACAGAATTACATTTGAGTGGTGAATTAGATGATGTTTACAGTGTTTTGATTTGAATAACTTGCAACATACCTTGATTTTATGCTGTATTAAAAAATATAATTTGTTAGAATGGATTTTTTTAATATCTGAACTGACCAGGTAAGTGTTTATTCTTGTGTTAATGATTATTTTAAACATGAAAAGGTGCAAGCATTTAAGTATAGCTGTCATTCAAAGCACTGCAACTTTGAAGAGAATGCAGATGTTACAAATTATTTCTCTACTGGTTAGTTAGGTTTATATCTAGCTTGTATTTGAACAAATTGCTTGTATTTGAACAAATTGCTTACTCTATGGTAGCTTGTTCTCATTATTTTATTTTTTTTAATACTAAACACAGTTTTTGTTGCAGAATAAGCACTTAAATGCATTTCTTAGATACATCAAGGAAATAGTTTTTAAAAAATATTTCATTTGCTTTTCATTGTTCCTGTAAACCATTTTATTACTTTGAAGCAACAGAAGCAAGTGAATTTTGCATTTATGCCTGTATTAGGAAACCAGCTGTTTTTATCTGAATGCTGAATATTTCAGAATATCTAACAATCCTCTAAATGGCATATTCAAAAATGCTTCAAATTTCATTGTTTGAATAAAAATAATATCACAAGCTTTATTTTCTCAAAGTACAATTTTAAACTTATAGCATAGTTGGGTACAAAAACTCCTTTTATCTACAAGCTGTTTTCTATAAATAATAATTATTTTACGTATAAAATAATTACTTGGGTGACTTCTCAGAAGAAAATAAATTAGCTTTTTACCACAGTGTTCTTGATGACTTTTTAAGTGGCTGAACTTGATGTGAATGAAAGACTCTGATGGACTTGAGTAATGAAGGGGAGAGGGGTGATCAGGAGAACAACCTAACAGAGTCAACCAGGAAGGAGGATGTTAGGCAAGAAAAGTTGCTTTACCCTATTGTTAATGCTATGTATGTATTTGCATAGAATGTAAAATGGGTGAGGGTACCTTCACTGTCACCTTGATTGTCTGACATAAACCAGTGAACATCTGTCTGAGCTAAAGATGCAAGAATCACCTGTGGGAATTAAAACCGTCCTGCATGCAGAGCTGAAGAGATGCTGATGGCAGTGGTAGTGAAGTACCTGTAAATGCAAAAACTTACCTATTGATAAAATGTTAGTCCTCTTTCTGTCCTCTTTCCATCAAATTGAGAGTGAAATTCATTCTCAAGGCCTGGGTGGAGGACAATTATAAATAAAAGGGGTTTTTTTTCTGTTTTTTTAATACAAAGAAAATAAGACTGGACAGTGTTCACTACAGCAAAGATGCAGATAGTTTTACAGCTCCAAAACTTTAAAGTACTTTAATATGTAAAGACTGTTTTTAAAACCTAATTTTTAAACTGTGTTTGCAGTGCTAACTAGTGAACATTTCTCCAGGCAAAACAGCTTCCCAAGACCTGTTATTCTCACTCCTCATTCTGCTCTATGGGGCACCATAATGGCATGTCACATCCTGAAAGTGAGAAGATTGGCATTTGTTTCAAATCTGTATGAAGGAAATGAGGTGTAAATCTGATTATTACTTTTTTATCAAAATAGGTTATGATTTTTTCATATCTCTTTGAGTTCTAGGGGTGCCAGGCAGTGGGAAATTTAGAGTGCTCCAGTCATGAACATGGCTCCAGATAAGTGGGAAACAGGAAAGGAAGAAGAAGGAGAGGGGTTGCTATGGTCAGCTAAAAAGCTCTGCACTTTACCTGATTTATCCAAAGACATTCTAGAAATCAGCAGCAGATCTAGAAACAGAATGCAATTATGTTGCTTCCCAGTCTCAATACCACCCCTTGCCCTTCCTTACTCCACTCACAGTAAATCTTTCACTTGGAAATAGGTAAATGTTTATGTTCATACAATGGATTAATTTTTCTTTTGCAAAATTATTCCTATTTCATTTGGTATTTTCATGTAAGCTATTTGGGTCACCTTTTATTCATACCGTGGTGTGATTTTGAATAGTTCTAGAATAAACAATATTTTATCAGTGTACACATTTTTGTAGCACGATTTGTGAGACAAGCAGCAGCAATTTCTCTGCTTTGGCTTAGCCTATGTTTAAAGAAAGGAAAATATCAGTCATTTTCTATCCCATTTACTTTCCCTCTTTCTATCCCACTGAACCCATTTCACTTATTAATGTTCAAAATATGCAGATATTTTGTGCATATGAAAGGAAACTTGTGCCTATTGCACAYTGGCTAATGCCACAAAAAGACACTGAGAACAAAAACTTACCAGGAGTCTGTGAATCCACCACAGAAAAGGAACAATTAATGAAAGCTGATGAACTCATTTAGCCAGTGTAGTTGAATTTGGGACAAAGCAACTAACTCAACATATTCCCCTGTCAGAAGAGCTCAACTGTGCTAGAAGCATGACCAGAAAAAACATGTGTAGGTAAGCAACCTAGTTGCAACAGGGTTAAAGCCAGAATTTCTTTTTAGTCTTTCTCTTAAAAAAAAAAAATCAGATCTATGAAAGGAGAAGCAAGTTTGGGTTAAATATTTTTCTGACCCTGTGAAGAAGGCTCATGTGGAGAAATCCTTGGTCATGGAACATTGGGTGAGAAATATCTTGGAAGAGAAGTTCAGATGTCATGCTGTGAAACAATGCTTAGCATGGTAGTGTTTTAGACTGTGTGGTTTGGGCTCAGGCTCTGATGAACAATTCTTGCTGTAAAATGGAAAGTGCTAAATGAGTTGTGYTCAGGGCACTGGGTTGAAGTAGGCTCCACTACTTGTTCATGGCAACCCTCTGTTGGCCTGCTCTTAACACAAGGAACTGTCCCACTGGGGCAGCTGTTCTGGACATGCTTTGTGTGGCATCTCCAGCCCCCATAGGCTGACAGTGTCTCTAACAATAGTAATGGGTTATAAGTGCAAGCCAGGCTGTAAGTAACAGCATAGAGTCAGGAAGAAATTTGGTTTGGAGGATGGTCTTGCAATATTGTGTGCCCTGGAGCTTATTACTTCTTCTCTCAAATGTCTGGTCCTGGTCATAGCTGGAGGGCAGTACTGGAGCAGGCCATGGATATGATCCAGTTTAGTAGTTCTGTAGTCCTACTGAGAATAAGCTGATGCACTATGAGCATTACCTACTGTAGTAGGTAATGTAGTTTTTATATATTACAAACTTCATAACAGTATTCATTGTATTTAAAACACTGATTTTTTTTAGCACTGYTCAAATGAAGCCCAGCTGAAATGCAGAGGGGCTCAACAGCATTATGAACAGACCTTGTTTTACATTAGGGAGTTCTGTCAGATTCTTAAATTCTTAAACTGTATTGATTAACTTTATGGCATGTACTCGTGCTCTGAGCTCCTGAGAACTAACTCTCCAGAAAGGAAGTTCTTTGTAGAGATAGGAATTATTCAATCTTTCAGCAATCAAGACTGATTCTACTGTAATACCTTTCTTACTTCTCAAAGCAGATTTTTCTTTTCAAGTGATGTAACCTTTTCTTGATGTCTGTGCAGCCACYTCTCTTCTACTAATGACCAATTCCTGGTGCTGCCTTCACACTGGTTCTCACCTAACCTCACTAACCTTTATACTGTCTCCAAGTTTTTTCCAGGCTTAGCTGAAATTTCCTTAATTTATGAATTTACATCAAAATCCAGGAATTGTCATTGAGGTCTTGCACAAATTGCAAAYTGGGGATTAAAGACCATATTCCATATTTGAAAAGGTATTCAGAGTATTCACATAGAGTGACTGTCTCCCTTAGGAGCTATAAATTCATGTATTCACCTGTTGATTGGACCTACAGGCCTCCCAGTCTGTTCTGCATGGGCTTGGGGAGTTTAGGGGCATTGAGGTGTAAGAGAAACAGTGCAGGTTTCTTTCTGGATCTCTGTAAGAAAGTCTAAAAAAATATAAAAGTTTTAATAGCTCCTTTAATRAGATAGAATAAGAACATGAATATAGATAAATAAATCTTATATTTTTACAGATACTGGGTGCTCCACATCTGTGCAGCATCAGTTGGGGTCCAGATGCCTTTTCCCCTGGTGCATTGCACAGAGCAGACCCAACCCTGTCTGTGAAGAGAACCTCTCTCTTTTGGTCCTTCWAGGTAATACACGATTTCTTTAAAAGAAAACAGCTGTATTCCTAAGTGACGTTATCCTGAGAACTTCTTGCCACACTTTCAGATAAGGCAAGACTTCCCAGGCAGGGGAACTGGTGGTACTAAGTGGGAGCTACCTGCAGACTCCTCTGTTTCTGYCAGCTGAGTGAGTTTGTCCTGCAGCCAAGGAATCTGAGCAGCACTGCGCAGACCCACACATCAGGTTAATTGTTCTGTGGGTTGCTGACTCCACAGAAAGTGGACAGTTTCTCAGTCAGCACCAAAATAAAGACCTAGAGTGAGAATCAAAAAAAGAGATGTTGCATTGTGGATTCTGAAGGGTTTTTTTTTGATTGTCCAGTTGCTCAGTAGTAAGCCCATCACTTCTTGTGACAGCTCCCACATCAGTAACCTCTCAGTGTCAGCTTGTGAGTTGAAACTGGCAGGGGACAGCACTGATACTCCGTGTTTCACAGGCCTACAACCAGAACTTCCTTCCCTGTCTCTGGGCTGCAATGTCATCTGCATGATTTATGAGTATCCAATACTTCTGTCTTCTGATAACTTCAGGGGTATTTGTGTCTGCTGCTCCCCTATTGGTTTCCCCTGTATTTAATTTCCTGATGCTTCCTGGGACTCTGARGAGATTCTTACTTTTATCTCAGTGTTAATATTTCTGTAGAAAACAATCTAAAATGGCAGGAAGAAAGATGGCTCAGACTGGGAGTTCTCACTGGGTACCTGTAAGAGGAGTAACACTACTTGTAAATGAATGCAGAACATGAGGTTATATCCTCTGAGAGAAACCTTGGMGTTTCCCTTTATTTCCTTAATTTATGAAAGTACAGCATGGCAGAAAGGGCCCCACTTTATCTGTAGACGGAGAAAAGGGGATCTGTGACCATTTTAGATAAGGTGAGATCACTTRCTTTCAGTAACTCAGATAAGTAGAGGAGTATCAAAGTACCATGCTGCCTGGCAAAAATTACACATTCTATATTATTGAGGAGACAGTTGTGACTCCATCTTGTGAGCCTTGGCTGAAAATGCCTTTAAAGAGCAAATATGTCTGTGTTTAATGTGGTTTTCCATTGTTAGACTTGACATACAAACAATGAAATGAGAAGAGTGTTAAATATAACTCYGTGCTTGGAATGCCATGCTTATGCAAGAAACCACACCAAACTGTGAGGGAAACAAGGAGAAAAAAAATTTGCAAATATTGGTGGGAAACAAATGTGCTTTGGGGTTGCCAGGCAAAGCATACASGGGTAATAAAACAAAAGGGATTTTGGAAAAGGAAAAAAGGCAGGGTTGCAACTCAGAATCTATTCTCTTGTTTCCCTCACCTCTCATTTTAGGTGTAGAACAATGTAACATTCACATCTGGAATGCTTCACAGATGTTCTGCTGGTGAAATGGGATGGGCATTTGTCAAGAGTAAAATCCACATCCTGTTTGTGCTCTGACTGCTGTTTGTTTTAAAGGCTTTCTGTGGGCTTAAAGACAGCAACAAGACTCACCTCCAATCTGAGTTAYTTTAAAAATTTTGTATAAGCACAGTGATGCCTAATTAGGAATGTAAGTTCCCTAAATGTGCTACAGCACACAAAACTCATCACAAACACTTACCTAGCTATTGGGGACTTTAGGAAGATCACTTTCTATCTCTTCCCTCTGCTGTGTACTTAGAAGTTGTAACTTTCCCTTTTTATTCAAGTGCGGTTTTGTCATCCTAAATTCACCTCTGAAATTAGGGTTCTTCTAAGCAGGTACAGCACTTTGCCATGGGAATAGTGCCTGCAGAATAGTTCTCAGTGAGTTTTTTCCCAGMTGTTTCCAAAGCTGTGTAGCTGCACAAGGCTTAATGTGAGAAGTGATGCATAGGGGAAGGTTACCTAACCCCAAGTTCTGGATTTTATCCATGACACAAGTGGTAATAATTTACTGTACAGGTCTGTGTTTCAGGCTTCCATTTTAAAAGGATGTTCAACTAAGATATTACTGCAATACAGAGTTCTGATACATTTGTATATGGGCACAGAAGCCCCCTTCAGTGGGGCTTTCACAGGCTACATGCAAGCTATCATGCAGCAACTTGGTCTAAGCATGCAGGAGAAAGATGCAAGGCCATTTATCCTGATTTCCAGTACATACAAAGCTGTTATTCTTACCTCATTAGTATTATCTTGACAATGAATAGCTATACCATTTTGSCTTTTAAGGTGCTTTCCTCAAATTTCTCTTGTTTTATATGTGTGCATAGAGGAACATGTCTACTGTGAARTTTCTGAGAAGAAATCCAGCTGCAAAACATTATACTGCCAACTGCTTTTGACTATTTATTTAGCAGTGTTTAATTGGTAGAAAACAGCTTCTCTGATTGCACTTAACAATARTGAAACACTGGAGTCCCTCTAATAACATTTTAAATAGGGAAGAAACCACTGCCCACACATATTCTAATCAGGAGCTTCCATCAAGTCTAATTAAATCACATAAATGAGAGTCCTGTTGTTCTTATTCTATTCAACCTCCCTTTTCTTAAGTACCAGAAGAGCTCAGTTTTAAACAATTTTCTACAAGTTAATAAATCCAGGCTGTGATGACTAGAGTTGAGAGACATGTCAGAGACTTTTAGAGACACTGTTGTGAAAGTAAATTATTTTCCTTAGTGGCTGCATAAGATGATGTGTGGTGAATTCATTTGTCTGCAGTCAATGAATGGTACCAAAACCCAAATATTCCATTCCATTTGTTTTACATTATGCCATGACTTCTGAGGAAGAGGAATGCTGTACCCCTTCCATCCCCTGAAACAGATGGGGTATGGAGAAATTTGTGAAGGAAACAGCCATGGCACATGGGTAGTGGGTCTCTTATTTATTTCTGTTCTGTGCTTCTSTAATGTTGRGAGAGAAATAATGAGGAATTTGTTTCCTTTGAATGGTATGTATTAGAGAAAAGGTGAGATGATTTGAGGTTTTAATGGTTTCTGAAAAGCAGCTGCTCTGTGGAGAAGAATAAAATGCTTAGAGACACTTCCAAGATAGGAAGCTCTATTACAGAACTTCACTTTGGTGCCCTTGCAGATCTGGAATATCTTGTATTACAGAAAAAGGGGAACAGCTAGATCCTTGTTTTGTGGAATCAAGAGTTCTGGTTAAGGCCTATATTTTCTAGTAAAATTTAGAGATTTTTCTCTCTGTGACCTTTTATCTGAGCTGAGTGGGAGACATGGCCGTGCACTGATGATATTGGGGAGAGAAATGTTGTCACTGACCTTCATATTTTTCCCTTTGCATGAGTTCTCCTGTTTTCTACTCATGACTTTAYCTTTCTAAGCCAAGTAATAATCTGCACAGCTCTCTGTTACTAAAGAGGTGTGGAAAGCAGACCTCATGCTGTAAGGTGTACAAAGAACAAAGAGTTGACAGCTATGCAMACAACTTTAGTGCTTCATTACTATGATCAGAAAGGATACCTAGAAATAATGAAATATTAATTTTCTTCTAACTTTTTCCTGGTAAAGAAGAATTATTGGGGATAGAAGAAAAGATCTAGTTCAACATTAATACTTCAATTAGAGTAGGTTGCTGGGAKCTTTCTCCAGTTTGGTTTTGATTATATTGAAGAATGGAGACTCCATAGCATCTCTAGCTAACCTGTTTCAGTCATCAACCACCCTTGCCATAGGGRAGGTTCTGCTACATTCAAGCTTAATTTTGTGCATTTCCATTTGTGCCCATTGCCGCATGTCCTGTTACTGGGCCCCACAGAGCAGAGTCTGGCTGTCTTCTTTATTGTCTCGCATCAGATACTGATATGAATTGATGAGATTACCCATGAGTCTTACCCCTTACCCCTGCTCTCCAGGCTAAACAGTCTCAGGCTTCTTGTATGTCAGATCCCCCATGTCCTTTAATCACCTTCATGACACTTTCCTGGGCTGACTTCCATCTCTCTTGTACCAGGGAGCCCAGAACTGCACCCAGATGCAGGCTCACCAAGGGCTGAGTAGTCTCTAAATCCATAATGACTTGTCTCAATTTTCCTCTTGTTCATAGCTTATTTCAAAATTGTTTATAGGATTACTTGCTCCATCACCTTTCTGGGCACTGAGGTGTGGCAGGCCAGTCTATAGCTCTTCCCATCCTGCTGTTTGCCTTTCTTGAAGAGAGCAGTGATGGTTGCTTTCTGCCATCCCTAAGACATTCCCCAAGTTGACATGACCTTTCAAAGATAATTGAGAGTGACTTYGATAAATGGGAGGAAGTATGAACACAAATCTAGCTGGTTATGAGCTGCCTATCTACCTGCTTGCCTTGAGCTTAAATCAGCCATTTCAAACCYAATCACTTAGATTTGGAAGAGACACTACTTTTAGATTTAGTTTTCAAGGTATGTTATTCATTTGCATCAGAACTTGAAATTGTAGAGTTTGATTCTCCCTCTAAGACTGAATACTACTGATCAGKGGCATTATGAAAATGAGAATATGTTGGATGGGACAGCTATTTATGTGATTATAATTATTCACTGTAGAAGTTTCAGATTCTTTGGCARCAAGCAAAACCAATCATCTATTTCTCTSTRTGCAGTTGTATAAACACTGAATATGTTCATCCTCTGTGAAAAGAGTGATGTAATGAAAATCCCCATCTGTGGTATTAATGCTTAGCAGCTGGGATCCTTTTGTGCATAACTAAAAGTTCATGTGCCCCTCTGTGAATATCTGATATTTTTGATACCTGGTTCTTCCAACCAACTGCACCATGGGAACCTATTTAAGAAACACAATTACAGCCCAGTCAACAAGACATTATATTTGTAACCTTAAATGGCTGATTTTCCCCCCTAAAAATGTCACCCTGCCCTGCCTGRGCAGTTATAGAATTAAAAAAAGATTATAGGAGAATTATCTTTTTCTTCTCATACAAGCTTTTAAGCCCATTATACAAAATTACAAACTTATAAATTGCATTTGGGAGTGTTAAGCATCAAGAACTTCAGATAACACTTCTTGTGATTAAAATACCTTAAAACCAAACCTGAAGATCTCTGATTTCATAGGAAGCCAAAATATTTAAAATYAGTAGTATTTCAGCAGCTTTTTGTTTAAACTTTATTGTGTGTCATTTCATAAGTTGTGGACTTAACCTAGAAATGTTTTATTCWTTGCAAAGTATGGCAAGTTGAACGTGAGTCAGCAGTGCCCTGGCAGCCAGGAGGGCCAGCCCTGTCCTGGGGGCATCAGGCACAGCATCACCAGCTGGGCAAAGGAGGGACAAAGCTGCCCTGCTCTGAGCTGGGTTGGCCTCACCTCGAGTGCTGGGGGCAGTTTTGGGCCTTGCAATATAAGGAAGATAGGAAAATATCATGGAGTGTCCACAGGAGGCCCATGAGGWTGGGGAAGGGCCTTGAGGGGAAGCCACATGAGGAGTGGCTGAGGTCACTTGGTTGTGCAGCCTGGAGGAGGCTAAGGGGAGACCTCTTTGCAGTCTACAGCTTCCTCATGAGGGGAAGAGGAGGGGCAAACACTGATCTCTGCTCTGTGGTGACCAGTGATAGGACCTGAGGGAATGGCCTAAAGTTGTGTCTGGGGAGGTTTAGGTTATGCATGAGGAGAAAGTTCTCCACCCAGAGGGTACTTGGGCACTGGAAGAGRCTCCCRGGGAAGTCATCACAGCACCAAACTTGACAGAATTCAAGAAAYGTTTGGACAACCATGTCCCAGCCTCAGACTTCATGCCTTGGATTTCTCTGTTTTACAAAATTATTCTCTAGAATCAGAGTCATAGGATATCCAGAGTTGAAAGAGACCCACAACTCCCAGCTTTGCACAGGACAACCCCAGGACCACGCCATGTGCCTGTGAGAATTGCTCAGATGCTTCTTGAACTCTCTTGACTACCATTAAAATCTGAACATGCTGCTCAATTTTCACTTACTTTGGCCAAAATACTTTTTTTCCTCGTACTTTTGTATGAAGAACMGCTATGGGGTGCATTCCTATGTCTTGGATTTAACATAAACAATATTAGCATAATTTTCTTTATTTCAGTTCTCTCRTATTCTTTAGTTAATTTTTGGATAACCTTCTGATTTTATTTAAATTTCTATTAAAGAAAAATGAGCTACAAAAGTATTTATTGGAATTTCTGATATCATCCAGCCTGAGACTCTTCAGAAAATTAATCAAATTACTTTCTGAGCCCAAATAGTGATATGAATATCTTAAAAATTGTTAATACTGTGAAAATTCTAAATTACTATAGGTGAGATTTCTCATACACAAGGGTTTTCATTATTAGGCTGTGAAACAGCTCTAATATCTATTTTAAAAAAGCAGTAGTTTGAAGTGTTTGAATGACCTTTTAACAWAAGGAAATATTCACAAAAAATTCTGTCAAGTGCAGCTTGTGTGCATAGCAGTCAGGCTRGGCAAGTTCTGCTGGTAGTCAGCTTCTTATCTAATGAAATAAATGTCCTGAGATCTCATGTGCAAGTAATTCAAATRCATTTAACATGTGAGCTGCTGAAATAAAGCAGTGAAGCATGGGCTATACAAAAGTGAAGTTTAATCCAAAGCTATAGTGGATGATCTGATTTTGCCAAATCTTCTGGGCATGCTACAGCAAAGAATGGATGAATTTGAGGATAACAGTAAAGTAGGTATGTTACAGGGATGAAAGCTATGAGGGAGGGGTAAGCTGGAAGAAAAGAAAAGGACCTGTTTGAGTACAATGCATATGAAGGATGGCAGTGTGAGGTTTGATGATCTGGGATGGAGTGTGTTGGGTAGGCAGAATGGCCCTTGCAGCCTGCAGAGAGACAAGCCAGGCGTAGTGTTGCCACTGCCTATCTCCCTTCTTTGTGAGACTTGATAAAAAACTGGTGAGTTGTAGCAAAGGGCTGCAKTTTCTTGTTTGGTATTCATATGCTTCTTGCTGAATTCAAGTGAATCATTTGGCCCTACTTGATCAGGAGGGGATGGACAAGAAAACTTCCAATCTAAACCATTTTGTGATTCTGAGAACAATGGACTTTGCAAGGTCCGCAAAAATATGTTGCAATAAGAACTCTAGTGAATCTGCTGAAGAATTCCAGCCTTTCCTGTAAATATGAAATGTCATTTTCAGATACTGTGTGGGAATGACTGTCAGTGGTGTCTCAAAAATCATATTCTGATGTCTCTGGGATGAGACCACAGTTAWTCACCATCACTAGTGGTAAGATGCTACTTTTTTTTTCTCAGTCAAAATAGATGTGATCTAGGCAGGAACTGATGGTATRTAAGATAGCAACACTGTGCAGAAAGTACTGAGTGGTTAATGTGCTGTTGATAAACTATGTAGCATAATGCCCAGRGCATCAGATTACATTATTAATGCTACACTGAAAGGAATATCAAAGGGCTTTTGTGGTTTATGAAGTAAACTGTTTTCTCTTGGTAGTAAATACAAGATGGTGATGCAGTAATCGTGAAATGGCAACAAAGAAGCTTTGAAAATGTCAATGCATTTTTAAATGAAATCAGAAGTGAAATTAGGGTCAAACTTACTCAKTTTGACAACTTTATATTTTCTTTTTCATACAGAATAAAGCTTTGATCAAAACTGTATCTGGCTATGAGATAAGGAGACTTGCCCCAAATGATCAGTCCCTTGTGGCTTTCTGTATTGGAAAAATCATCCCTTTTAGAGTGATGTCACCTGCAGAAATGAATAGGTAGATTGCAGCTGTTAGTCTCTGCTCATATAGGACAAAGGACATACTTTTCCCCAGGAAATGAGAGCTAGCACTTATTCCTTATGCCTACTCATCAAAACCCTTTTAAGCAAAGAAAAGGAGGATAAAACACAGACACGAACATTTTATGTCCTGCTTCTGTGGTCTAGGTAAGTATTTGATAGTAGTCCAAATATTTTCTCTGAGAARGATTTAATGATAGAAGTTCATCTGCTTTGATTGTCTCTTTCTGAGCATTTCTGAGCATTGTCTGAATCTCCCGTTGGAAGATTCAGAGGAAAACTATTTTTACTGGTTTYGTAAAACTCCTTTACTAGAAATAAAAAGGAATTATTTTTATGGTAGAGAGAGCTATTCTTTTATCCCTAAACCCTGGTGCTGGTGTTTCTGTGTATGAAGCCAAAGGATTTACTGGAACAAATTCAGACTTGCTCCTTTGAGTGTCTTTGGTGTCGTTTACACAGATTTTTCCCTCTAAAGCATCAGAACTATCCTGATTTGTGAAGAAACCACTTTAAAGGTGACTATGTCTTTATCACTCTGCTAATTTATTTTTTTTCTTTGGCCAAAAAAGTAAAATAAACTCATTGACTTCATAYAGACTTGAAACTCAAAACTCCCCAAACTTGACTGGAAAGACAAAGTATCATAAGTTTGCTTATCTTGGGGGCCATTTCTGAAAGATACTTTTATTTGTAAGGGAAAGAACTTTATACTTTGGAGCTCTGGAAATGTTCACATGTTGCTACTTAATGTCTAATCTTCCCAATCAGTGTTCTAAAATTCCTAAAAAGTTTGAAATGCATTTTAAGAAGGAATCATGGGAAGTGTTTTGAATATRCTAATTTTTCAGGAGCTAGATTAATAGTTGAATTTGCAAGGATCCTTTCTTACTAAGGTGCTGTTCTTATACATGTTCTTTAGGTGGGCCATACATGCTACATTTTTTCTCTGCTTAGAATCAACAATCTCTTATTTTCTTGTCTTATTTTTTTCCCARTGTTGACTCAAAATACTCATCTTTTTTACTACAGTAAGGATAGCCACTTCCTAGGTCTTGTTTTACTTGAAAGTATTYCCGAACAAGCTGTTAGAATGATATTCCTGTGGATACAAAGAAGTGAGCAGCTCACTGCACTAGAGAGTTTCATTCTCCCTGCCCCTCCATACAGCACAACTCCTCCTTTGTATCAATCTGCCAGCTTTCCTTGTGCACCTACTCTCCTTGGGTCACCTTGCCTGTAAACTTGTTTGAAAGCTCAGCTACTCACAAACCATTTTGTGTCTGTCTGGTATCATGTGCTAGTACAGGAAGGGAACCAGGCTTCTGYTGTAGGTACTGAGAGAAAGTGGCTGAACCTGTGCAAGAGGTGTTGCTGCCTGGTTCTGTCGCAGAGATTTGAGCTGATGGGAGCAGGACCTTGGATCCACTTAACTTGCCTTTCTGGGCCAGTATATACCTTCTGAGAAGGCACGGGTCTGCCAGACATCAGACTCTTGTCTGGCACATTACTTGTTAAAGGAAAGATACAAAATCCAGGCAGAGATTGCTGTGGAGCAGTCCTGCTGGAAAATAAAAGAGAAACTGCAATAAAATCCWGTAGGTGCATTTAGTAAGATAGTTTCAAACAATGGCCAAGCACTTCTATTTTTGGTATGTTGGTCTATGTACCTCTTTAGGTGCTCAGTTTTTTAACACTGCCAGATGCTTAATGTTTGCTTGTTAAAATGAGAAAATCAAACGTGTAGCTATACCAAGTACACTGCTCATTCCTGCTCTTGTTGGAAGGCTTATTTCTTTCTATTTGGCTAGCTGCTTACCTCAAGGTAAAGGAAGCCATCAGTATTAAATGCAATGAATGGCATCACTGCTTGGTTTCTATAATTGCTTTTACAGCAGACAAAAAGGCAAGGGAGGAAAAGTACTTTGGCACAYGGTTTGATCAGTGCTTTGAGCTCTTAGTTATGCTCTTAATTCTGGCAGTTTGCCTTGAGTTGGTGAATAGAACTCTCTGCATATTAAAAGATRATATTTACCAATAATTTTGTTTACTAAAGAAGAATCCTATGGAAAGAAAAGGTAAGGCAAGATGTTCACTGCCTCTTGTCTGCTTCCCTTTTTTGTGTTCTCACTTTTCTATTGGGTGTGGTCACACAGTAAGGGTAAAGCACAGATGTTTCTTCCAATGAACAGCTGTSTGACATTTCTTCCTGTGTAAGTACTCCAAGCACCATGATCCTTGGGCATGCTGGTGTAACAGAAAAACAGTAGACTTTTATTTGGAAACTTTGTTCCACCAAAAGAATTGTGATTTCTTAGACTGAAAGAATGCTGAGATATCTTCCCTGGTTCTGATAGCTGTGTCCAGAGCAGAGTGGCCCCAGGTGGTATCTCTTACACCAGGTATGCCTTTTAACAGTGGACTCTTCTGTRATGAGGGGAATTTTCCAGATTTTCATGATGCTTCACAGTATCTCCTATCTCCTGACAAAGGGCAGGAGAGGGAGTTGARAGAAAGAGGAAAAGGTCAAATAACAAATTCCTTGTGAGATTAAACTTGTTCTCTCTTCAATTTATCAGCTCTCATTGTCTGCTTAATTTTGTGATTAATCAAAAGAACAAACTTTTATTAGACCATTTCATTATCATTCTCAGAAAGCAGAATAAGAGATACAATAAAGGCTCCAGGAAAAGACAGRGAGCTATCAGGAGAATATTTACATTTAGGGGTGATGATTTTAACTGACACCGAATGCAGCAATTTGTGAACCTTSAGACACTGTTTATGTGCCAGCTGTCCTCTTTTTCCCCCTCTCTTGGTTGGTTGGCTGATGGTTGCTATAAAATGCCTGCTTTGGAAGAAGAAGAGCCTCCCAGGGTTTTCTCAATGCATTCTTTGTGAACACAGTGACTTGGGTATGTCACTGTCAGATATACTAAGTACATATGTGTACTCACCTTGTYTGACCTCTTCAGTTTCCTGTGTTTTAAATCCATCCTGTTGTGTTAGATCTCAGTCCAAACCAACAATGACTAATAAGTGTTTATACAGATACTGTTAATTTACTTATTGGCAGAATGTTTTCTGTTTTCTTATAGCCAGCATTTAAAGTGTGAGAACACCATCTCATCAGTTTTGGAGATTTTTAGATGCATGATTTTCATGTGACTCGTATGTCTATAAAGCTTCTTTCTTTCTTACATCCAACTAATTGGATCAGAAGTACCATGGCAAGAATTGTTTTCTTCAGAGAAGACAAAATTCTCAACAACTCCTTTGCTAGAGAACTTTTTCACTCATTTAAAAAGAATTTATGTAAAGTGGGTGCTATGCTTCAAGAAGTGGGAAGCAGATACTTTTTATTTCTCGTAGGACACCCACAATTCCTTTCCAACTCACAGGGTAATTTTCAGCTAGTTTAGTTAGGTTTTGGATAAACTTCTCTCTCTTACCTGTCATCTAGAAAAATGCAGAGCATGCTAAATCTCATTCAGTGGCAAAAGTACCTCCACCATCCTTAATGAACACCGTGGATCTGGGAGCAAAATACTCTTCCATTGCTATCAAGCATTCCTGCCTTTATTCTTTACACTTACTCTTCAGGAACTATTGATTATGCTTACTATTCAGGACATTTCCACAGCTGTCAAATAGGCCTTGAAATAACCAGAARTATCCTGTAGGATGTGTGACTTGGTGCAAGAGAAAGATTAGGGCCCGGATACATCAGTATCTCATTTAAATGTAATTCAGATTTCAGAGATGAGTTCCCTATACTGTTCACAGAGAGAGTTAAGTCTGAAAAAGAAGAGAAGGAATTCTGAGCTCCTTTACTGTATACCTGGAGCAGACAGTCTGAATAGCACTTCCAATGCAGTTTAGTATCCAAATGTTGCTTGCTTCCCAGAAGAGCTTGAAGATTGTTCTATTACACAAAAGTGGCTAGCTGTGAATTTGTGGAAGCTGTGGTAGTGAAATTCCAAATAGTAATCGTCACTTTTTTCATTCTGCTAAAACCTTGACGTTTGTCTTCTGCTTCTGTTGCTGAGACTGAGTCTGCAGTGGTTTTTAGAAAAATGACTCTGTCATCACTCCATTCCAGGCAGGTCATGCCAGGTCTGCRATACAATTGTGTCCAGGCTGAAACCAGAAGTAGCATTCAACTTACCAAYGTTGCTCTGAAAAAAATTTTGTGGATTTTGCTTAGTCTTTTCTTTTGCGAACCTCAACACATCGGCCATTAGCTGGACTCATGGYTCCTAAGACCTGTAAAACTGATGATGATAATGAATTTTAACATCCAATAGCATCTTCCACATGTTGCTTTACTGCTATCTAAAACCTGGAGTGCATTTCTGAAGCAGATGGTTAATGGGATACTGGAAGACTTCAGTGAGAGTATTGTTTCCTTTATCCCTTTTTTAAGTCCTAGAATCCAATTAGAGATTGTGCGACTGCAAAATAATTATAGAGTGAATGCTGTTAACTGGAATACTTCACATCATGCCATTCTCCCCCCTACCCCAAATGCTGTGCAGCTGTTGTRAAAGAGCACTGAACTGTGTGGGAACAAGGAGATTAGCTTATGCCAAAACAGTCAGACACAGCTGTAGTAGAGGAAGATGGGCTTAGAAGTAAGGTACTTATAGACTTACCTTTTGCTGCTAGATTATATTTTGCTGTGCTTTCATTAATGAGAGATTTCAACACATAAACRGCTGTTGAGGACTCTGGTCTAATTCAATTGCAAATTAATTCATTAACTCCTACACATTTTGGAGAAAAACCCAAAATCGACCATGAATTAATAAAAACCCCAAGCTCGAAGTTTAATGCAGTATTGCACATATATAGCAGCAGTTCCTGGGGAGCACAATGGAGCCAAAATATAGCCAGTGCTTTAAATGTTGAAATGGTCTCTTTGTCTTAAGGCACATAAACTGCAGACAGAACTTGGTATGTTTGTCCTGGCTTTTGGTCCAGGCAGTTGTTTGCAAACCATGCCTCTGCAGTCAGAGCAGATGTGGCAGTAAAGCTGTAACCCAGAAAATCTTGCTCTATTCTTCTTTCCCACTCTTTGTAACAGAGGGGCTGAGGATTTGGCCCAGGAAGAAGGACTGCAAAGCTTGGATCATATGCTGACAGAGGAAACACTGAAGGTGTTGGATGGACAGTGTTGGACTTTTGTTATTCTCACTGCCTATTCTATTGTATTCCTTTTAAACCAATTGGATTGCATGCACCATGGCAAGATTTGCTTTTTTCAGGAAAGAGAAAATTCTTGAGACTCCACAATGGCAGAGAAGTCTAGAGACTACCCCTGGGAGGGGCAGAAACTATTAGGCAGCCACATCTTGAATATAATAAAATTTCTTAATGATGAAAGGAAACTGAGTGGAGGTTGTTGCAACCAGGATAATCATTGGTTCTATGCCTGGAGATAAGGTGGGACTAAAAAGATACAACGAAASGAGAAAAGTAGTGTTTCAGTATTTCTTAGGTTTTGGTGTGTCTCATCCATGCCCTCCCCTCTCCTAATCAATTAGTTGGTTTTTTACATTGAAAAGTCTATTATATTTTGGGGGAAAGTCACTGAAAGATACCAAGACAAACCTAGACCCCTGCTCTGGCTGACTTGTAAAGTCATCACAGATGTTTGGCAGGAACAGAGGCRTTATACTTTCTGAGGATACTGTTATTCATGCCAGGAATCAATTTCAAGCAGTTTTGCTTACATGGGGTGTTTTTATTTTATAACCTTTTTCATYTTGTGTTGTTTTGAGTTTGTTTTTGACACGCATAAGAGCCAGTGGTARCTGCAATTTTTTTGACGCTGCCCTRTGATGATACCTAAACTCCAATATGAGGACATCTGTGAAGTTCAGGGTTCTACTGGAATTTCATACAACATGCTGATGGATGTTGCTGAGCTTTTGATGTACCTTTGCCTGCTCCTGAATTAATGATGATAAGTTCTTTACACAGAGAATCGTGTTGTGATTCAGATTCAGTTTCAAGTAAATAAATAAAAAATGGTTAAAATATAACAGTACAGCAGAAACTGATACATGTGATTTTTCTTGGTCTTGTATTTTGGGCTCCTCACAGTAGTCTTTGTTAGGTTATTTTAGGTCGAGCATCTTTTCAAATAATTATCTCATCTGAGTGCTGATTACGATGAATTTTAGTAGTCATCCCCGTTAAGCAAGAAGTACGTGAACAAAACAGATACATTCATCTGAAAACACTCGAGTTTCACAGTGTGGTTTTTTAAATGTGGTTTTTCTGGTACTTTCTGCTGTGGAGTATCCTCCATGGGAAATATTTCCATGCTCTCTGGAAGTCATATTCCAGCTTCCTCTTTAAACCAGAGACTATAATATATGTGAAACCAGATCCTTATTATTTTTACTAATTTTTTGTTTTTATTCAATTATGGTAATAATGCCTTCTGGGAGATGTGTGCTATGTGAACAAGACATTTCCTGATATGGACTGAACATGACACTTATATATGTCAAACACGAAGCAATGTTCTTCTGTGGTGTCTTGTTTCTCCTGAATAGTACATAACACTCAGAAAAGATTTCTGGTAGGTGAATCTGAATTGGCAGGTAATTCAAATCCATACAGTTTGCTCAGGGCTGTTGCTTTCTTCCTTTCGTCCCCTCTCCTTGTGAAAAGCAGTCCTCAGGTATCTGTCTGAGAAAAGACTGATTTGTGGTACTATGCAGAAGGTTGCTTAAACTTACAGCACTTATAACGTTAAGTATCATGATCTGAAGGAGTCCACTTGGTATCTCCCTACTTGTCTCCTGATGATTAATATAATTATAATCTGGATGATTATTGAATAATTATATTAATTATATCCAGTGGAGGGGAATAATCCCCTGAGATACAGACCACTCAATTTCCCTTTGTGTGTGTCCTTAAGAACCATCTATTTAAAGGGCTTGCACAGAAACTGATTTTCTGTAGAAAAATGCCGTTAGATTTTTTTTCCCTCAAAATGCCTGTAAACATCAAGAATGGAGCATGGCAAATCGGAAAAATGTGTTTTCTTTCCTCTCAATGTAGACATTCTATAAGCAAAGTTCTTATCTGTTGGTGTGCCATCTGTGGACAGCATTCTTGCTACATTCTGTTGAGATACAGGTACTTGTAAAGATGTCATTTTAATGTAWAGATGATCTAATCCATCAGTTTATTTTTAAGGAGAACAAGTTATCCAGTGGACTGTAAATTTGATGATACCACTTCATTCCCTTCTTGGTTACCTATATATATGACAAATGTATCACGTTTAAAATTATAAATATATACACATTGAAAAAAATGACTTTGAGCATTATGGCTTCATTTCAAGGTGCTCGCAGCTGCTTACATACACRATTTGTCGTTTTTCCCAATTATGTATTTATTTGCAGTGATTTGCCTTATTTTCACAACTCTTCATAAAGAAGAAGACTGGAGTGTTGGTGCTGAATGAGAATTTTTTTCATTCCATAAATTCAATATCCCTACTGTGCTTTTAAGTTAAAAAATGTCTTCCATTTTCTTTCCGGTGTTCATTGTGTGACTGGGAAATCAGTGTTTCATAGGATAAGGCTTTCTTAGAATTCTTCTTCTTCAGAGGAAATAATGAGTGCTGTTGCCAGCTGTAGCATTATTAGCATGGTAGTGTGGTTACAGCTTCATCCTGCTGGGAAATCTTCCCTTTGGTTTCTGAAGGATTCTGTTGGGCATCTGTAAAATTTCCCTTGCAGGCATGGTGTGAGACCTCCACAGGTTTTTTGGAAGGTGAATAGAGGCCCTTCAGGATTCAAACCTGTTCAGGATGCTGCTTATGAATGTGATATTTTAATGYCTTTTGGTTTTTGCTTTGCAAGCCTGCTTAGATGAGTTTCCTAATYCCACTTCTGCATTGGAGTATCCTATTTTTCAGCAGTGATGAGACTAAATATTGTACCTTAATGGTCCTCAATCCTCATTTTATGTCCTAATGTGTTTACAGAAAGAAAGACCAAACCAGGAACAAGAATATTGTATTTTTTCTTCTAGAAAAAAGCCATTTGAAGAGAACTCAGGAAAAATCTCCTGCATTTTGCTACTTTCTCTGCTGTCATTCTCCACCCCTTCTTTCTTCCCATGCCTTCCCAACACCTTCTTGTTGTGTGTTGTACTCTGAAGGCTCTGGTGGGGTGCATAATGATATTGTCTCTGGCAAATTATTTTGCCCAACCTCAATGAAATGTTACAGCACCMTGCTTTAAATCTCTCAGTGCCTAGAGTGAATGCATTTGCAGATTTCTCCATGGTTACTGAAAAGGAATATCTTTATGGGAATGATTGGTAAGGACATGGTCCCATGGGATAACCCATGAGATTTTGATATCCATCTACATGTTATATAATTTTTTAGGAATGGCCACCAAATCAGAAAATGGAACTTGTAGAGAAGTTTTCAGGAACGTTTTCAAGGTATGAGAGAGACATTGGAATGCAAGTAGGCTGTTTGCAGGTCAAACTTCAAGTTCTTGCTTTCCTTTGAAAAGGCTGCAGTTATAGCTGGGGGGATTGTCTGTACATGCACATTTGTAAACTTCATTCAAAGAGACTTGTAATGACAAATTTAAAAAGTTGATCAGAAGCAGAATTACATAGGTCCAAAACTCATTACCAGAAGTTTTACTAAAACCRGCTGTGTGTAATATTGATATGAGACAGAACAGAATGGCTTTTTCATAGCAGGCAAAGTTTCACTGCTTAATAACGACTACTTTGGATTCAGTCCAGTGAATAGTTTAACTTTATAAATAATGCAATCTTGCAACAATTTCCTTTCTCAAGACTTGGTCTCCTTAATGATTTCAAACCTGCCCTGTCCCATGGTATTATTACACTGCTTTAAATGGCTGTGAATTGCTGACTTCTGGTAGCTATGTGGACTTTTTTCTATTCTCTCTTTCAAACTGACCCTTCAGTTAAAAGTAAATTATCAAAAAAGAAAAGAAAAAAATGGTCATACTGTCTCTGCAAGACTCATTCTACTGGAGACAACCACAAAATGAGGTTTCTTTTCATCTCTAGTATCACTTTATTCATTTCTCTTGGGGATTATTTAACTTTGGCAACTTATTTAATTTCAGTATCTTTCAATGCCAGGGGAATATGCATTTCTATTTAAGCAGTCAAAAGAGTGGAGTAGATGTGGAGATGACTGGCTGCACATCTCCACTARTTGAAGAAACATGTGCACCTTCACGTCAGGTATTGCCCATAAGAATGTTTCCCTACCTGTGCAGTTTTGGACATTCTGCTGTAAAAAGCAGGAGACTTTTTCTCTGGTCACATGTGATCTCTGTACAAAACATTCACCATATCCTCAGAACATATGGTTGCAAATGAGGAACCATAACCCTGCTGTTCCTTAGGGTTTTAGGAAAAGTGGTGACCCTGCATTTTGGGTTTGAATCTGTGTAGTTTATCAATATTAATTCAGATGTTTCTATGTGTGAAGGATGAAAGGTGAATTAATGCAGAGGGGAGCTGAAGTTTCACCAGGGAGTGAGTCATCTCAGAGTTCACATTTGTGTGTGTGCATGCTTTGTGCATGTTTGACTTTWGGTTTGGTTACTTTCATTTACTTACAGATAGCTAAAAGGAGTAAGATGCCAGCTTCCTCTGACTCGTACACCATAAAAATGTATGTTGACTCACGTTTTCTATGTGTTTTGAATTAATTCAGTATAATTTCTATTGTGTAAATAAGGCTGCTGACAAATATTAAATTTATAAAAGTATTGAAAGGATTGAAGAGAAACTTAATAGCTGTGGCCGACTGAACCATCTGTCATTCACTGAACCTGGGGACAAGGTTTTGAAGATTTGAGGCAATAGAACTGAATTTCAAAAGTGCTGGAAAGTTACTTGCTGCAGCAGCCTCCATCTGGAATCAGTGGTGAGGKTAGAGACCTAAACTCTTCAGGAGGACAGGCAATGGGCAGTGGATTTATTCTGTATCACTGCCAGCTGTGTGGAAACACAGCGGAAATAGTGGCTGCATCAGGTCTGCCAGCTTTCCTGATTTTATTGCAGGGCTTGCTGATGTTTCCCTTACTCCATCTCAACAACTCTTGTCCTATGATTGCAYAAGAATTTTGGCCTTTATTTAGTAAAAAAGAATTTCTAAACCCCAGGTTCAGGAGGTAAAGCATGGGAAAGAATTGGAAAGCGAGACTACAAATTGTATGTATGAGATATTCAAATAAGAAATTCTTTTTTGTTTCTTTCCTTTTTTAAATTTTTTTTTTTGCTGATCCCTAATTTTGGAAGCTTCCTCAAGATTTGCTCACTTAGGGTGTAAATCCACTTTTAAAATTACATTTTTCCTCGACTTTCAGTCTATATTAATAAAAAATTGTAATACAGATTCTATCATCTACCTCACAAGTTTAATTTAAAAGTCCCTCATCTGCTTCACTCTGTAGATAGCACATCAGAAAATTAGTTTTGAGATTTTTTTCTCCCCTGACTATCCTAATTAAAGTTACTTACCATATACACTGTCTACCTTCTATCATGCTCTGTCTTGTTGCTGAGATAGAATCAATTTTAATTACAAATGAACTCTTTGTATTTTATCCTCTGTAGAATCCACAACAGAGATGACATGAAATAAGAATTTAACTGAAATAACAAATTTAAACCAAATAGTTTTCCTGTTTGTTTGGGTCACAACAGTAAAAAGTGCAAGGGAAGAAAACCCCACAAATAGCCATGGAAGAACTCTTGATGCTTTTTATAACTTCATTGTTCTCTATGATTTACATTCTTCAGATGCTGAATTCAGAAATATAAATTATGAAGCACAGATTTTTRTCTTGAATACCAACACAAACAGTTTCACTGGGTTTTTAGAGTAAATATTTCCTTTTAAAGATGCAGAGATATTCTCTTCATATCAAAGAAACAATCTCACATCTRATTGGGAAGATTTTATGCTTGTGATCTATTTATAGAAAAATCCAACAGTTTTTTATAGGCAGTGCCTTTTTTTTCCCCACCATCTTTCCCATCTCAGTTGATCTCTGCCTATTTCATCCCACCCTATCCCTAAATGAAACATGATGGAATTCCAAAAAAAGACAAAACAGTCTAATGCTGAAATACAGCACATTAAACACAGCAAGTTCTAATAAGTGCTGTATAAAATTTGTTGAAAACTGTCCTTAAAYAATCTTTTTTGAATTCATTCCATGAACAATTTGTTTGCAGCTTTTAATCTTTGTTTTTCCCCTGTTAACTTTTATCTCATATATTGTTTCTCAGATGTGCACACATGATTCCGGTAATGATTTACTCATTTGCAGAAAACTACAGAAGTATATAATCATGTCTATTTGGGCCAGACATTCCTAAAACAATTGTCGTAGGCATATCCTGAACACCCAGTATACAAAAACACAGTCTGCAAGTGATTACTAGAGATGATTGCAAGCAATATAAAGGTTGTGTTTTCCTATCTTCATATCTCATTTCTGTCTCTCTGAGACACTCAGAATTACACCAGTAATTCTCTGAAGAGGAAGAGTGCAACTGGCTGATAGCACTTTTGGGAAGACTGTCCCTGTAGTTTGCTGTCAGGTGGATGACCACTGGCTCTTGGTGTTGCAGAGTACAGAGAAATAGTCTATGGAACAAGTACTGGTACAACATACTTCTAACCATACTTTCTACATTTTCTAATACTAATAATRRATAATAGATAATAATAGATACTGGAAGAAGATGGCAGGTTGASCATTGTCCATAGRAAGATGTGTGTCTGATTCTTAGAGYAGAGAACAGTTCAGGATAGAGGAGTGTTGCAGAAACTCTAGGTTAGTCATGATTTTAAGTTCATTCTTAGCCAAGTTTTGGTGGAGTTCATGATGAAAAATATGACCACCAGCAGCGGTGAGGTTCCATGCTTCTGTTGTTAATTCTCACTGTACAACACTATCCACGAATCCACCTTTCTCTGAACCTCACAAGCAGMCATTTTTTTGCATGAAAACAATCAAAACTAGAGTTGGAGGTCTCACAAATCAAGTTCAAATCCACTCATGTAGCTTCCAACATATTTTTTCTTGTAGTGGGGTCAGAAACTCTTAAAGAGGTTCCTCCTGTTATGTGTCAGCAAAATGCATGGAAATTCACTTCTTTTCCCTGTTAAACATTGGAAAACTTGCTTGAAAGACCACACAATATTATTTACTGATGTAGTCCAGATACAGTTCTACTCTAAAATATAAATATGACTGGCTTTCAAGCAGACAGATGTTACAAGTAATGAGCACAGGGGATTAAAAAAATCACACCTCTAAGTTCTTTCATATAAACAYGAGGACAAGAAATTCTTGTTATCAAGAATTATTTATACTCACAAGTGTCTAGGCATTTGCTATTTAGGAAAGTAATGTCTGGCATCAGAATGTAGCTTACCTTAACAGGCTTGCCCCCCAATTTTTAAAGTGGCACTTCCTCCAAGTAAATATCACAAGTAAAAATCATCTAACATGATGATTATATCTCTTCCAGTATGAGGCTCACTGAATGAAAAGAATCTCAATTTTGTCAATTCAGTTATGACGTGCTTTTGCACTATGAAGATGTGTAGATGAAATCTGAAAGCAGTTACAACAGTATTTATCAAAATAATTCCTACAAGTTTAGAGAGGTCTATTTTTAATTAACCAGACATTGACTCTTTTAGAGGTGATTAGTAAATGGGATAAAGAGGGATATGTTCAAGTTTGRCTCAAAATTTGAATTAATATTGAATGTAAATCTCTTGAGACTCAAAAAATATTTGGCTAATGAAGACCAGGTGTATACAAATATTTGATGAGATTAATTTGGAATTTACAGGTCACTTTTTCTGTATTAAGAGTTTGAATTCTACAAACAAAGCAACAGTGGTGAAATAAATTATCTACTGATTGCTTCAGAAAACTGGCAGCTCTTACCCTTCTTATTTTATTGAAACTTCAGGAGGATAAAAACAATTTCACTTTATTTTAAAAAGTTGTTTCACTTCTTTCCATCAATTTCTATATCATTCAGACATGAAATAACAATGTTAAGTTATTCCTTAAAGAGTGCAGAAGACTTTGGAATATATTCTGACATAGGAATTATTTTAACACTCGTCCAGTGTTTTCTTTGTCCTTGTCCCTTGTTGCAGTAATTGTCTGGGTATGTTTGTAAGGCACAAGTAGTAAGGGCTGTTATCTGAATTTTAGCCCTTTCACAGTGCTGATAAGGGGGAATAACAATGTCCACACCCAGGGATGAGTGGGTTGTACCTTGCTTAGACAAAGCAAAACCACTTTGGAGCAGGGTCTGATGGATGTGAAAGTTTGCTGCAGTTTACCCACCTGGATTAGTGGATTGCAAACCAGGAATGATTTTCAGTCTGGCTGGAACTCACCCATTTTATAAGGAGAAARTATTTTATAAATACTGAGGGCTTTCATCAGGCTTCCACACCCCAGCAGCRGATACAATCTTTCACAGATGAAGGAATTGCCTGGGAAATTATCTTAAGGACCATTGAAACAAATTATTCTGGCTGTGTGTCCAGACACCCACAGACAAGTTCAGAAACAACTCAGGAAAATAGTGCCTTTGGAAGTGCTCTGCCAGACTGTGCTAATCTACTTGTAGGGATCCCAGTACCTGGTTAACAGTTTCTTCACAGGCAAAACTAGAGTGGGGTTTAGGGACATTGCAACAGAGGGTATAGGCACAGAACTTACTGCCTGCACCATTAAAAGAGCTGTGGTGTCACATCAGGAGTTACTGCAGAAAAAGCTTATTTTTATTTCCTCCTTTCCTTGCAAATGATAGTAAAATATGTCCAGAAAAATGGTTATTAAAGTATTGAACTCCTAAATATTGAGCCCTACAAGCTCTTTCACAGAAACATTGTTTTGTAAATTGCTCRCATTTTATTTTTCTCAGAAATTGATGGGAGATGGGACAACCTGYGTTAGAATTAAATTGCAACACAAAAATTAAAATGAATATTCAAGCTACTAGAGGAATCCAGCAGTAATTCAGAAGGTTTTTATATAAATAATTTGAATTAGATTGCCAGTGACTGGAGAAAGTATTTCAAGGGTTTCCATCTGTATTTGGGTGACTAAGGCCAGTGATAGTCACTTACCAGCACTGTGGATATAGCTTTGGGATTTAAGTGACTTTTCAGTGTTAACAGTAGGGCAGTAGGGAAGACTGGGGCCTGAAGTACTGATGTATCCTGAGAGAAAAGATATTTATCCCAATGTTATCCAGGGTTGATCTAGTCTTAACAGTTGTTCTTATGTGAAGACTGGGAATCATGCACTGGGTGCTGTGAGACTCTAATGCATCATATACTTTATCTCTTACTTCAGTGCTTTCAGCACCACTTAAGATTGCACTTAGAAACCAGACTGAACAGACTCCATAAAAATTAACTCCAAAAAAATTATTCCCATCAATGAATGTCCTCTTCCAATGTTTTTGAAGTAAGAGTTTTCTTCCTTTCAGTAGCCTTTTCCCAAGCAATAAGTATCATCCTAATTTTAATTTATACCATTATTATTAGGAAATRCAGGGAATAAAAGCTAAGAGACAACTACAAGTTTCTGCTGAATCTGAGTCCCACATGTAATGGTGGATAAATGTCTGCACATATCTGCAGAGTTTTGCTTACACACTTTCCCTCCCTGATGTAGGTATAAAAAATTGGCTTTAGAAGAGCTAAGTCTGTGAGTAGTAGGTGCACCAGAGAAGAATTCAAAATGCCTACTGYTTGTCACCACAATAATACTTATAATGACAAAAAAGCCCTACRGATGAATTTTTTCTGCCTCCAACAAAAAGAAAACTGCATGAGTTGCCAAAATGCAACTCCCTTTCATGAAGAATATGTTTCAAGGAGCTTTCCAGAAATATTAAGGAGTTTGAAGATAAGACTCACTGGGGAAGAGATAACAACATAATTATTAAGAAGAAACAATTAYCAGTCACTGCTCCAAGAGAAATGGAATTATTCTGAAAGAAGCTAATAAGAMAGGGTGTGGAAGATCTTTCTGAAATATCAGAAAATGAGAAAATRTATGTTAAGATGGTATGAGGACAAAGGGATCAATGAGGCAGATATGGGAGATGGTTTACAYAAAAGAATATCATTTTTAGTATTTCATATGAGAAATCCACTGCTACTGTATCTAATCTGCAGGTTGACAGTGGGCGTTTGCATGTCTGTGCATGTAGATAACATTTTGTAAAATGTGACACTTCACATTCACATACCAAAAAGTATTGTAGACAAGAACATTCTTGATTTCAAGGACAAGAGCTCAGTTAGACATGAACGGGAGTAGCCTGACTGTCTTCCAAGCAGATGCACGCTTGTGCACCCCTGATAATCTGTTGCACACATCATGGGTTCAAAAGTGACCATTTGCATTTTTTTTCTTCTGGTTCATATTTTGTTTGCACTGTTTAGAGCACTGATTTTTTATTTTCTCTTTAGTCACTACCGCTTCATGATTTGCTTTCCTTTCCCATACCTAACTGGTATTTAAGCTATTAGCAAAATATTTGAAACATGATTATGAGCCATTAACTTCTAATAAGATGTATATATGAGAATGCATTATCTTATTAGGTAAAAGAATTATCAGGTACTGCAGAAATTTCCCTTCAACCAATAGATTAGACCTAGAGTGCTCTGAATTTCTGGCCCTGTCATGTTTGATCAGCAGGCAGCTCTTTGTTCAGAATCATCATKCTGCTGTTTCTGGAGGAGTTTGACATCAGGAAGACATTATATTGTAGAATTATTTGGAATTTACAATAAAGATCTGTAATAATGGTTCTTTTAAAAACACTGGTGCAGTTATAAGCTAGCTGTGTAGTTGTTGATCTTGTCTGTCTTTCAGGCTGTTGTTGGCCACTGTGATTTTACAATATGTGGGTGTAAGATTTTGCCTCTGGGCCAAAAGTAAGAGTCCGCATAACAAACTTGTATCCTTGAGCCTTACTGTAACTATGGAGACTGGGAAAGGAAAGAGCTATCTTCAAGGACTTCTGAGCAGGAGAAGGGTCATGGCTGGAGAAAAAGGCCAAACAACTCTGCACTCAATAAACTGAAGCAGGAAACCGCAGCATGACTCATTTCTTATGCCTAATGTATCATCAGAGCTCTCCCGTTACAGTTCACTGGTGGAAATGAAGTTCATCTTTCTCTGGCTTTCAGGAAACTGCTGAGAGAGAACTCCTTTAGGCAAGCCRCAGCTCCAGTGCTGGGTGTTTTGCAAGCAGAAGGGYRATGCTGATAGCTGACTGCTGTTAGCTCCAAACTGATACTTTACATTATCTTACTGCTGACTGAAGTTACAGGCTCTCTTCCAACAACCTTTGCTTGGTGAGAACTTTGGTATCCTGGTATCCACAGCCTGAGTGTGGAATCAGTAGTATTAGATCTTTTCTTCTTATTCTCCACMATAATAATGTGAACAGCTAGCAAAACAGCTCTGATAATGAAAATAAGCTAAAAAAGTGAAGTTTTTAATTGGGCTTTTTGGACAACAATTGGCAGTTAGACCAGGCTTTGAAAGCGAACCAACTTAGATTCCRTTCCTATTCTGATTTAATGACTGTTTTTGTGGGACTGTGTTATGGGACTCTTACTGAACTTCTGAACAAAAACAACTGATTCTGTTTTCAAGTTTCCTGCAGAATTTTATATTGGGGATAAAAAGCACCAAGGATGAATTAAGAATGCTCATGAGGAGATAAAACAGGGAGTAGATACACACACACACAGACATGGGCTCTGCTGACCTAGAGCCATCTTGCTTTTTTTGTTCTGAAACAAAATGTCCACTGCAGAAGACTCCTATCCTGAAATATTAAACCATAGAGCTACAGGCTGTATTTTAAAACTGTTTTTGTTTTCATAAAAAGCTGCATTAATAATATCTTGGCRTGATACTGAGCACCATCATCTGTGTAAAATTCTGTTGCCTGCTGTTCTCTTCTATCATTAATAATACATCCTAAGATGGGAGTGAGAACAGTCTTGCAATGCTAGCTGATAAGATAGGTGAAAATGCTTCTTTCATTCCAGCTAAATGATAAAAACAAGGAGGAATCTTTCAGACTTTAGATGACAGATTCAAAGCTGAACTCAGAGCATCGAACTCTGCTCAAAGTCATGGAACTTGACTGCCTTGGAGGAAACAGTGGAGCTGATATTTTTAAAAAAAGGAAAAAAACTCCACCCTGGAGACAGTTATATTCCCCAAGCCCTAGGTTTGGCCTTGAAAATATCAGCATGATTTTCTCTGTGCTCTAATGATCAGTYACTGTATGCTCTAATGATCAGTCACTGTACTGTAAATTAAGCCTGTGCAATTGAAAGACCAATTTTTTTTAGTCTACTTTTTTTTTGCCTCAGTTTTTGAAGGCTTTATCCTTCCAATCTCCTGAAAATATTGCCTTTATCCTGATCTGAAAATTAAAAAAAGTGTTCCTAGAAATCCTATTATTCTTCCAGGCATGGTGCTTTTGAGAATAGTGCCTATAAAAACAAGGGTGATGTGCCCTTTGTTAGGAGGTTGGTCAAGAACTCCAAGTTTGAGCCCCTGAACAAGATCATAGATGTCATGCTTTCCAAATCAATCATCTTGGAAATCTGTTTTCCATTCAAATTTATGTTGTTCAGATGTAGCATTAGACTTTTRTGCTTTTGTCTTTCTACAGTGAAAATACATGTGGTTTTTGCTAATGAAGAAATTTGTTAGTTGTTTACTCTTATTCTGCTTGTCTCTTGCAGAGGGTAGTTCAGGTAGACCTGGAATGCTATTTTTCATGTTACGGTAACAGAGAGGATGCAGCTGACAATCTCAAATGAAGTTCTGGATCTGTCCCTTGCMTGTCCCTTTATAGCTGGGGAGGTCAGCAAGCTACTTTGAAAGTAAATAGAGATATGTTGTTTCAACTCTTCAACCTGGAGAATAATTTGGCACAAGAAAARCATCTGGACTTGTCATGAAGAAAAGAATGCAAAAAATTTGGAAAGGCCTTCCAGTCACAGAAACACTGAGGTTCTTAAAAAACCTTCCTTTGCAACCAGTTAGATTTGCTGGGGTCTTCTTTYGCATTATCTTGTTTTCAGAATATAGTCTGATAATTCTGAATGGGATTGTAAAGTGTGGTTGCCAGCTTCTGCAGACAAACAGAATTATTTACTTTGATACCTATTCCTAACATATTTGGTAATCAGATTTCAAAAGAGAGGAGAACAGATTCCTTCTCTGATTCTGTTTTGTTTCTTTAGTCCAGAAAATTTCTTGTTGAAACATTAATAGACAGAAATTATATTTTCTTGGTAACCAAATACTTCTCATGAACATTTTGACACTAACAACTAATACTACRGAACCTAATATAATTTATGAAATGCAGATTTGAAAAGGACTTTTGCAAAGTAGTTTGCTGCTATGCTTAGAAAATAYTTTGGTTGTGTTACTGTCAAATAGACCTGCTTATGTGGTAGATGTTAAGCAGTCACTGAAACTTCTTGTCAAAGTATACAGTAAAATAAAGAACTCCYTCTTTGGGAAAGAAAAATGGTCAGTAAGAGTGGGACTGTGGGGTCACAAGCACTGTGAGTCAGCCTAAATGCAGGTTACCACCCAAAGGGGCCTTGCTGTTCTCCCTTGGGACTATTTTTCTACCTACCTTCTCCCTAGTGTTTGAACTCCTATATTACTATTTTTTAAAGTTGAATTGGGCATTTAAAGAAAACCATCATATTGTAAGGCAAGAAAAATCTTTGGAAAGACAGCAAGACTCTGAGACAGAGAGCACTTTCTTGTTTTGGGATGGGTTATAAAGTGCCAGTATTGGCTGTAAACTGAATGTGGTGGTAACTGTGTCTGTGGGTGCCACATGCMGCTCCAGCAGTGCATAGGGAAAGAGTGTGGTGGGCAGTATTCATCCATGTCACACAACAAAGAGAGCACTGGCTGCAGTGATAAGGCATTGGGCATGGTTTGAAGGATGAACATTTAAGTTCTCTGGTCATTAAATTCCACTTTCTAGTTTTGTCTGATACTGCAGTAACACTCTATACTGGCATTCTTAAAATCTTTTTCTCTTTTCCACTGTAACCTGCATTCTGCTGGTTTTTAAAAAATGCTTTTTGTATCCTTTGGACTCTTCGTTCTACACCAGAAGGTGTTTTACAGAGGCATCATTTTCTGTGRTAAGTTCAAAGTGCTCTATTCTTACATGTAATGTCTTGAATGGTGGATGACTTTTCTGAGTCATGACATATTTAGTCCACCGTTCTTCTAGGAGATTTGATACTTGACAAATCCATGCTTTGGGCAGTTTATTATACAGTATTTATACATTAGATGATTACACAGTCAGAAGTCAACAATTGAGCAAGTTCAGCAGGGGACCATCAAGGCAGTTATGGGCTGGAGCACGTGGTATTCAAGGAGAGATGGAGAGAATTGGTTTGTTGTGTGTGGAAAAGACTAAGAGAGGATCTTATGTCTCTCCTCAATATCAATTWATGGATGCTGAGAAAATGCAGCTATGCTCCTAGTTGGCCACAGTGACAGGTCAAGGGGCAACAGGTAAAAGTTGCAATTCAGGGAATTTGTAGTAGGTGTTACAGAAGAATGTTTTCATTCTGAGGGTRGTCAGACACTGAAAAGGCTGTGAAGAGGCTGTGAAATCCCCATACTTCAAGATTATAGAAGTTCAACTGAGCAAGGGCCTGTGCTACCTGACATATCTTCAAAGGTGRATCTGATTCTGAAATAGTCTGTT
This sequence comes from Alauda arvensis, assembly GCA_902810485.1. Lineage (NCBI taxonomy): Eukaryota > Metazoa > Chordata > Aves > Passeriformes > Alaudidae > Alauda > Alauda arvensis. Next base: position 137,066 of record CADDXX010000139.1, on the reverse strand, counting down.
TTGAGTGGATGATTTGACTGGATGAGCTCCAGAGGTCCCTTCCTGAATGATTCTCTGTTTCTATGATTACACATGCCATTATAAATAGCAGACTACACACCAATAGATGACCTCTTCTATATCCATGTTTTAAAATGATACTTGCTATTTTAAAGTTTTAGACAACTCTGGTTCAACAAGATTCAACATGCAAGTGATTCACGTATCCTGTTGAATGTGGCTCTAAACCATTAAAGCTATTTAACATTTTACTTTATTCTTTCTTGTGCTTTCTTTCTAGGGAAGCCTGAAAGCACTATTTTCATAGAAAATGCAAAGGAAAAAAATTATTTAAGTACTGAAAAAAATCATCAGTAGTTTCTGGCTGTTAGAAGATTTTGTAGAAGGCTTASTTTCAACTATTATGTACCCTCTCAGTCTACAGCTATTGTAGGTCTTCAGCTTGCTCACATCATTCTGGAAGTATGGATGGATGTGTGCTGTTTTTTTTTATGCCATTCTTTTCTAGCGTATTCCATGCTGATGATCTAGTAGGTCCCCTACCTGCTGTTTCCCCTGCTTTTGTAAAATTAAAAACATTCAAAATTTTGGTCTGCAACAATTTCACATCTTTCAGTTGGTTGTACTCAAAGTCCAAGGTAAAAGGTAGATGACTCTCTAAAAGTGTTTTTAAAAAGTGAACTTCATAGTTAGAGATTTGCCATSAAGCTAGCCTGGGAAAGCAATAAAAGTGACTAAGAATGACCCTGCTTGAAGATTCCTGCAGGGTTTACCCTACAGGGATTGTAGAACCCTGTAGGGTAAACCCTGCAGGAATCTCTGCAGCCACCCTCTTCCTTTGCAGACTTTTWTGCAAGGGTGTTAATGTGAATCTGTATTTTGTTTTTTGGTTGTACAGGGGCGCTAAAGTATCTGRTCCAAATAATCCAATATTTAGGAGACTGTGAGGCTGAAATTGGAATTTRTTCTGGTCAAGTCTACAGAAATGAATGACCATGAAAGCCAAYGCAGCTAAATAAAAGAAGCTTTCTCATGGGGAAAGAGGATCCAGAAGGGATAAATATTATTAAAATCAAAACAGGAAAACCTAGACTCATGCAAATAAAAGCAGGACTGAATATTTTGATCAAACCAGACAAGGATTTATTCACACGAAGCTTCTATATTCAGCAATTAGAGCCTCTTCTTCCACTTCCTAAATGAGAGAGTATTTCTTAATAGCATATTCTTATCTTGTATGAGTATGCAGAATTACCTGTTAAATAATGGAATTTAAGAATGCTTTTTTCTTCTGTGATTTACATTACACTACAAARGATTGTTATTGACTTAAATGTGTTAGATTCAAGCTTTCAATTGATGATTTTATGGTTTTATCCTATGTTTTCTGAGACAAAATCAATCAATTTCTTTGATTTAGCCTTGTCATTTGTTTCTGTATTTTTTACCTCTGGACTTTYATGAACCCATGTCTTTCATTCTTGTTATTTAATTCATGCCTGTTGAATATCTCCTTGGTATGTTTTCCAGAGATTGTGTTATGCTTTAGTTCTCAATGAATTAGCAAGGGAACTAAGTTCATTAAAATCTATCCAGAGCCTTTCATCTAGGACCAGCTAGTTGATTTGTAATCATGTGTCCAGCATTTGCTCTTGTTTATATTTGTTCAGTCTTGCTGAAGTTGATATGCTTGTGCCAGTATAATTAAGGAGAACATTTGCCCAGAGAACATTTCCCCAGAGAACATTTGCCCAGAAAACATTTGCCCAATGAACATTTCTTAAAACAGTGACCTGACTTGTAAAAGCAGTTTATTGATGTTATCATGAAAAAGTGATCTTTGGAGCTAAGTTCTGTGTCAAAAATGGCTGTAGATAAACTGGTAACCCAGAAGACTCCTGTGTAGAAGTGGGTGTCCAGGGGATGGGAGTGGGTCTCTGGAGGATGGGAGTATGGCCATTTTCAGTTTTGCATATAAATGAACAAATGTGGGCTCCCAACACACTGGCTAATCTACAGTGGAATGCTGCAGGGGTCAGTAATCTGGTGTGGAATCATGAACCTTCTGACTTGATAATGTGGCATGCCAAAAACACACTATTTTTCCCATGCAGAGTTGGAATTTGTACAGCAAGGGCCAGGAAAATGATGCACTTCATTATAATAGGGACATAACAYCCAATTGCATCGCGTGTCGTGTTCTGGTTGGTTAACTATTTTATGAGTCCTCCCAGTTTTTATCATCTGATCTTAAAATTACACATCTCCTGGAAAAGAGAAGGGTCTTTCTTACACTTCAAAGCAGGCATTCATGCCAATGAATGGTATTCATTTCGCTTGACATGCAGAAAGCAAATTGGTTTATAATTTGGCTCTGACTTCAGCTTTTAGCATTCAACAAAGTTCCCTTTTACAGAGGCTGAGGTTACCTTCATGCACTCAGCCCTGCCATACTCTGGAGTTGGAATAGGCAATCTTTCTGCTGTTAATGTGGGTTTATAATGCTGCATTCAGATCTATGACAAATGCAATTTTAATTGAATAAGCTGTTACTGTTAATGGATTTACTACTGCTTAGAGCAGATCTGAATTTGGCTTCTGTGTAAGGAAGGACATTTCAAGCCCATTGGTGCAGTTATTACTACCTTTATGGTGCCAAGTGTCAGTGACTTTTTTTCCCTGTTTCACTGCAAGACCTGAAACTAATGTTTAAGTTGTGGAAAAGCGGCCTTACAGTTGTTGCTTCTTCAAATGATGCTCTTTCCCCTGAACAAAACAAAACAAAACAAAACAAAACAAAACAGAACAAAACAAAACAAAACAGAACAAAACAAAACAAAACAAAACAAAACAAAACAAAACAAAACAAAACAAAACAAAACTTTATCAATTTTTACACATTGATTCTTTCAAGGTACTTACCTTGGTAATTGTGAAAATCTTTGATTGGAACTCGTTTCCTAATTTGCCAAGGAAAATCCTGGAGGCACATTCTACTCTGTTCAAAGACTGTACTGAGTKCTGTTCAAGTACGAGGAATGGTTTCTTGAGGAAGGTACTTCTTGAGARTTGTGTTTAATAAATTTTTAATTTGTTGTAATTGTTCCATCCAACATGGATCCACCAGAATACTAATGTGTTTTTCCAACATGCTTTGTAAAAACACCAAAACTGCTGAAAATTTTCAGGGAGAAGCTACAGTTCACATAAAATTTCATGAAGAAGGAATTAGGTAAGGGAAATAAATTGGAAGCTTTGAAAAGTGATGTATTCAATGAGAGATTGCTTCAGCAACCTAGAAACAAAGCTAGAAGAGAAAAGAATTGTTCACTGGTACATCACGTGGTGTTGGAAAAAGCTATAGCATACCTTGCTATCCCCTCCTTGGTAGTACTTTTACAGGGGTTAAATAGAAGAGTACTTGGCAGTTCAGGCAACCATAGGTGTCTCTGTTGTTGCCATGGAACTTTCTTTAATCAGTTCATGTTTGCTGATCAGAAGGTGGGTTTCCTCTTGTTGAAGCAGGAAGTGCCATTTCCAAATACCTGTGCTTACTCCTGGAAGTCTTTGGTCCCTATTAACTAAAATAAGAATTCCGGATGCAAGAATTTGCTAGACAAATCCTAAAATCTTGCCAAAAACACGCTGGAGCAGATTTTCAAAGTGATTTTTGTGTGATATTTCATGTCTGGTAGTTTTTGTAGTTCAGTTTAGAAAGAGGATGGATGTGGAGGATTTCCCATGATCCTCTCAGTATTGTGCTTTTTTTATGAATTAAAAAGTCCACTTGGATATCAAAAAGCTACTTAATAAATTGCCTGAGCTATAGTCACTGTAGCTGGGGATTTTGTTTCTACTGAACAACCCTATTGTTTGTGATTCCAAAAGCTTAGTGCAATTAAGTGTTTTGCAAAATGTCTCTTCCTTTTACATGTCCTTTATTTTTTAAATTACTTTTCCCCTTTTCATTTAAACTGAAATGGCTCTGTTTATGAGTTGAGAGAAAGCTTTAATGGCAGCACAGCGACAGCCCCCGGCATGTTAGAGAGAGTGGGCACTCCCTTCCTTCCCTTAAAAAAGAACCATTTCATAAATGGAAACCCTCTTGCCTACTACTTGAGCAGTGCCTCTGGAAGCATTTACTTCTAAGACATTTATAYGGATCAAGTGTTCCTGAAATTGTAGAAAATTTTTTTCCTTTAAATGTTCTGATGATTTCTCTTTTGAAGTGTCATTTTCTCTTGTACAGCTGGGAATAACATGGTATTTTAGTTCAAGAGAATAACATGTTTTTTTGTTTCGTGCCATCAACCAGGTTTGAACGAAATTCAATAAATTCTTTCAGTTTCTGATGTCAGGCCTTTAGCTGAACGAATTTGTAAGAAATTTACATACTGAAAATATGAAAGGGAAAACAAAAAATGGAACGCAGTATGAGATGCGACAATAGAAGCTGTCCTAAACACCAGAAGTTAAGGAAAATATGTGTTTGTAAAAGTATTTCATTTTGGTATGAATCTTTTGACATGGAGATTTTGTGGTGAAGTGGCTGGACTGCAGCTAAGACTCTCAGTTGATTTCAGGGTTCTCAGAGGCCTGAACAGTGACCACAGTGTTTTGTGTTAAATATTCACAGAAMTATGTGCTCCAATAAAATGAAACTTTAAGCCACCTAGTGAAAAAATGAAAATCTGAATGAGGRAAGTAGGAAAATAAGGTGAAATGGTTTGAATGCATGATATCAACTACTCTCAGCCACAAGAATTTTAATCACTGTAAAAACATAAAAGAGTTCTTAGCTGGAAAGTGTGACAGAGACCTTTATGAGCTATGTTTGCCTGAGGTAATCCTGTGATTGAAATTGCCATGTRCAACAACAGGAACCAAGGAATTTTAAATTAGTTGTTTTTATCCCAATGGCTTTTGCCATTGGTTTGAAGCAAAAATAGGAGTTAATTTTTGGGTTTCAGATACCTGCTTGTCTTTCTATTGTTCAGGAATCAGTTAATGGATTACTTAGGTATGGTCCTTGCATCTCCAACATTAAAATGTGCCAATACTTGAAATTTAAAAAAAAGTTTTACATTCAACTGCCCTGTTCCTAACGTTTTTGTTAGTGATTGTCATATACACTTGTGTTGGGAGGATACAAAATTTTTATGCCTATGAGAAGACACCAGCTGTTAATTAGGTTAAGTTCTTGATCTTGAATCAGGAACTTGATTCTAGAGAAGTATAACAACTATCCTTTCTCCTTGAAAAAAACAATAATTTACTTTTTTAATGAATAGTTTAATCTGCAGAATTTAATAATCCACATTTACTGTTTGGCCTCGCCTTTAATTTATATAGTATGCATTCTTCTTGGTCCTTTTCTCCAGAGGGCTTTATGGAAGAAAAAGCTTTTTTCCAGAAGATTTCAAATTGTGGCTAATGTGCCATATGTGGCTCYTTCCACTGTTCATGTGTCTCTTTTTCCTGACCACAAGCAACCAAATTTCAGGGTTCATGACTTTTATAAYTCAGATTACATTATAAATTATGTATTTACTTCTTGGATATTTAAGAAATTAAAGGTGAATTTATACTATTTTTTACCGATATATGTGGGAATTTGGGCAGATAAGAACAATTTTTCACTTGTAAAGCTTACTAAAAGCAAAAAAAAACTTCAACATCTTTTTCAGCATGGRAATGGTAGCAACATCTCTTTGGTTTCCACAGCCCTGGTTAGTTACAAATAACAGAAGTTCCTATAYTTCAGTCCAAAATAYSATGTAAAATATCTTCCTAWAGGCATGAAAGGRCAAACWTTCTAACTATGGGATTCTGGATTTRGCTAGATTTATATAGATCTGGGATTTTTTTGATCTACAGGGAAACAAATTATTAGTGAAAGTCTCTGAACTTCATGGGATCCTTGCAGCGTATTTGGAAAGTGAAAAATCCTGCCACTMACTGGGGAAAAAATATTCCTTTGCATGATTCTAAGATTGAGTTGATTTAGTAATGGAAAATCATAACCTCCTCTGAACTCTGAACTGTTACTATGGAACAGTGGGATATAATTTAAAAAAAAAAGAGTTATGTCTTTGCCTAATTAAAACCTTATTCTTTAACTGGATTAGATTATTTTTTCTTCAAGTACTTTACTTGAAATTGAATTCTAGAGAATGTGGAAAATCACTTTTTCTTTCTCATTGATCCTTATTTTGTGTGATTTGAATGTTGTCACTGATTGAAGAAATTGGAAACCAATTGGTAGTTTAAAATGGGAGCATTCCTAGTAAACCCCTTGTTTTATCATGTCAATTCTTTTTCCCATGGCTATTCCAAATGAAATTCCATTCTTACAGTCTTCTGAACAGGGTTTTTTAGCTATTTAAAAAATGTGCATTCACGAAGTAATCTCACATARAATCTCTGTGGTATTTTCAACATTTCCAATTCTTCTGCTATAAACCTTTTTTAAAACTGAATTTCATGTGTGCACAAAATAAGCAAAGATGCAGTAATAGAAAAAGACTGTTGATATGAGAAGAAATATTTTTAACAGAATATTTACAAACTACAGAATTTAGTGCTTTTAACTATCATAGATGGAAAAGTGACCAATTCATCTTACTTAGCTCAATAAACAGCCACCACCAGATTTGCCTCTAYCTGTATCTGTGACTTCTGCATAAAAATTACTACAGTTGAAGATGGCAGAATGTACATTTTTAATATAATGCCTGTGATTTTGAAGCATGGTCAGAGTGGCCATTCTCTAGTAATTTTTGTACAGTGCTACATTTTGGAAATGTGACTGAAATATGATTTGTATCATGAGTGTATTTTTTGTTCTTTCATCTTTATGCCATCTAGTCCCGTTGTCATCAGAAGAATGTACATGAGCATTTTAGAATACAGTTGCCAAAAGGCTGGTACATGATAAAACAGAGGCAAAAGGGCCTGATAAAATATACTCCCTGGAGGTCAGTGAGGAGATCCATGAGTCACCTGTTACATTAGAGACAAATAGACAGAGAAATCCAAGATTCAGCTGCCTGTGATAGCTGTAAGAATTAAAGAAACAATAGCTTAGCTTTCCCTCCCATTTCTAGCATGAAGCTATTGTGTCTGTCCTGTGAGCTGTGGTGATGCTGGTACTGTTTGGTTGGGAAAGAGAAAGGCTGAGACAGTCTTATATGGTTCTCTTTTTTGTGTGAGTTGGGACTTTGTTGGTTTTTATGGTTATTGCCAAACTGTTCATTTTAAGTTTCTTCAAACTTGTGTACTTATATGTATTTGGCATCTCAGATGCACTTTTCCTCCAAAACCTAGGGAGAGTTGCAGTTGTTTTTAATTAAAAATTATTGACTGCATTGTTCTAAAAAATGGTTTTACATCTAAATCTAACAATAAGACAGTAAGAATTTGCTRACTCTGATTCCAAGCTGTCCCTCTAACCACACTCATCATGGGGTAATATTACTGTTGACATTAAAGGTCTAACTGGTTCTGCATTATTTGTGTATTAATAAATAGCCAGAAGTGTAGCACTTCTGGCTATTTATTAATGTCACAGTTGGTGACATCAATCTTGTTTTTTCTTCCCTCTCTATTATTCTCAGCAGGTGGGGAAACACAATTGAATTTWTTTTTGATAATAGAACACCAATTCTCTTTACAATAAGGGAGAAATGTCTTGTGGAGAAAATTACCATAAGACATCCTCATGAAAGTGGAAGCACTGGATATTCAAATTAATTATTTGTGGTCTTTTTCTGCTTCTTGTATGCACTTCTTACATGCTTGGTAGAAGAATACATACAGACATGAATGTTTACCTACTGAAGTCTGAAAGAGCAGCAAAATTCAAGGAATAACACAAATGCAGAACATTTCAATCARGACTTTTCTTTCTATTCTGAGATGAGATTTCAGAAGTTTTAACTAAAAAGTTATTTCAGTATTTGTAATCTTAGCTTGGGTTAATATCTTCTGATTCTATTTTGAATGACTTCACAAAATTGTTAAATAATGTTGATCAGTTACCAGAAGTTGCTGACAAACTGTGGTGAATCTTGAAGATGTTAAAGCATATATACCTTCCCAATCTTCATTCTTTAATGCTGTTTAATGAATACTCACTTAAAAATGTTCCATAGTAAATCTCAATTCCCTCTTTAATAATTAGGAAAAATGTCTTCCTCCAGAATTGTGAAAGGTCTGACACAGCAGTCTGTACTGCCAGAGGAAATCTAAAAAACCCTCAACTTTATTTGAGAAAAATACTAGTTAAATACTGATTTTATAGTCCTTATTAAAAGTAGACATATTAGGAATRTAGGATGGCAGAAGAGATACTTTAGAATCTGTTATCATACAGGGACTTGAACGAGTAGGTGTCCACTTAATTGTTTGGAGTACCATGAAGTTATTAAAGTGCACTATGCAAAGCTTTGTAATCTAGAAACTGGTTTAAATTTAAACCTAGTTTAAATAATGTCAGAATTGGATTTCAAGTCAAGGAATTATTCTCCACCACATTAAAATGTATAGTATATTCAGCTAAAATAGCATCATCTGTTGCAATGTACTATCCATCATCCATGGTGAAATGTTTCTGCAAGAATGAAACAATTTAAGCAAATAATCCCTGCTTTTYCCAATGGATACTATATTTCTACATGTATCTGTTTTGATTCCTGTCTTCTCAATATAAGGACTTCATATATTTTGTACTAGCCAAGAACGCTATCACCAACAAACAAACAATCCCATCAGATAAAACGTTATGCCTTTTCCAGAGCATTTGGCTCAACAGATGTGGAGTGAATAGATCCAGTTTATCAGTTACAAAATAMAAACTGTTTTCTGAAAACAGTTGCTTTGTGGCAAATGCTGGCTTCTAATAATATTGATAAGAACAGGCAAATCCATCAGGTCAACGCATGGCTCTGAGATTGGTGTCACTTGGGCTGTTCARCCTAGAGGAGAATGAGGGGAGTCATTGCAGTTGACAAGCTCCTTGTGAGAGGAAGAGAGGCAGACRCTGATCTCTTCTCTGTGGTGACCAGTGAAAGGACCAGAAAGAATGGTACAAAGCTGAATCAGGGGAGGTTTAGATTGGATATTAGGAAAAGGTTCTTCACCCAGTGCATGGCAGTGTGTTGGAACTTTCTCAGGGAAGTGGTCACAGCACCAGCCTGACAGAGTTCAAGAAGCATTTGGACAATGCTCTCAGGCACATGGTGTGACTCTTGGGGATGGACCTATGCAGGGCAGGGAGCTGGACTCAATGATCTTTGTGGATACCTTCCAACTCATCAGATTCTCTGATTTTGTCACCCAGAAGCTCTATACAATGGAAGAATTTCACTGTTATGGATTAAATTAATAATCTCATTGGTATCGGTAGATAGATGACCAAAATKAATCTTATTCTCATTCCATAGGAAGAGTGGGGATAGTAACCACCTATTTGCTTTGTTTTGGAGCAGTATATGACAGAGTGGCATATACTGACTGGTATATGCCACTCTGGTGCCTGATGTCAGTGGACAATCCTGTAAGAAAAATAGGGAAATTGGCTGGTTGTATGGAGTGCACTAAGAGATTTTGCATGAAGAAACAGWGAGCACCATGAATATCCTTTAAAATCCTGCTCTTTATGACCTATTGTAGTTAACCTTCCTATGGCATGTTTGGATTTTCTCTTTCTGTCTATAGGGAATAGCAGGAATACATTTTTAAGGGTAAATACAACTTTTCAGTACAAGTCCATTTTATGAGGGTTTTTACTTATGAGCTTTTCACCAAATCTATAGGAGTACTAATCTAAATGTAGTGTCACACGTACATTAGCTATGGGAAAGCTGTAATTCATCCATAGAATGCCAAGTGGACTGCTGAAATATAGACAAACCAAGACTGACATTTTTGCTCCTAYCTAAGCAGCTTTCTTGGAAGAGAAAGATGATAATCCAGAATGTGTAAAACAGAAAAAAAGACCAAAAAATATTTTGAATATATGAAAGAATGAATAAAAGGTGACTAATGAAATGAATTCAGGTAGTAAAATATAATTAAGAAGCTTGTTACAAGATTTACAAGGGTAACACCTATAAACTATTGATACAGTAATAAAGACAAGACTGTTTTTTCCCAGTGCAAGCTATTATTTCTTAAACCTCTTTTTCTGAATATTTTTCAACTTGGCAAACATTTTAAAGGAAGTTGAAGTTTCCCATTTTCTTACTCTTACCTTGATTTCCAGGTTTAAATTAGCATGGTAATTCCAAGMCATTTTGGAGGAGTGTGTGTGAGTGGAGATTCTACAGTAATTAGTGAACTTTGCAATCGACATGACTACATGTTTCCTTTTAAATYGAAAATGATTTACAGCAGTGCTTCCCTTTGAGCCTGGACTTGATGCACTTTACCAAGCGTGACATCATTGTTACTTACAGTTAAAGCACAAGAAGGGGAAGGACAAGTAATTAACAGCAGATTGAAACTGGATTCTAGGGAGGTATCAGGGTTGCCATGGCTATTTTTGGGCACTCTCAAACTTTCTGAGTCTGCCCAAACSCTATTGTTTGTTGCTGGAAGGAGAAGAGCCTGGTGTCAGTATGCACGCACTTCAGGATAGTCACATYTGCTTCATTCAGTTTTGATGCATGATCTCTGTATTGGACACRTGTTCTTTGGACTGTTTATTAATTAGGCAGTCATTTGCAGCATGCTGTGCACTCTGCTGTAGCCAGATGAGCTGTTGGCCTTTTTTACAAAGCAGCTTGTTACCTAGTCCATGTTAGCTGGTGTTCTCTGTTGCACTTGCCCCAGATCATGCTGAATGGGAGAGCTCAGATTATATGTTTRAATGCTGGGGTTCCTTCAGATCTCCGTGTGCTTTCTTGGTTGCTAGGACAATGTTGAGCTAACATCCGTATCAGTTGACAATGGATGGGTCAGCCAAATGTGAAACCTATAAAACTGGGTCAAGAACAGTTCTGCCCAGCCCAGCAAGAGTGAGGCCTGAGCCAAAGGAAATAACCTTTTCCCCTGGCTATTCATTTTCTTATAAATGTAGAGGTTATTGTACCAGATTCATGAAAGRTAAAATCMAAGCTTGTATGAGCAAATATAATGATTATTAAAACAGGAAAATACTATTGATATTGGAACAGCCTTTGSTGCTTTTAGGGTAGAGTTGAACTGATCCTGAATTTATCTGGCAGTGTGTGAAAGCTGATCCACTTACTTGTATTCAAGCTCTAGATTCAATAATAAGAACATTTTTTGAGAAATACAATGGAAAATATTACAGCTATTTTGAAACTACATCAACTCACATATGTTCTGAAATATTAACTTGGCATGTTCCCCTCCTGATTGCTTTGTAAAACATTTTCCTCTTCTTGTGACTGTCTCTACACTGGTTCATAARGGCATTTGTGCTATTGACATGCATGGCTATTTTCTTATTTTCTATGCAAGCTCATCAGGGCAGTACTTGATGTTGGCCTGTTTGTGCAGCATGCACCACAATGAGTTGCTGCTCTTGGTTTGTTCACAGAGACAGTGAAATAAAAATGACTAATAAAAATGAGAGTGAGGGTGTAAACATGACTGAAGATGGATTCATAGAGGATGTTTTTCTTATTTGAAAGAAATGACCAGCAAGTGAAGAAGAGTTGTTTGGATTGAACTGTCTGTATTAGTACTGTTCACTTATGAATGGTATAGAGTTCCATAACATCAAAAATACTTYGTGTCTTTTTAAAAAACTGTTTTCCAATGCTATTCTAATCCTGAATAAAAACAGTACTTTTGCTTTGTGTTCATTTGTCAGGGAAGGATCTGTCTTCAGCCCTGCCAATCAAGGTACTTTTGAAAAAGGTGCCTTTTTATTCTTAGATATCAAAGTTCTTAAGAATTGTGTGTAAATACTTGTTTTTGGTTGACTTCATAGTCCTCTCATTTCATTAATGGGAAAGATGCCAGAGCAGAAGTGCTTATATTTTCCTTGTAAATTTAAATTTTTTACCTTGTAAACATTTATAACTTCCAATATTACTTGTGTGCATATTGCCATAAAACCCATTGGCAACTGTTCTAGTTTTACAGGACTAGAGTTTCTCCACTTCTTTCCTGARTTTCACTTATGCTACACTTACAAATTCTATTGCAACACTTTTGGAAGAGTACAATTAATGCTGACTGAAAAATATTATTCTTCAGTAATTGTTGTACAGGCATTGAGATGGCCTGATTGCCTCCACAGAAATTTTGTTTATTATAGATAATATTAAATTTGTATTTTTGGATTGGGTTTCACACTGATAAAATGACCTACTTTGAATATGTGCAGTGTATTGGTTGTTAAATGCAGAAGGGGTTTTTATGGCATGTCTGTTGCAATTTGTTGGCTTGCTGATCCTTCTGCTGTTTCACTGAAGAATGGTAACTGACCTTGTGAGTTGAAAGATTGTTTTGAGTTAAAGAAATATTCTGGTTTTGTAATTTGCTGTGAAGTTGCTGATGGGTGGAGGCCCAATTGTTTTATGTGTTTGGGAAGATAAAAGAGAAGATCTGAAATCTCCATTTGAAGATTTACATCTAAGAATTTCCTGCCTTCTCTCTCTCTGCAAAATGTAAGACAATAAACATCCATTTTGATATAAATACTGGATTGTTAGAGAATGTTGTACATTCTGGAAGGCAAAACGTGGCACTGAAAAAAAAGCCAGATGTTCTTTGGTGTCCTTGCTGTAGCATGTGAATGTACACATCAGCAGCTAGTCCCGGCTCTGCCCAGGGAACAGGACTCAAAGCACAGCAGAAAATAGATTCCCACTGTTTAATGCTATCTCAAACCCTTTTAACTGAATGTGAATCCAGTACACTTATAATTGCCAATAGGGTGCCCTTTACATGACAGGGTAACTTATTTTCTTTCTGAAGTTGTGTATTTTCTGGATAGTTTGATTTTGGTGAAAAATTCTTCTGCAGTCTGTCATCATCTATCTTCCATACCCCACAATTCCTTGCTTCATTCCACTAAGTCCAAAGATCTTTCTTTTAACTTCATTTTCTGTAACTGTAAATTGGAGACTCACCCATTCTACAACAAATTCTGAGAGTTTTCTCTAAAATCTAGCAGAAAGAATACCTTACAGCTTCTATAGCAGTGTATAACTAGAACAAGCCATCACAGGTGGGTTCTTCAGGCAGTTATGTACAGAATCCCTACAGAATCACAGGATTGGAAGAGACCGTCAAGATCATTGAGTCCAACCCAGCCCTAACACCTCAGCTAGACCATGGCACCAAGTGCCACATCCAGTCTTTTTCAGAACACATCCAGGAATGGTGACTCCAGCACCTCCCAAGGCAAACCATTCCAGTACTTTATCACTCTTTCCGTTAAAACCTTTTCCTAATGTCCAACCTATATTTCCCTTGGCACAGCTTAAGATTGTGTCCTCTTGTTCTGTCAGTTGCTGCCTGGAGAAAGAGACCAACCCCCATCTGACCACAGCCACCCTTCAGGAAGTTGTAGAGAATGATATGGTCACCTCTGAATCTCCCTTTCTCCAGGCTAAACACCCCCAGCTCCCTCAGTTATCCCTCACAGGGTTTGTGTTCCCAGGCCTTCTCCAGCCTTGTTGCCTCCTCTGGATGCGCCCAAGTGTGTCAATGTCCTTCCTAAACTGAGGGGTCCAGAACTGGACACAGCACTCGAGGTGTGCCTCATCAGTGCCCAGTACAGAGGAAGAATGACCTCCCTGCTCCTGTTGGCCACACCATTCCTGATCCAGGCCAGGATGCCTTTGGCTTTCTTGACCACCTGGGCACACTGCTGGCTCATGTTCAGCTGCTGTCACCAGCACCCCCAGGTCCCTTTCTGCCYKGGCACTGTCCAGCCACWCYRTCCCCAGCCTATAGCACTGCAGGGGGTTATTGTGGCCAAAATGCAGGACTCAACACTTGGACTTATTCAGCTTCATCCTATTGGACTCTGCCCATCCATCCAATCGTTCCAAGTCYCTSTGCARAGCCCTYCATCCCTCTAACAGATCAACACAGTCTCCCAGTTTAGTGTCATCTGCAAATTTACTAATGAAAGACTCAATACCCTCATCCATGACATCAATGAAAATATTGAACAGAACTGGYCCCAGCACAGACYCCTGAGGGACACCACTGCTGACTGGCCACCAGCTGGATRCAGCACCATTCACCACCACTGTCTGGGCCCAGCCATGCAGCCAGTTCCTAACCCAGCACAGAGTGCTCCTGTCCAAGCCAGAATGCCTTTTTAAGTTTTTGGCTCTAATAAATGTGAAATAGGGTTTTTATAGTCGAAGAAACAACATTTGTTTTATTGTGAACAGCAAAGGGCAAAAACCTTTTTTAAATRTTTTTTTCTCATTTCAGCATTTTCCTTGAAGCTCCTCTTATTTCCTACTGTGAGTTACTTATCTGATGGTGCTTGGTGAATGCTTGTCCCCAAGTCAATAAGTGTGGTTTTGGAGGCATTTCCTCTCTGAAATGAGTGTATGCTTGTCTTGAAAAGAATGAATTATTCACACCATTGARTAAGCAGCAGTAAATCTTCATATGAACACCTTCAAAAATTGATATGTTTAAATAAACTGCCCTTATAAATAACCTTTTACCCAGAGGTGGAATTATTTTACATCTGAATGGCTGTAGGAACCTAAATATCATAAATAATATGAATAACCTTTCCTCTTTGGTACTCATGGGGACTTATTCTCATTCTCCAAATAATAGAAGGTTTATAAAATACTAGCAAGACGAAGTAAGGTAGGATCTGGCTCTGTTTTGTAATCTACTTCATTTGTCATATCTAGGCCAAACCTGCTCTGAGAACTTTTACATATAAGCAAAAAATAGTGCATCCTTTTCTCATTTTGGAAAAAAAATTGCATTATTTCTAGGTCTGAGTCTGTTGAACATGCTGTCATGCACTTAGTTATTCAGGGAAACTTCATTTTCCATAGTGCTCTCAACTACACATATTGTGGAAATGTGATGGGGAATGTATGTATTTTTAATTCAGCTTTCTAACTTTCTATTCCACATCTCTGGGGATAGAATATACCCAGCAAAACTTCATTACAGGGTTTGCTTAAAGCCGTGACACCTTTACCAAAGCAACAATAAGGCTACCACATCAGAAGTTACATATTTATATATTTATAATATACATTTTACTTAAAAATAACTGTAGTCCGATTAGACCCAGAACGCAGTGTTGACTGAGTTGCTGTTGTGACATAAAGGAGGAAATGATAGCCAGGATGGTGAAAACACTGTAAAAGAGTTTTGATTGGTGCAGTTTACAAAATTGTAGCAAATCTTTTGATATTATAGAGTTCATGAAGAATAAGGAATGCACCACTGAGAAAATAACCTGGCATGGGAGTTCTTTCTTTAATTGCAGAAAATGAATGAAGGACTGTTCCCTTTAGAGAAAAARGAGYCAGACTGGCATTTAATTGATGGTTGATGGTACTTTCAGCCAGAAGCACAAGACAGGGATATGTTTTTCATCAGTCCCTAATGCCTTCAGATGCTCTGGTATGCTAAGAAAGCAAATTTACAGCAGAAGTTAACATACTGTGTTRTCCTATTTCTGTTATCCTATTTTGTGTTTCCTGCATTTAAACACATTTCTTGCCAAGCTGACATGTCAGGACAGTGCAGAGATACGGACCTGATGGATGGCCAACCACTCTGTCTGGATGGAGATCAATGATGAGTGGTCTCTCCAGCAGTCCATGTTGGGACCAGTTCTGTTCAATGTCTTTGTCAATGACATCAAATGTGGGATTGAGTGCAGCCCCAGCAAGTTTGCAGGTGAGAGGTGCAGTTGATTCCCTTTAAGGAAGGGATGTCATCCAAAGGGACCYTGACAGGCTTGAGGAGTGGGCCTGGACAATGCTCCTGAAGTCCAACAAGTCCTAGWGCAAGGTTCTGCACCTGGGTCAGAGTAACCCCAGACATGAGCACAGACTGGGAGAGGAATTCATTGAGATCAGATCTATGGAGAAGGATTTTGGATTTTCATGGATAAAAATMTGGACATGACCCAGCAGTGTTCACTTTCAGTCCAGAAAGCCAATTGTATCCCAGCCTGCATCCAAAGCAGTGTGAGCAGCAGGGAAAGGGAGGGGATTCTGCCCCTCTACTCCACTCTGGTGAGACCCCACCTGGAGTGCTGCACCCAGCTTTGAGGTCTCCTGAACATCAAGGACATGGACCTGGTGGAAAAGAGAGGGGAGGACAGGGTTAGGGGCAAGTTAGGTTAGGTTAGGTTAGGTTAGGTTAGGGGAGGTGAGAGGAGAGAAGAGGAGAGAAGACTCCAGAGGGAACTTTTCCCCTCTCCTGTGACAGTAGATGAGGTGAGATGCCTTCATGGAAAGTGACTTGTCTATTTATAGACAACAGACTCATCTGTTTATAAAAATAAAAGAAAAATTTTAAATATAATAAATTTTCCTCACAGATTAACTGAGTCATTATTTTATTTACCATGCAGACATTTATATTTAGGGGCTTAGAATTTATGTATTGAGGGATAATTTACCTTGAATGTTTTCACATGGTAGTAAAAAAACAATATGTAGGAGAAGGCAACAAATGAAGGAAACAGTGAAACTATAAATGGTATAAATAAATGGTACCACAAAAGGTCTGTTCTTAGGCTCMAAGATTATGCTTCATTCCCCTTGCAGGTAAGATCTGCAGTGAAAGAGGATGAAGAAGTTTGGTTTCTGGATTTGAAACTACACCAATATTAGATAGTGRTGAAGGATATCACTCTTCACTGTCCTGCATCATCAGGCTTTAAAAGCTCAGGATTATTAAGCACTAAAAACTTTAAATTACAGCATCTATAAGAACTTGCTGCAATAAATTGAGTTGATTTGGAAAGTGTMATCTTTATGTAAGTCCACACACTCAATTACTAGATGATTCAGAAGAGCATCACATAGCTAGAAGTTTAGACTGAAGCCTGGAAAGAAAAACAAGCAGTGGATGTAGCAAAGTTACACTTCTGTTACATGTCCTGTTTAATCTGACATTTTATTTAAACCTTTTTTTTTTCACAGTTTCAGCTACTTATAATGCATTTTTCACAATTGCAAAGAATGCACTTAGACATTGTATTCCTAYGTTGTTACTCTGTGCAAYATTCTGTTWWTCAGCTTCTTCCTTTCTGCAGCAAGCCAGCTTAATTTGCTGAATCAGAATAAAAGGTTTMTAGAAGCCTGTCATAAACAGTGTGCCAATACTTGAAAAAATGCAGTGCTAAGAGTCTAGTATCTGGAGAGCTCCTTTTTTGCATAGCTTGCTTCTAGACCTTTAAAAAGCTTTGGTGGGTATATCAAATAATATTTAAGATGTAAAGAAGCCAGTAACTCCATACACTTGGAGTTATATCAACATTTTAAAAGCCATCTTTTAAAACACAAGGAAAGGGATTGACCTCTGGAGCTTGCATGATTCAATACCGCTAACACTTCAACTTTCTTCTGGTGTTGAGCTGGCTTTGATCTCTTTAAAATAAGGGTCCCAGATTTGGTACTGACTGGTTTTGGTTGTATCTGGGAAGCATTACACACATAATGTCAAATAGGCAATAATATGAAATAATTTGAATGAACTGCTGTTTGAATGTACTTCTCAGCTAGCATGTGACTCTTGAGTGTATTTGGAATACATAYTCTTGTCTGTGTTTTGTTGATCTCATCACAGGGTTTGAAGTCAGGTAAATCTGAGCTTTCCATTGTTCAGCAGTCCTGAACTTGACTGCCATTTTCTGACAGGCTTTCAAACCTTCTTACAAACTGAAAAACTGAAGAAGAAAAAGGGTTGGCTACGTTGGCAAGTGGACCAAAAAAAAAAGAGATCCATGTTGTTTTGTCTTCTTAAAAAAGATTTATGYTGCRATASWGCCCAAAGCATCCTCCTCCCTAYCCCCCAAGGTAATTGAACAGAAAAKAATAAAAAGATCTAACAAGGYTCAAAAAATTGCAACCTTTCTTCAGGGGATGCACTGTCTAATTTCTCTGGARTATCTCCAGGTCCAAGGAATTCAGACAGCAACTTCTCATAGATGGCACATGAAGGAAATCAGAGAAGAAAGATATTTGGATTAACTTCTTCTCCCCCCACTCTCTTTCCACAGCACAGCAGTGGTGGGTCATCTCTCTGAAAACCACACCCATGCCCACATCACCCTCCAAATTTCAACCTCCAGTGCACTAAGTGGAGTCAAGGTCAAGAATAACATCTCATCTATGTAAAATGAGAGGTGCGCACATGGCAGTTGGGGTTTTTTTTTGTAAAAGCTGCCTGTTGGCTTCCTCTTCCTATTGAAAACAATGGCATTTAGGCTTGTCAGGAGTCCACAAACATCTTCTAGTCTCAAGCAGAATTCGTTTCCCTAGTGTCTGGCTTCTCTAGGACACCTAGAAAAGGTGCTCTATATGAAACCTAAAGTTCAAGTCCATATTTTATTTCAGATAAGGAATGGAAAAGGCAGAGTCACTAAAACAAAAYGTATGTGATGTGATAAGCAGAATGAGCATTAAAAACAGTTTTAAGAGAGAAGAAATTATTCAGACAGATTTTAGAGATAAATTCAGTGGTTAGTTAAGCTCTGTTTGAATAAGATTATCTACTTGTGCTACAAAACAGGTGTTTCTAAAAACTGGAAGGCATACTTATAATCCAGTGCTGAACATTTAGCACTCCCATTTTCTGCCTGCCTCCATTCATGTGCTGAACTAGTTACYGTACAACATAGCCCAGTTTGACTCCTGAGTCTCAGTTTATAGTTCAGTGTTTCCAGTGATTTTTTTCCTTCTGGTCTTAATGCAAAATTTTGACTTGGTCTTTATCATATTTAAATTAAGAAGAACAGTAAAAAATGAATGTGATGCATTTCAAGGCCGTTTAGTTGAATCTTACAGACATAATGTGGATTTTTATCAAAAATAGATAGATTTGGGGAAATGGGAAAAGTGATAAAAGAGTTTAGTCCCTGGACTCTTGCATACTGAAGTTGTGATTTGCAGTCCAGAAAATTAGCATGAATACTCTAAATGACCTTTTGCAAGTTTCATCAGAAGTTTAAGCCAGTCACCCATAAATAGATAGCAACAGAAAAGAAAGACATAAGCAGATTTCCCTGCCTTTTGTATACAGGTTATGAAAATCTCATCTTGAATTTTTAYCCAAGAACATTTAGGCTAGACATGTCTGTCAGTCATTACAGTCTAAAAGATTAATTTAACACTGGAGGCTTACAATCTATTTTCCKCCCTCCATTTTTCAGAGATTTGATATTCCATTGACTGGCTTTTAGTAACCACTATAAGCCAATTAATCTCTTTATCTCCATTAGTATAAACTGATCTGTTCTACTAGGCAAGCTTTTCTATCACATTAATACATTCTCATTTCTTTTGAAAGATGCTCCTGAGCCATCAGTTCTTTATTTGCTTAGATWCAGTGCATTTTTGCAACTGAGTAATTTTGGTCTTCTGTGAGAAATCCTTAGCACATAGAAATAATGTTTGTTTAATAATGCTGTTCATTGTTTTACAATGTAATGCAATATTTATGCTGAAACAATGATGAAGACTGAAATGTTAAACTCATAGAAATGAGAGACAYAGAAAAATGAGGACTAGAGAGCTGATTTGTGTTTAGGAAAGAAGAATTAGAGCAACTTCATGTCTATAGGCTTGAAAAGTGAATTTGGGAATGTGCTATAACTGAATCCTGGATCAAAACTGGAAGCAAACTTCTTACCAATTTCTACATGAGATAATTATACCTACAGTGCTGCTCACAATGTGTATA
The DNA here is from genome assembly GCA_902810485.1 of Alauda arvensis. NCBI lineage: Eukaryota > Metazoa > Chordata > Aves > Passeriformes > Alaudidae > Alauda > Alauda arvensis. Next base: position 117,170 of record CADDXX010000139.1, on the reverse strand, counting down.
CTTCTGTTCTTGTGATTATATTTTATCTTTTGCAAGAGTGGAATCTTGTCTTACATAATTTGTGACTATTTCTATTATACTTGGACTTAACAATATTTACWTTTTTGTTGRTTTGGTTTGGTTTTTTGAGTGGTCCAATGTTCTCAAATGCACGCATCTAATTAACACTGAAGTATTTATATAGTTTTACATATAGGCATGCTTTCAAGGAACTTCAGTCAAAACCTGTAATGTTTATTATTATGCTTATTATTATGAGGTTTAAATATTTGCACTGGAAGTTTGGGTTTTTGTCACTCATACTTACTTCACAAGAGGTTCTGGATACTMAAATCATAATGATTCATCTTGATAGTATTTTGCTGCTGAGAATGTGCTACRATGCCTTTAGAAAGGATTTTGCTTTCTGGAGATCTAGATCTTATGTTAATGGGAAGTTAACATTGTCCAGAAAACACTTGGATAACTTTCCTTAAATAAAGTTGTGGGAAGGCAGAATTAGCCAGSTGTGTTAAAAATGTGGGTCAGGAAATAAATATGAATGTGTGTGTTGAGAAAGAATGAGCCCAAGATGCAAAGTTCTCCTCTGAAATAGCATTGAATTTAGCAGAAATTTACTCTTTTAAGTTCATCCCCCTTTTCATATAACACACACTTTGCCTGCATTCTGGACACATACTCAAAGCAAAGTCTCTCTTTTATCTAGAGGCCACATCGGTTGAGAAAGGTCATTGAAAATTATTCTGGCTGGCTTTCAAAATATACATTCATGTTTTATAGCTGGCATTACCTCCACAATCTTTAGTTGCTCTGGTGATTACTTAGTGGATTTTCTGTGTTTAAAAAGTTTGGAAATGCAGTTGTGATCCCATTCCTGTCAATGGTGATATTCTGCAAATGTAATGCTTTCTGCTGAGGGAGAAAATAGGGAGAACTTGCCAGTATTTGTGGTTTATTTCCAGCTCCTACACTAAGATAGGCTGGAGCCACAGGTCCTGTTCCTTTCCTCAAAACAAACTCTCCTCTATTGAGTTACTCAGCTGGTAGCTCTGGCAGTTTCCCAGCCAGGCTTAATTCACACAGTGGAGAAAGRAAGTGTGTGAAGGGGGAATTTGCACACAGAGACTTTTGTTTTGCACAGCAAGCTGTCTCAGGCACAGAGGCTGGATCTAGGTGTAGTCTTTTCACTGACCAAAGCAAACCCGTCGTCTGCCAGCTCCATTTACTAATGGCTTCCTGACTGGGTCTTTCAGACAACAGGCAATGCAAAAAAGAAGCAAATCACCCTGCTTCCACTGTCCTGCTGAGGGGCAGAAGGAGAGAAAATTTCTGTGTTCAGATCTCTTGATAAACACAGGATTTCAAGGATGCAGAAATGCTCACTAGTAACTAAGAACAGCCTGTGGCTATGTGACCACTGGAGAAATCTGGATGTTAAAGTTATGGGAATTTATTGAATGAGGAATTTTAACTTGAAGAATGCTTGCATTTCCCAAAGAAGCTTTCACATCCACATCATGTGATGTTCACAGAGGAAATTCTTTCCTCATTCCATATGTTATCTRTGAAAATCCTATATAAGATATATAGGAAKRTAKGAATTGTCATGTGAACGTTTTGCTSTGCTAAAACAYTCTATTTCCAAAGTGATCRATTTGCATGCTTTATAGGAGTATGTAGAGATAATRTAARTGTCTTYTTGCATTCAATATGCCCATGAATTGTTTGTTAACTGGAAATAAGCTCTTTTCTTATTCAACTTAGACATTGCTGAATATGGACTTGAGCCCAAAGAAGTCAATAGAAGTATTTCCATGGACTAAAATAGGCTTTGAATTAGGCCTTGTGTTTTTATAATTAGATTTCTTCATAGAAAGCTCTTTAATTGGTACAGTGTGTTCCTTTCATACCATGAGGAAAAGTGAAATTTTATTTAGTAGCAGATATTTAAATATCACAAGACATGTGATGTGCAGTTGGAACAGGAAGTGAGCAACAAGGTATGACAGACAAGGCAAACATAAAAACAATGAATGACAAACTGAATAGGTAGCTTAATTTTGGTGTAAAGAGAAAGAAATTTTCTTCATGCAAGGATGAGAAATAGTGTAACTATCTTGCTGTTTAAACATTTCTAGGAGCTAAAAGGTGAGACTTTAAATTTTTCTATGCTTAGAGTGGCCAAGGACACAAATGATGCAGTGAAAGTAATTCTCCCTAGAGTGAAAAAATTATCATCTACCAAAGTAGTAGCAGTCCAAACATTCAGAAACTGTAGTTAAAAAATCATGTCAGAAAAACTCAGTTATACCTGTATCTCATCTAATACATGAAACCACGTTGAAGGTTGTGTTAACTAATGAGATTTTAAGAAATAATTGGTTTGCATTTCTTTAAGAGATCTGATAGATTGAACCTTTATGGTACATGCTTACAAGCCTTTCTCTGTAGACCTGCATGCTCGAGTCTTCTTAAGGAAATWAATAGATTAAGATTGATGTGCCCATGTAACTATTACCACAGAACYCAGAATTWAAAAAAATAAAGAAAAAGGAATTGTGTGACTTCCAATAAARTCATGTATATGAAAAAAWKATTTTCCAATGTTCCCTAAAGATAACCAAAATCTGGAGTTATCTYGTGTTCTTTGAARAGTTGTTATATAGCTGCCMATAAGTCATTTTAGTTCAGARGTTTTAAATCTCATTAGCTTTGTTTGGATGCTGTAATAAGGCCATGATTAAGTGTAGCTGAGTTTATAGCTGAGTTGCATAAACAGTATTCTAGAAAATGATCTGTGAAAYACTTTGGAAATCAAAGCCTAGAACYTAGGGTGGATTTGGGCAATGTGTCAACCATTTAAAGGTTTCTTGCCCTACCWAGGGACTTAGAACAGATGTCCCAKTCTATCAGTGATGAGCACTGGGGAAGCAAGTATCAGCTCTTCTATAATGCAACTTAGCTGACAATTTTGGTGCTGGGTGGAAGAAACTTCCCTTATGGCATGTTGTTACACACTTAGWCTTGCAGAGTTCTCTGACACAGAAACACATCCTACTAAGGGGGATGCTGCTCTCCATGGATGGTTAGACTAATTCAGGTTGGTRTTTCATATGTTTATTAGAGAAAAGCATGATGTGAGCTGAGAAGAACTAAAAAATCCACATTTTTGATGGGAGCTTCTCCTTTCAGTTAACTGCATGCCCAAGAAATTTCACAAGATTGTGCTACCAACTTCTTTATGAATCTGCATGCCATAAGAGGTTCTGTAGTTGTGGGTAGTAAGTACATCAACCTGAATCTGATATCATGTAGAGATAGGGTCCACCCTTGGTTGCTACAGTTTGGTGACTACTTATCTGTTCACTGATTTGAAGAGGACTGAGGTTTTGCRGTTGCTTCCTGTAGGAAAGAGAGAACCCAAGATCTGCAGCTGCCTAGGGCTGTTTGACAAATTGCTGAAAGTTTGTTCTATGATAAATTACTAGAACCTGATCATCCTGCTCTAGATTTTAGACCCAGTCAGCTCTGCTGGGACTTCTGGTACAAAAATACAGGAAGTTAATAAAATATGGCTYCTCTTAGGTAGCAGTTCAGAGCACACTCTGTGAAATGTACTAAATAAGAGCTGCACATGCTGAGTTTGTTTATAAAACAATCTCATTGGGAAACAGTTTTCTGTGAATCTTCTTCTTGTGAGCTCCAGTTGCTGTATGAAAAAACCTGTGAACAGGAACATGAAGACTGTTGCCTGAACAAAGGGGAGAGGGCAGTAAAGGTGGAGGAGAAAACTTGGTACTACTTGTGGGTAAGAGGGAACATGTCTGGAGAAATAATGGAGAGGAAAGCTGGCAGCAAAGTCAAGCAATTTTTTTGTTAGATAAGAGTGAAGCTATCAAATGAATAGGTTCTCCTAAGTACACACTGCAAAGTAGTAGGATTAAAAGAATGATGATAATGACCAGGTTACATGGCACTTCAATGTGGATGAGTTTCTCTGTTTATCCACTCTTCTTCATTTTGCTTTAAATTCACAAAAAATCCTAATATTTTTAATCTTGTTTAAAATGTAGAACAAGTGTGCAACTAAATCCCCTCTTCATCCTGTTTTAAAAGGACCCAAGGGCAGTCACAGAGACAAAAMAACAAGGCCTGGCAAAAGGCCTAGGCATTGCTTCCACATTGCTTAGCAGGTAGACTGGCTGGCATCTCGAAATATCTGTAGCCTGTCCAAAGTTGTCTGATGTCAATTCAGACATGGGCAACGTTTTTAAATGTAATGTAAAAAATTGTCTTTGAGACCTGTAAACTAGAAGAAAGACAAATTAACAGCCAAACTGTCAAAGGAAAAAATAACATGGGCCATATATTCTTGACATTAYACAATAAATTATAGTGTGCTATAGTTACTGGCACAGACACCAAACTCTTCCATCCACAGTGTTGGAAAAGCTGCTTTAATCCATTCAGCTTCAACACTGTTCTCCCACCTCCCAGCTGAGAACTGTGGGCCATGAAGAAAAGTTACTCTCTGTTGCTGCCTCTATCTCCTCCAGATTAATACCTAAATATATATAAAACCCAGAGAAGATCCAAAGGGGACCTACAGAGGAAGGTGCTGAATTCTGGCTGCTTTTTGTGTCAGGGAGGTGGGAGATGTCTGGTGATATCCGTGCTTAAACTGAAGCAAAGTAGGCTGCATGTTAGCAATCAACAGCATTTGAGTACGTGCTTTGCCAGCTGCTCTACTGTGGSGCTGGGAATGCTGCTAAGGAAAGAGTTCCTGCGCCTGTGAAACCATTTCAGCAGAAGTGTAACTGGAGTGCAGCCAACTCTGCAAAATATCTTCTCATTTTATGAAAAGCAAATAAAAAGAGTCTCAGGCAACCCTTGTTGTACAGTGCCTAAAAGCCCGCTGGAAGGTGCTTGAAAAGTCAAAACTGAAATGCTTACATTAGAGAAACTCAGGAACCAAATACTGAAAATGCATCCAGGCAGGAGGATGGGAGATCTGTAAAATGAACAGATACAAATTTCTAACATWTCAGTCCACTCAGCAGAGTCCAGTGAGATAAGACTCCTATTAAGTGGGTAAAGCAAATTGTGGGAGTATTGGATATGAGAACTGGATATTGGCATTAGAAATGAGCTGTGACTTGACTGGCAGCTTTCCAGCATATCCCCACACCCCAGGCAAAGCCTCACAAGCAATGCAACATCTGAGTCTAAAATGTAACTGAAATTAAAAGATTACTTGCTTCACTGTGGTCTTCCACATAATTCCATTTGAGCAGATCCCAGAAGATGGGACTTTTATGTGCTAAAAACCTGAAAAGTAACCCCTGGTGCTTTCTAAGCAAACAAAACTGTACTAAGAACATGGAATTGCAAAGCACATAACAGTTTCTRTTTTAYCTTTTTGCTRTGTGGTTTGCTGTRTATTTGTAGTTCAMACTGCAGCAAAGYCYGTAGRACTGTTGCTTGTTGGACCTGATACATAAAAACCTCGTATTTGTATGTAATCAGCTTAAAAATTTTGATGGTACTGTAACTGAACTGGAAACCTAATTTGATATGATATCAAAACCAGTCATTATTTTTAAAAACATTTACATTAAGTTATAACAGGGGGAGTTTTGGGAGGAAACAAAGATTTTTTTAACATGCTGGCAGCAGTTTCTGCTCCCATATTAATTCACAATATCATKACTCTTGTCTGTTCAGCTTTCTCACCATTAACATCACCATGAATGCACACATAATTAACCTTGCCAGCTTGAATCTAAGACTGTTTCATTAAGTACAAGCCACTCTTCTGCTTTACCTGATGTAGGATGTAGAAATTATTAGTAACAGGCAGTTAGTTTTCATTGAATCATTCTTAGCTGGAGACATCAATACAAGGAAGTTCCAAATCAATAACTTGATTGTAAATGAAAGAAATTCCCTTTCTGTATTTTCTCCAGGCGTATGTTTGTGTGCCTTTTCCTAAGTAGTAAGAAAACAGCAACAACAGCTACAGAGAAGTTAAGGAAGCAAAAACAGAGAGAAAAAGCAGAGTCTCTGGATTCAGTTTCCAAGTAAGACCATTCCTACAAAGATAAGTCTTTTGGAGGATGGATGGAAAAATGCATTTTTGATGATGTGAAAATAAATGGAAAGTGGATGTTTGGGTTACAAGAAGATGGTGAAAACCTCCTTAGAATGAGTAGAGGAGCAAAAAACAGCATGGGAGACCAAAAAATTAAAATGCAGTCGAAGGTATATGAGAGACAAAGAATAGAAGAGGCACAAAAAGAACAATTGTGAGMAAAACAGATTAGAATAAAGATTAACTAAGATTTTGTGAGATTTTTCTTCCAGGATATTGCTGATTCCAGGACAGATCAAGCCCTTTGGCTGTAGAATGCATTTTGTTGAGAGAGTGGGGTGGTATTTTGCTCTGACATTTATTTAAACTGTCTCTGGTGAAGTCTGAGACTGAATTATATAAGTGTTTGGGGTGAAATTAATTTCTTCTAGMATAGTTTTGCAGCTCCATACTCCATACTCCAGATATTTTGAGGACAAGSAATAAGCTTCCTTGGAAACCATGAACTATTTGTGTCAGAAGTCCCTGTTCTGAAACTGGAATGGCAGTCRATGTGTCTGCTAAAGGACTGGACTTGCTCTTGGAAACACAGCCCCTCCCACATGATCAAAAATATAAAATTTAAAAAATATAAACAAAAGAATTATGTTTACCCAGTGTGGAGACACTGGACTACTTGCTAGACACTRAGATTAGATTGTCTGATGAAATTGTGGCTTCAGAGTAGAGTCCTGAAAGTTACTGCATTTTTCTGAGTCATCTAGAGTCAAGATGAGTCAAGAAAACTTYCTTTTGGAAAAAACTCCAAAGAACTCTCATAAGTAAAGTCCTACATCCACTTTTTAAGTGAATTTAGTGTTACACTTTCATTTTTCAATCTGAGTAGCTTCTCCAGTGTAACTGAGCTACAGAGCTCAGCAATCCCATGAATGAAAGAATTCTGTACTACAGAAATCTGCAAATTTTGAAAATGCTGAGTTGAAATTTCATCTTTCAAAATGGAAAATTAAATTTTTTCACCCCCTTCCTGAAAGTACAGCATACTCAGTAGGTATGAAAATTCATTCCTGGTTTTGCATTAAATACTTCATCCCATAACCTGCAGAATTTTAAATAATTTTGTGGCTCTTGGCTCTTTGTTCTTATAAACTAAGCCAGTGTCATCTCTGCCTCTTATTCATATCCAAGTGTTTGTCTGTAGCCAGAACTACCAAAACCACACCCTCTACCCTGGGTAAATGGGAGGTTTTTTAGCATTTGTAGTGCTACAGTATGATTCTGCATCTGAAATGGATTTCCTGATTTGGTACAGACACTTAATCTTCCTGTTGTAATTTGCATATTAATACATTTTGCCAGTATTGATTCAGGTGATATTTGTACACTKCAATAATTTCATTTGTAAGACCATAAGCACCTCAGAGGAAGGACTTAACTGTCAGAAAGCTCCTCATATTTAGGCAATTGTCCCACTCAAGACTTATTTACAYGTGGTSAATTATGAAWTGAGCTGTCCCCAGGAAACAGTTTMCATTGATGGTAAGAAGAGAGTGGTCAACTAGATACTCACTCTTCTTCTACTTRTAAAGAAATTATAACTCTATTAAGATCTATTTCTATTTTAGGGTATTAAAGAGATGGTGTTTAWGGTGCCTTCCACAAAGGACTGTTACTTAGCCTCCTTGAAACACTTGAATTACCTCTGATTTGGGCATGACATTGTGAGCATCTCCAGTTAAGCTGYGTGGCCTTTTCTATGCAACTCAAGCAGTGACTCACCAGTGTAACCATTCATTATGCAAATAGAATTGTCCTTAATAAGTAGGCTGACCAGTGAGGAGGCAGGCAGGCTTTAATGATTTTTAAATTAGACAGATTGGTAACCAACCATTAAACAAAATTTACCTGTCAAAGATTTCACAAGTGAATTAGTTTCCTGTACCAGTTTGATCCAGGAAATGGATTTCTGATRTACCACAGAGATAATTAAGTTCTGTCTTTATTGTGTAACTTTTGGTTTGTGACATTCCTGAAATACCAGCAACTGTAATTACTGAGCTTGAATGAAAAATTTGTGGTTGTTTGAAAGACCTGCAATATAACCTGTAATGTTTAAAAAAACCCCTTAAAAGCTGCCTCTGAGCTGCATTTTCATGTCTTGWCTTCCAAATAAGCACTTCTTATTCCACTGGTTTATATTGTAGACAAATGCCCATACTCATCTACTTTAATGTCATGTGCCAGCTGCAATACARGTTGCTGTCAAAGGTGATACATCATATGAAGTTGTACCTGTGCAGAGCACTGCAGCCCTATACAGAAAATATGTCATGGTGAWAAGAGTGGTCCTAGACATTGGATATGCTTTAAGGAATATCTCTTGATTGCATTGTGCAAAATTCAAAATTCTTTTATGATTTAATTAGGAATGTTTAAGGACTATGTGCTGACTTGACCTGACATTTTTCTGTGGTATGTGCTTATGATAAGAAACATTATTCCATTTTATCTCCTGATCTTAATCCAAAACCTGTGTAGCCATCCAGTGTGTCATTTGATATCCTACTTCCCAAAAATGCTTCTGCCTTTCACTTGGATTGATTTTAACTGTGTGCTTCTGTAGGACTTCMATCAGCATCTTATTCCATTAACTTAAATGGGTTTCTCTGMATTACTGATACAATGAACTCCATCAGTTTAACCTGCCATGACTTTGAGTGACCAAGTATCTTGTATATATATATATATATAGTTGCACTTAAGTTGCATGTTCTTGCATGGTTTTCTTTTTCTAASTGATGTATTCCAGGCCAAACKGAGCCAATCTCCTTATTTTTTCCTTGCCCTGAAATCAGCCATTCACTGATACRTTTCTGCATCAAGAGAACTAAGACTTGTCATACCTAAGCAAACCTACAGCTCTTCTAGCCCAGTGTCCTGCCTCTGACAAGGACCACTACATGAATGCTTAAAGCACAAGAAGAATAAAATTACYCTTTCCCTGGTCTACCTTCTCAGCTCCTGGCTGCCAGAAGTTCAGGGAGTTCCTGAACTGGAGGTTGCATCTAGTGTGTGAATAGCCCCTGATGGACCTATCTCCCATGTATTTATAGTTTAGGCATTTAYAGTGTCCTGTGGCAATGGATCCMGCACCATAATTTTACATTATTCTGAGAAGTACTTTGTGGCTTCCATTTGCTTAAAATTTGACACCCTATTCACTCTCATGTTTTCTATGGTGTTGCCATTGTTTTTGTTTCAATGACATTGTAAGAACCTTGTGTTTGAAATACTTTCTCACTGTGACTGCACTTGGTGTCAGAGCTGAAGATTTACTTCCTTTGCACAATAGGATACCGACAATTACATTTTTTATAATATTTATAATATAGTATAAAACTCCTCCGTATGTAATGGACTGAAACTTTACAGGGTCTATTGGTGTTTTGTTCTCCACAAATGACATGGATCTCCCTATTTAAATAACCATTATGACTTAGTAAGTTTATATATTCTTTGAAAGAACTCATTTTCRTCCGCAGAAGTGTTTTTATTATCCATTCTTTTCATGGTACATTTGTCTTGTTCATTCTCTCAGAACASCAGCTGTAATACTTCAGCTTCCCTTCAGTTCCTATGGATTCACTGGCCATTATAAAAAACATGTGAAACATGTTTAACCCTTATAAAAAAAACATGTAAAACCTCTCCTGTTAGGTTCAAGCCTTTTAGACTAGTAAAATAATATTAGAGGGGTAGACATCAGTTGGTATATGTCTTCTTTTTAACAGTTTGGTAAATACATTTTAGCAGATTGCATACTGCATTGAATTTCTGTCACCTGAACTTTTTCTGTCAAAACTAAAGAGAGCAGGCAGTTTGTTRACACAGGTTCAACTTAATTGATAGTACTGCTCTTGATGACTTTGAGACAAGTTTCAAATGTAAATAATATTTCAGAATGTGATGATCTATATGGAAGAAACAGCAGGATTAATATCAGAATATCAAAGCCAGCATCATCACATTGTTCTAGCTACTTAAAACCCCCCTTAGGATTTTATTTCCAAGTTCATCTTTTAATTCCCTCACATTGCTCTGACATTCAAAAATTGTAAAAAATTATGGCAATGCTTTTCTACACAAGAAAAGATCTCCACCTTTTATTCGGGATATATATCTAGAGACTCAGAGTGCTGATTGTCCTTTATAATAAATTTTAATATCTTTGTCAATTTGGTCTTAGAGTAGGGTTAAAAAATTTTTATAATGATGGAGCATATAATGTACTAATGACAATACCTTCCTCAAAASTTCTTGAATTTGACAGCAATAGTTGTTTGGTTCATATAAAGTGTCTGGAATACTTTGGATTTAAGAAAAAAAAACCACCTTGCATTCAGGGACTGTGGGAAGACAGCATTTTTAATATTCCTATTTCCATATTTACTTTTTCTTTTTAACTAGCAGTAATGACTTGCTAATATCTCCTGTAAAAGTAGTAATTGACACCTATTTTAATGCTGAAAATAGCCAACCATGTGAAAGATGAGAAGCTGACACAAGGCACAGAGAAAATGTGGGCAAAATTAGAGGTTTCAAGCTGTGGGATTGTGAAATTACTATTTTTTGAACAAGCAAATTTTTTTTTAAATAAAACTTTTATTTTTAAAACCTTTTAAAAGTTTTAAAAAATAAAAACTCTATAGTTACACACAAATGCAAAAATTTTGATAAACACATGATTAAAAAAATATCCAAAACAGAGTATTGCTCATGAAAGGATTTCCCCTCCTTTTTCTGTATGTGTTTAAGATGTAGGTGAGGTCTGCTTGGCAAATGTTTAAACAGAAACACATACACAGTCTTTTTTCTCCATTTCTCCAGTGCTTTTTTTTCTTTTCTTTTGTTACCCATTTTGCATTAATGACCTCTGACAGCTAACACAGACTTATTGTTTGTCTCATGCTCTGAATRCAGATGTTATGGTACTAGAGGAAATCTCCTGTGTACATACCTATTTATCTGGCAGAAAATGAAAAGAAACCATTGTTGATGATGGCAGCTTTCCTTTCAGGAATTCAAACAACAGCTAATCACTTGATAACCTGAAATAAACTCAAGCATACCATGTCTGATGCATTGCTTATTTACTGTGGAAACATTTTCTCTTCTGTCTAGCCTCGCACTGGCTGTGCAGCACAGTCATTTTCCTGTTATGGCAATTAATATTCAGGACAAATATAAAGTATTAATAGATCACATTATATTAAATCTTTACTGTTACAGTAAGCAAAAATGTGAAAAAAATCATTACCCTTCTAAAGGCAAATTGGTGGTTTCAGGCTGGTTAGCGATGCCAGAAACTCTAAAGAACGAAGTGATGCTTTCTGGTAGTTTTAGCAGAAAGGTTAAAAAAAATTCTCTGTGAAGAGAGCTTTAACTTTCAAGCTTTATAGATGGTCCCTTCATAGTTGTTTTGAGTCATGTTGGCAAGGTGGCTTCAGGAGGCTTTTGCTCCCTTTCCACTCAATAGCTATTTCATCCTGCGGCACGAGCCCAGACTTTGATGTGCTAGAAGCTGGTCAAAGAGTAGATTTTCTGCTTACAGGAATGATTTCCAGAGAGACCTGAATAAAAATACTCTGCTTCAAACTAATTCTGAACAGAGGGAGTGTTCTGGTCCAAATTTTGCTTTCTGTTGTTGCCTAGAGTTCTCCCAAGGTATTACCTTAACTGTGCCCCTTATCCCAACAGTACATGCTCCAGAATAGTACATTTGTATGTAAAAAAAAAAAAAAAAAGTGATTTTTTTTTTTGTTTTTACTAACTGAATTTAATAATGGAAATACATATGTTAGGCTGCTACAGTGGGAAGATACTTTCCTGATGAAGATATCAAGATACTTTATGTATTAATACTTACGTATTAAACTCCTAAATTTAAAAACAGTGGGTTTTTTATACTTGAATATGTATTTGATTTTATAACATTGTTTCAGTTTATGGACTTGTTTTGTTGACATAGATTATTTAGTACAGTTAGTTATCAGATAGAGTTGTATTTACAGAATCTAATGAAAAAGAGAGCATCTCAAACACGGAGCAAGATGAAGTTGACAAGGATGAATTTCTGAAATGCCTATTGTCATGTCTGGGAATTAAAATCCCKTCACGTTTGGGGTTTTTATTTAGCTTTGCCGAGATAACCAGGCATCATCCTGGTTGGAATCTGTTCCACATGTAATGTGGATATGAACAAGTTTTCTTTTATGAGCAAATGGAAGAGAATTTTGTTTGTTTTGGAATGGGAAAGACAAAAARGGGTGATGAGCAAGCCATATGTAAATGTAATGTGAAACGTCTGGGACATGACTTAGCACTGCTCCAAGTATTAAAAAAATCCTAGAAACTGGAGGAAGAAAATTAGTATTTCTGATTGATTTTTCTCACTGTTTTCGTGATTCTAGTGTGTGGAATACAAATACTCCTGCAGACATTCTCCTTTGCTCCTGCTTTCTGGGAGCCTTAATCAATAAGCCRAAGAGCTGTCTATACAAGGGTTAGTTGCATCCATGCTCACTCTTCCTGGGTTTCTTCTCTTGCTAACTGTACACCTTGATGTTTTTTCTGCCTTCGACTGGCAGGCTAATGAAGTTGTGTCACAGCAGAATTACCCCAAAGGCAGGAGGAAGGAWGTAAAACATAGACAACCAGAAATGCCAGCTCTTGGTACAGAGCACCACCACTACCACTGCATGATCAACAGTGCTTGCCACTGAACACATGAGGAATTCACTGAGTTTGGCACAGGGYTCAATGAGCCACCTATACCTCTGAGCAATGTGGAAATCACATGTAATTTCCAATGTCACTTTGTTGGCATTAGACACACACACAGTCATAAATGGATGTTTTGAAATTTGCTGAGTAGGTTTTGAACATTTTGGGGGGATATTTCAATAATTTTCTGGTTTTGCTTCTTCAGGATATGTGCTCTATTACTGGCTTTGATTTCTGCCTTCTTCCCTTTTTCAGGGGTCACTGCTTTAAAGGGACACRATGGATACTTAAAACTGGAGGGGCAGAAGTAGGACAGTTTTATTAATACTCTAAAAATGCAGAGCTTTATTTATGAAGTGTGTGAAGTATTTTAAAAGACAGTCTCAACACTTTAATTTTTATTGCCACTTGTCTCCAGTTTCTGCAAAAAAAATTTTGACACTATACAAAGGTGCCTTTGTGGSCTGATGCTGGCCAAACCCAAACTTCAGGTTCTAGCTGTTAAATCCAGTTATACAAGACCTGTGTAAATTTTCATTATATCCATTACAACTGATTTCACACAAATGAGCATTTCAGATGAATAAAAAGGAAGGCCCAGAGAAAGCCTAAGTATTGAAAAAAAAAAATCTGCAACACATTTCAAAAGAGTAAGTGTGTTACTTGGTGTCACTGGCTGTACTCCATCTTGTGTAATGAACTCCATCTTGTGTAATTAGATTTTGCCTACATGAAATTCCCCCTGTAATTCTAACAGGATATGTTTATTTTTTACTTCCTGCAGGAAAGCCTGCACTAATTTATATTAGCTSAGTTCTGCTCTAGAAGTGGCAAAATTTCATGTCAGATAACAGTGTTCTATTCATGAAAACCACTTGAGCATGTCAAATGTTTCTTGCAGACTTTGGGATTCCCTAAATGAAGGAAATTCCATCTGTCCTGCTTTAAATTCCTAGCTGTGATAGTATAACCATCAGTACTGAGCTGTGGACTCCACCTGAYTGCTGTGTGATATGTAAAAAATTCARAACCTATCWGATTCTATCAGATACCTTTGAATTYRGTGTGRTGGTGYAATAGGTGYGTGGCCTTCCTTGATCAGATTTGCATCCCCTTTTGGCTGGTGTRGTATTGCAGKGCTTRCTYGTRGGTCAAGTTTTCTTCTCATCTCATTAACTACCAGCTGATGGTGTCCAGAAGTCTTGAAGGTTTGTGTCATGAAGTGATTTATCTTTTTCTTTTGACTAGGGTGGTTTTGTGGCTATTTAAGTATGCATCTGCTTGGTGGTGTTCAGCTCTAATTTACTTGGATTTAATTGAGGTCAAAATGGATACAATTCAGTAAGAAAGATTTTGCATGGTGCTTTATATTGGTAAATTCTTTAGATACAAAGGCAAAGGCAGTAGACTGGACTTTCCAAATTAGTTTTAAGGAGCAAAAATTTGGGATTGTGTCTTTCTTTTATGTCTCAGTCACTTGTAATTGTATGCCTGCCTAATGGCATGCTCTGTTCTAATCTTCTGGTCCCATATAGAAGCACTGGCCTAGTAGGYTTTAGTTTTGATTTTGTTTATTTTTGAAGCACATTGTGGACATATATGTCCCTTCTTTCTTCTGGAGCCAGGTARTATTCTTTAGGATTATGCAGAGTGCAGTGCACAGACAAATGTATTGCCACAGCAGCTGGAGAAATTTTATCCCCTGCTGCGGTCTTTCAATGTGGTTTCCTCATCAGTCCAAACTATGAGCATGTGGCACTGCACTAAGCAAATCCATGAAGAAATTTCACCCAATACTTATTGAAAAAAAATTATTGTGAAACCCCCCATCCCATCACTTAAAAGCTCAAACATTTGCCCACACCTGCCCCATTTTGCAAAGTWAAACTTTCCAAAGAATTATTGTACTGTCCTCAGCACCTTGCATTTTTYCCCCCAATAATCTTTTTTAAAATTATTATTTTAAAAATGACTGTTTAGGAATTGGAGCTCTCTCTGCAGAGACCTAATGTACTTTTATCCTGTAGGTTTTGCTCAGGGCACCCTGAGCATTTCTCTGCCTAGTGTTTTGCCTCTGCTGTCTGTAATCAGAGGAGTGCTAGCTTTGGTAACGAATAACTGGGAATTTATTCAGAGCTGAACATAAATAGAAGGTGCAACCATGTCTCTAAAAAACAAAGGTTGCATCTATTCCAAAGAGGAGATCTGTTCAAGGCATATGTACATTCCAAAATCAGCTCCCATATTTTACGAAAAAATACTGATGAGGGCTGTGTAACATTGCTTCCATTGTGATAAATGGTGGTGAGAGAAAGRTAAGATGTAGGACTGGAACTTGTGAGAACCAATTATTTCTTTAGATGTTTTCAAATGTATGAACAGGTGCTGTGAATTTATACACAGATACTTTCAAAACTTTTTCAGAACATTTATCTCTAACCCATCTGATTTTGGTGTACTACTTGTTAGATATGCACTATCTTTATCCATGCTTGGACAGTAGGAATTGTATWTATTAAAATCTGCCTGACCACAACRTGTTTGCTTTCTTCCACTTAAGGTTGTCCTAGATATCTTTTTCTTCCAGGRTGCTAATAATGARGMATTCTGTCTTTCACTGAAGGTTTARTATYAGGATGCTTGCACTATTAGAAATGCTGCCAGTGGATTCTCTTAGTGGCATCTTGCAAAATTTGGCTTAATAGAACCACCATAGGYTCAGCAAGAATGTGATATATTTTGAGTATTTCTCCAGAATACAGTTATTTTTGTATGGTGTCTCCTACTCACCTAGGAAAAGTTCCTGCTTTTATAAAGAAGGAAAAGCTAAATGGCAACTTGGACCACTACCCTTTATGTTATTAATGTGCACAGCATAATTCACCTCTGAAAATGAAATTCTGACACAGACTTCCATGGGACCTTGAACAATTTACTTAACTTTTATTTGCTTCAGTTTCTAAATTTCAAAGGTAGACATCGACAAACAATGTATAACTTATTTAAAACGTGTTTTTAAAAATTGACTGGGGAAAATTTCAGGAAACAAAATTATTGTAATGTCTCTCCAAGCAGTCATTACTTGTACAAAGCAAGCACTGTAATACTAGACATTTCATGCCTGAATTCTAAAGAGATTTAACCAGTCCCAGGCTTTTCTTTCAGAATTTCTTGCCTAGAGATTGGTTTTTAAAGTCCCTTGGTTCCAGTACCTTCCAAGAATTTCCTACAAGTAGCTCTTTACATATTTTCATGCAGACTTTTTTAATTTCCACTTTGTGTAGAGGGATGGGGGGTAACGTGTTAATTTTTAAAAATACTAAATCACAAACTGCCACCTTTATTGGCAGTGGGAAAATCTGGTGTGGTTCCTTTTGCATCCCACGTACAAAGATAAAAATAATCAAGACAAAACTGGATATAAAAAATAAGTGGGGCTGAGCATACTGGATGCACCTTCATTAGTATTATAGAGAAAAATTTCCTGATTTTYTTTGCTTGGATTGCAAAACATTCCCAGAGTACTTGGATCAGACTGTTCAGAGTGAAGTAAATCATCAAATGTGCTCTGCTCTGGGAGCAAAAATTGTGTGCTCCACCTGCTCATAAGGGCTCCGTCTGTGTGACTGGAGCCGACAGGGTTTTCAGTAACACTCCTGGAGTTAGTGAAGGGTGGAAACAATTTCCTGAGCACCAGCTGCTTGACTCCACTGACCTGTTGCCATCAGGCCTCCCTCACTGGTTGTCCTCCAGGAATCCTCSAATATGGCCATGCCCAGGACCTCGCTTCAGACCCCCAGGTCTACCAGCCCTTGTTCCAGGAATGCCCCAACCCTGTCTTGTCTCTTGTTGTGTTCATGTGTTTTGAATTAATTAAGGCTACCTTCTTCTGGTTAAATTGAATCTCAACTGTTTCTGCTATGCTCTTTTAGCTCAGTTCRTTGGACTGAAGTACTGTGGGGCTTGTGTGTGCCAAAAATTCCTTAACATTTGCTGTCTGAGTTGTGCGTGATGGCCATTATCAAGAATGTGAGGTCTGCATCTGAGGCTTGGGATGGGACTAATGGCCTCATCCTGCCTGACATGTTAGAGGAAAATCTTTGTTGTAGGGTGCGGTGATTTATAAAGTGAAAGATGAAAGAAATGGGGTTCCATTGAAGCTAATCAGTGTACATGTGGCAACTTTCRTTTTGTCATGTTGTTTTTGTGAGATGCATGTGCTGACCTTAATGACCCCTGCTTGTGTTATGCTGGTTATGTATACTCTAGGTACCCTTTAAAAATCATTACCTGATTATTATTTTTATTAAACGCTGGAGATGCTCTGCTGGCACATGAATGACATGACATGGAGAGGGCATGAAATGTCTGTAGAAATKATAGACTCAGGAATGAGCACCTGACATTTCTGCCCTTCTTTCCATGCAGTTTYTGCTTTCCATATATAGAAAGTGAGAATATTGAGAAGCTGTCAGGGCAAAATAGTCTGATCTGCATTCCTCTGAAGAGGAAAGCATGAACTCACCAGAGCTCAGCACTGGCCATGCCTTCTGGAGTTGTTACYGACCAGATTTTGGGGCAGGCAGGATGGAGGGAAATGGAAGTGGTGAGACAGGGTGAGGGCAGTGCAGCCTGTTGCATTGCTGCCATTTCTCATGTGTGATGTGCTTTCCTCACGCCAGCACAAACCCTCCTGTGTCTCTGGATAGACTCAGACTGCTCCTAACATCTATGAAAACAAAAYTATTTAAAATTAATTGTAGAGATGTGTTTGGAAACTGTCATCTGATGACACATTGCTCTCCCTATATGAGTGCTGCTTTTTAACCTGCTTTGTTTGGATGTTGTCACAGCAATGTGTGARTATTTTGGATCAGCAACATAGGTTGCTTTCTACACATTATGAATGATTGTTTGTATACAGAATAACATGGGTTTGAAGACAGAAGGCATAAGAAATGGATTGTTAGAGGCAGATTGCAGGGTATTTCAGGGTGGTATTGCAGGGTGGTTGCACGCTGTGTTGTCCTTGAACCTCCATCACCTCACACAACTCAGTGTGTTGACTCCCTAACTGAATCACACACAGAGGGCAAACCCCACATGTTTAACCTCTGTGTTCAGGGGCTTGTTTTTCTTCTGTAAAGATTGAATCTTTCCCCCTTTGCTTCTTCCCTAAAATTACACATTTTTTAAATTTTCTGAATTATGGATAGTATCTTAAACCTCTACATTTAAGTTTAAAGAAGAATTTTTTTCTAAGACCTTAGACTGTAGACACCCACAGAGTATTTACTTATTCATTTCATTTGGTATTGATTGATTTGATATAATAACCATTCTACTGCATTGTCAGTCATCTAGGGATTTGTTGCTAGGAGCAGACAGAATATTTCTCAAGGATCATGACTAAATTAAGAGAAAAGAAACTTCACTGCCTCAGGGATTTGCCTAGTATTGAGTTTGTATGAAATAGAATAAAAGCCCTTTACAGTTTTATTCATTTCCCAGAAAAGACTTCAGTCATATACCTTGTAACTACAATTTCTGCTTGATTCCTTCCTGAGATTCTATATATGTTTCTTATTTCTTTTAATTTCACCTTTTAATCTGAATTTCTGACAAGAGCTGAATCATCCTGAAATAGACTTGTGTTATGATGATTCACTTTAAAAATGAAAGTAGATTTTCTGATTTTTTTGCTAGTTGGCAATACCTTTTCTGGCATTTTTTCCTCTAATCCATCACAAAGTTGTTTCAGTTGACTTATTTATAATTTATTTTAAAGAATTGTCATATTTTTTAAATATACAATTTATGATAATTTCCAAGATGTTTCAGGGGGGAAAAAAGGTGATGCAGACAGAACTTGAGTTTGAATGGTCAGGTTTAGATGTGAAAKTTCACAAAAATGGAAATAGTCAGTAAAAAATTTCATGCCTCCCTAGGCAGGATTCAG